>JAQQZR010000036.1:2975193-2991794 GCA_030068235.1 Notoglanidium macrostoma | reverse complement strand
ATGCAAACTCCACACAGAATGGCACCCTGGGTGACCCGGGGATCGAACCCAGGACCTTCTTGCTGTGAGGCGACAGTACTAACCACTGCACCACCATGCCGCACCTTTATAATATTTGTGGCTTAATAAGAATCTGTGAAGGTCTCCACTGAAAGATGGCCTTTAGCGCCACATCAAGGCACTACGAATACTATGTAATGTCGTTTGGCCTTGTCAATGCCCCTTCATAGTTCAGGCGTTCGAAATGATGCTTGGCAAGTTTATTAATTATTGATGACATATTGATATACTCTGGTTCTCTGGAACAACATGACTGCACAAGCTAATGGTTAACAGCCTTTTTTGTCAAGGTTGAAATATGTAAGGTTCATGCAACCCAATTAACTTTCCTGAGATACGTTTTAAGTGAGGAGGGAGTTGTCATGGATGATGGCAATGGTCCAGGCAGGCACAAATTGGCAAGTGCTCCAAATATGGCCAAAAAGCTCCTAAGGTTTTTTTAAGGCCTCACTCATTTCTACAGATGGTTAATTTGAAACACTAGCACAGTCACTGCACCCTGCTCATGACTGATAACAGGAAGAATGAAACGTGTCTGAGGCCAGTCTGAGATTTCCTGCATTTACCACCGAACCCTTCTTCAACAATTCTAAACCAGTCTCGCATGCATAGTTCAAATTGATGGCTTTTATGAGGGGGTTGGTCATATTCTATTTCAATGCCAGGGTTCCCCTTCCAAAATGTACCCATAGATTTTTTTTATTTTTTTTTATGACAGTAGCAAATTATTACATCTATTGCTGTGGCTCCACTTGTCCTCTGGATCTGTCTGATTCATCCTGATAACTTACTTCTGAACTGCTGTGTTCGGTCCCATATTGATATCTAAAGATTTTCATTTCCCAAAACCAGTTTATCTCTTCTTTGCTTCAGTGGATGATCTCACCTGGACTGTTGCTCATCCTAGTCCTCTTATTCTTAATCTGCTCATACTGAACATCCTTTCAACTGACTTATTTCTGTTTTCCTTGACTCTTCTACACCTTGTAATGATTTATAATCCAACTATTTGGTGTCACCCAGAAGACGATGGGTTCCCTTTTGAGTCTGGTTCCTTCCTCATGTCTCAGGGAGTTTTTCCTTGCCACTGTTGCCCCTGGCCTGTTCAATTGGAACCTAAAGCTACATTCGGAATCCCGTAAAACTGCTTGGTCAAATTGTCTACTCTTAAAAGTGATATCAAATAAAACTTAATTGAATTTACCCTTCAAAGTCATGTAAACAGCATATTCCGTTTGAATTTTTGCCCATTATCTGAATTTAGCATTTCCTGGTTATGTCGTGTGGGATATGCCTATTTTATTTGAATTGTCGGAGCATTCCTTGGACATGTATACAGCGCATTCGGAATATGCGTCTCTAGATTGGGGTAGATTACTTGCACGCATGTAAACAGGAATATTAGCCATGTTAACAGCTTAGTAGGATTTTTTTTTTTTTTTTTTAATAAGGGGAAAATACGGAATATTTTGAGCATGTATACGCAGTGATTGTCTGTTTAGTCTAGTTCGTCTGACCTTTGACCTAACATCTAACATCTGTCAAATTAACCTCTATTTGCTTATTGCCAGAATATTTTTTTTTTTAATTGCTTAGGGTTTTTGTTTTATCTACTTTGGTTGTTTATACAATCAGAATCTTTATATGTCTATTAACCAATCATGACAAAATGTACCTACAGTTCTTTAGCCTAATAAATAAGACTAATGCATATGTATTGGTAAGTCCCAATGGTACATATTGATAGGGGCAATCCTTAGAAGTATATTATCCAGCCTTGAGAAGTGAGAATAGTGTTGGAATTACACAGACTAGTTCACTAATATATTAACTAATCGACAGCTCCCCACAGTGGTGATTAGTAAAGCAGACCGCAAAGAAATGCAGCAGAAAGCAGAGAAAGCAGACTATATGTTAAATGAATCCAATTCTGCAGTCAAATGTACACTTCTGTAAGACTACACTAGGAAGTGTTTCTTTTTTCCTCCCCTTTTATAATATTTGAGTTTTTTTTTTTTTTACCGTGATATCACTTTGCATGAAATGTAGAGGTGTGAGCAAGGAAGTTTTTTTTTTTAAATCCCATACCAGCTCCCAAAAGAAATCCTCTTGCAGTTATTTTTGTAATCCTTTAAATCTAAATACAATTCCTTGCACTGTTGCATAGTAAATCCTGGTGTTACCGCTTCGCAAAGCACATTTGATGCCACACACATTTCATGTCAGAACTGTGGCACATGCCAATTCACATAGGCTAACCCAGACTCATTTCTGCGCACTACTGAGGCCGGAGTTGACGATGGTGTAATTAGAAAGAAAAAAAACCCCAAAAAACTCCCAGCTGCTGCTGTAGACAGAGCATCCTCCATCCAAGGAAGGCTTTAAAGAGTTACAAGGACGGCTTTGTTAATGGAAACGAGCGTCCATGTTCCATGCTGTGCGTTCTCAGGTCTGAAAGAGAATTTATACAGGAAGCAAAACACAGACAAGAGCGAAATGTAAGTGAATGCACACATTTGCCAATTTACACCTTCTGAAGCAAGAATTGAGAACGTGAATGCAGACTCATGCCCCACAAACAGATTTCCTATGTTACAGGAAACATCCGGAAAGGATGCAAGAAACATTTTCCTGTGTGTGTGAATTTGAATACGGCAAAATAGGAGGCAGGGTTTTTGTGTGTGGATTTCTATCATGTGTCAATTTTATGTGCTGAAAAGTAGAACAGAAGTATAAAAAAAACATAATACGCGCTTAAAGCACTACATGTCTAAATTGCTGCATTGATTCCAGTGGACTTCTGTCTAAGTAACAAAAGATGGAGGAATGACTGAAAAACATGTTATCGACAGCTCCGGTGTAAATTAGCCTACAGAATGCACACAAGTTCATTTAGGAATAGGTACATCCATAGTAAAGGTAATATGATACACATATGCATTATTTTACATGTACTGTATATTACATTTATTTATTTATGTATTTATTTACTTATTTCTGACAGTCTCATAGCAATGTCTCCATTACAGCATCAGAAGGATTTGTTTATTTCTACCCACACAGCCTCCTCAGCTGCTTGTTCAGTCCCCTGTCATTTCAAGACTGGACTATTGCAACTTACTCCTGTCAAGTCTGCCTCTGTCCGCCGTTCGACCTCTGCTACTGATCCAGAATGCCAATGCACGACTTCAAGTTCTCCTATTTGCAGTTTATTTTAAAAAAAATGTAAGAATTTATATTTTATAATTTTTATTTTTTTATAATTTATATTTATTTATTTAAATATATAATTTTTTTGTATATTTATTTATTTTTGCTCTTTTTTTTTTTTTTTTTTTTTTTTGCTGTGGTCTTTTCTCACTATATTACCTCCCAACAAATTTTTTTAGACTGACCATATTCTTAATCGGTGGCCTAAGGAAGCAGTATGAGAATGTATTTATTGATAGGGACTTCAAAGCACGTCTGTAAGCCGCTCTGGGTAAGGGCGTCTGCCAAATGCCCTATATGTAAATGATGGTAACAGCGTAGCCTAAAAAAGTTGGAGATGTAATTTGGAGATGTAATGTGTATGGCTGTTAATTGCGGTTTGTATGCTTTTTTTTTTTGCTGCTGTTAATCAACATTTAACTTCATGTTAATGAAATAATATGTCCTGTATAGGTTGCTTTAATTTTGGAAAAGATGTCTAGTTGATTATAATTTTTTTAAATAACTAGACGATAGTAAAAAGTTAATAATTATGCACCTATGAATTCAGAGAGTTACTGAGAATATAAAAGAATTGCTAATTAACAGTGACTAGATTAAGTTAATGACTCAAAGCTGATCTAGTACTAGGACTTGATGCATACCTGATAAATACATCAAGTCATTTAGATAATGGTAATTGAGATAATGCAACGCTCAATAAACACCATTACTTAATCTTTTATATGATAATTATATGTAGAGTCATACATGTTGAAATTTAAGTTAAAGTTAAAATTAAGTTGAAATTCTTAATGTTTAGGTTCAAAGTCTTCTCAAGGCTTTTATCCTGAATGTGTCTAACAAGGAAAGCCAAATAACAGGACTCAAAAGCGAATAACCTTCTTTGCTCTTTTCTTGGCTTTGGTTTGGTATTTTCAAAGCCCTGTCCAGATTTAATTGTCAATAATAATAAGTAATTCATCATCGATACAGCTTCTTTCGAGTGAAGGAATGCGATGTGTCTCAGGAAAAGCTGCGGCTATCACAGCCTCAATGACCTTCACTGTTCAATTTATCTTTAGTCCATTTTCCCCAGTGTGTGATTTACTACAGCAATTGCCCAAGGACAAATACGCAGAGAATTACAGGCCAGAAAAGTCATCTTCTCTGAATTAATGCAGCTCGATTCAAGCAAAATGTGTAAAGAAACTCAAGCCACTATAACTTAGTAATACTCTCGAAGTTGTTCAATTTGAAAGGTTCCTCTGCAGTTTCTGATTTTTATAAGGAAAAAAAAAAGGTCTGTTTTGTCAAAACATCCATTTTGTGAAGGTCGTTCTACAGGGACGCCTTATTGTAATGTCTGCTCATGCAGAAATGACATTTCTTCAGCTGCTATATTATGTACTTATTGCTGGTATGGAATAACACGTTGGAGGCCGTGGACCTTCTTATTTGTGATGGACTGAAAGGCGGAAGTGTATCCGTGCTTGATGTAGAGTACGTTCCGTTCTGGACTCTTGGACTCTTGACAGTGAGCTCTCAGGCGCAAAGGAAGTTTAGTGATTTTGTTTCAGTATTAAACTTTTCACTTAAATTAGTAAGGAACTTTGCCCCTCATGCTGTAACAGCGCTATTATTTCTCATACTTCACCTCCTTCCACTATTCTTCATCTTCCTCCTTCTTCTTATTTCTTTTTCTCCTTTCTTCCATTTCTGTGATGAGCACAGCGCAAAGCATTTTTTTGTAGCTTCTTTTCAAATTTAATGTTGATTCTTTAAAGGAATTATAGTCTGAAACGTTCCCACTGTAACACAGTGAAGAAACGTTAGGAAATTTGAAACCCAGCAGCCAACGGATGATCTCCTAATGGCTTTTACAACGGCGGACCAATCAGCAACTCCACCTAAACGTCTACTGGTTATAATGATGCTTAATTTCATCCTTTTTATTTTTTCCTCGGAGTGTGTCTTTATAAAACGTCCGACATGAATTTGAGACTTTTACAGTTTTATTTATGAGTTATTTGATTTTTAGATCATACGGACAGATTTACCATGAAGTCGTGTACCCTAAACCAATCAACAAAGTGAAACATAACAAGTTCAGTCCATGCTTATAAGTAAAGAGAAGTACGGAAATACATTAGACCAGTATCTCTTTTAGTTTTCAAATTACAGCTCTTCAGAATTTATTTTGGTTTTGTTTTTTGTTTTTTTGCACCATTGCATTTCTGGGCAACTTTGGAATCTCGTTGCTTCACTCAGAACGCTTGCACATGGCTGACGTTTTGCCACACATACCCTATACACCTACAGAATACAACAATGGTCATATATTAAGTGTCTCTTAATATGTATTTGCATAGTGAGCCGAAAACACAAAACGGGTGTATATTCATTCAATGGTCTATAGCCTGAAGACTGAATTAGATACAATGTTTATTTTTTATTTCCACATTCTAGGACATTTTTCTAAATGTAACGGCATTCATTATAATTCAATCTTTTGTCGAACTCTCAAGGAAAGAATTATTTCAAAATTGATTTTTGCCAACAGTTTTTTGCACCCTTGAATGGCCATGTCACCTTCTTTCAAATTTTCTTATACATAATTATTATTTATTATATAAATATTCTTATAAGTGTCACCATGATCTGACAACAAAAAAGTTAGGATGGTGTTCAGCTTTTTTGGACATGATTTTTTTTTGGAAATGTGTGCACGGAGCCATATATATAAATTTCTGTCTTAATTATATAACTTCAAAAAATTCAAGAATCAGGATATTTGGGAATTGGGTTTAGTAATAAGGAGATTCTTTGTCTATTGGCACATAATCGTCACATCATAACCAGGATTCGTACTTTGAAAAGATGCTGTCGCGAACTAGGAAACATCATTCAGATTTAAAACAGGTTTGTCCAGGAAGAGCTATCGAGAAAAGGAGAAATGCAAGGCTATCATTGGATGCCACTTCGTGTACTACAGAGGGGATTTGTTGTGCAACGAGATGTGATACGGAAGGTTATCAAGATAACTGATCCTCAATGTGTGGAGTTCCGAAGGGCACATCGTCTGCTGCGATAGCAGGACTCTGCCCAAGGTCATAATGCACTCTGGCACATGGACTCCTACGATAACGAAGCAAGTTAGTTCTGACTCTTTTTCCCGGAAATGATTTCTGACCTTTTTTTCTCAGGAATTCTGATTCAAACGCAGAAACTAAGTGCTCCTCATGCACTTGGGGAAAAGAAATCACCCGTAGCTAGCCACACTACGCTTCTATAGAGAAGTGCCTGTGTGAGAAAATAGAAAAAAGACATTCCTCTTCATTTCCTCATGGCGAAAAGGATGAAGCGTACAACTTTTTTTTTCCCGCTGCGGTCTGGGTGCTTCAACTTTTGGAATACCGCCGATCTCATCAATGTCGCTTCTCTTTCACTGACCAATCAGAATCAAGAAGGGGTGGGACTTACGATAGCAACACTGCCAACAATGATGAAGCAGAAACTGATCCTGACCGTCACTGACAACCCCGTTATTTATGATCTAACATTGAAGGGTTACCGTGATCAATTTTTTTAAATCCACGCATCATTTTAGCTACCCTTTTTATAGTTAATTGGTTATAGTAAAATGTTTTTTTTTTGTAACCTAGCAACAATAATTGTTGAGAGAAGCTCTGAAAATGAGGTGCTGCCAGCACGAACAAGAGGAATAACCCATTTCAGGCTATGAAGTTACACTAAAATGATCCACATCACATAAATTACACCACCCCAATTTCAACACAAACTCTACATTAAAATGTGAATAAACCAGCGAAGTGTCTTCCTATTATTCACACCCTTGTTGTTTTTAACATAAGGGCTGGTTATTGTGTGCATGTGGGCTATTTGTGTCAGCGAACTGGTCTTCTCCTTCTCACAACTACTCTTTATGACAGTATGTGATAATACAGTATGTGACTTTTACAGGGTACAATAAGCTGTTAGACGGTATCTATAAATGAAACCTCGCTGTGGTAGTTTGCGGTAATTGCTATATTAATGCTGTCGAATGGACAAACAGGTCAGAAAGCACACAAACAAATCTCCAGCCATAAGGCTGAAACGCCCGTCGGTTAGTCATGTTCTAGAAATAAATGTATAGCTCCAGTACAAGGACACTATATTTCTTTACTAGGTTTTCAGTTTGTTTGTGTGTGAGGAACTTGTTTTTCGAATCCATACACACTGAGAGCACACGCCGCTCTCCTGCTACACAACGTCTAAATGCAAGTCACGTTTTATTTGGGTTTTTACTTTCCTCTCTTTTCTTTCATGTGGTTCGTGAGATTGTCGAAAGCACATGATGTGCGATTAGCAAAAGCTGCATAAAATGTCATGCAGCCAGATGAGATCGCTTTTTAGTTTATCAAACAATCCGACAGTTTAATTAGTCAGGGTGTGTTCAATGTGGTTGTAGGTTTGGTCCTGAAGTGACATCGGCTTGATTTTGGCACATTTGGCATCCATGGTACAGATGAAATGAGACTGCAATTGAGAAGATCTGAGATGTTAGGCTTGGGCAGATAATGAGGTGTTGATTGTGTCTACCATTGCCAAGCCTTTTTTTCCCACTTTATTCTCTGATTTATGGCTTTATCTACTTTGAATTACTTCCTGGTTTCCCGCATTGTTCCTGTTGTCAGCGAACATCTAGGTCTGCAGTTGGTTTCTAACTTTAACAGTTACCTTAAAAAGCCACATTATTTAACTTCATGCTTCAGTCTTTGACAGAGCTGCAATACAAAAGTTTCATATTTCCATATTCATATTTAGTGCCTGACGGTGGAGTGACCTTTACTTTGTTTCTCCGTATTTTTTCCTCCATTTAGTGGCGTCTTTTTGTCATGGCGAAGGGTCCAGGTCACAATTAAGGACGATCATCGCACAGGATGTGAAGTTAAAGGGCATGTCATTACGCAGCCACCAGAGCAGAAAACGAGGGCAGCGGTTAGGCATCATGCCACGCTTCTGCTGCTAGCACAGATGCACTGTAATGATTAATCCTGCCCCACCAACACACTCAGGCCACACACACACTGTCCGTCCTCTGCCCAATCTGCTAATCACTGACAACTGGTGTTAAGGTGTGGTGGAGCCACATTGTGGACCATATGGTGGAGAACAAACGCTGTTTAAACGGATGCTGAGCAGCACGGGGGGTCTTCAGCTGAATCCTGCCAGCTCAGGGGGAAAAAGAGAGAAAATGGATCAAAGCAAAGTCACTCGAAGAGCTGAGCTGACAAGAAAACACACACTAACCTTGAGGCTATCCTTCCTTTCAGACCGCAGGGCACAGCAAAACCACAAAGGTCTTTTCAACAGGTACGGAAGTAGGGGGTTTACCGTACACCAAGCTGGTCTTGTCTTAGTGAGTATGGGAGGATTGAGGAATGTAACTGGTTTAAAATGAAAGAAATGTCAGTATTTGATTTGAAACCACATTCAAAAGATTCTGTAACATAATTTGTTGATGTTCTAACAGTGACAGCAGAGTTTAGTTGAAACTCTGTTCATTCGCCTTTAACAGAAAAAATTCAAACAAGAGAAAACAGGCATACAACCTGGGTGAATTACAACTATTTTTGAAAATGACCTGACCGAGGTACCTGACAGATTTTTGCAGAAAATTACATATATTTGATGGGAACAAGCCATCCGCAGAAAAAAGAAAGTCTTTTACACGTTTCAAATGATTTCTCCAACCCTTATGTGCTTTCCTTTATTTATTCATCCATCCTCAGCATCACTTTATCCTAATCAGGGTCACAGTGGATCCAGAACCTATTCGAGGCGGAAAACACGCTAGGTGGCATGCCACGCTTATTCACAGCTACCGGCAATTTAATATTACCAATCCCATGTTTTGGTGCGTAGAGAAACCAGAGGAAACCTACATGGACATGAGGAGAACATGCAAAACTCCAGACAAACAATAACCTGAGCTCAGGATTGAACTGGAGCTCTGAGATGGAAATCAGTAACAAGGTGAAATAAAGGTGTCTGTTTTATTTGTCAATCTAAACCTAAATGCTGATTTTAGACCCTGTCCCCTTTGCTTCTCTTTCTTCTATTCTCGGAACACAGTAAAGGCTAAAATCAATAAAATGAAGATGAGATATATTGGCTATTTCAAATACATTTTAGAGTTGAATTAACATAAAATCTATTAGATGGTTCGGTCCAGATCTGGTTAAACAAGGGTTAAACTTGTCTTCCTCTGGATAAATCACAGCTGTGGGTGGAGTGATGGCAGACTTAGTCTAGCCTTCCTGTCTCTCAAACAAAGTCCCCTTACTCTTATCTGCCCTTCACAACCAGGCAGACGCCACAGAGGGCCGAACTGACCGGCCTCCTGCACTGCACTGATACATGCCGAATGATAGAAACAGGAGACACCACTCTCTCTCTCTCACCTGCTCTCTATCGCTATATTTCCATTTGCTCTTTGACTTTTCTCTCATTCTCTCTCTCTTTCTCTCTCCTTGGTTGGCCGTGTTGGATCCCCATCTTATCATTGTGTTCTGGCTGACCTCTGAAGCAATGCGACTCGGAGAGAGGAGATTAAGGAGCAGACTGACTGAGTCATTCAAAGGTAAAAGAGCACCTAAAATGCCAAACTTTAATAAGGCCACTGCCAGAGCAGCTGTGTTTAAAACCACACCCAATTCCAGCCACAATTTATTGAACTTCTAGTTCAGTTCAGGCAATCATCAGACCATGTTGCTTATTCAGTCTATAGCGCAGTGCTCTGGGAGTCAGTTTGTAGTTTGCAGTCATGTCTAAAACAGTAGTGGAGAATATCGAGTGCACTCTGAAATCCCACTCCATATTGTCCCGTACACCCTGTTTGTCAGAATACTGATCACCTGTGGCTCAGTGGTGCACCCAATTAACAGCTTGACACTTTAAAATGCTCAGATCTGAGCTTTATGTGTCTTTTGTTGATATTTGATGAATGTAGATTGAGGATGTGTTGTACCAATAGCATATTTAAGCAATATCACACAAGCTGTTGTACTGAATATCAGCATGGCTATGATTCAGTTGTGATATTGCTTTTGTACAATAGTACTATAAACAAGAAATTAATATTGAGTAAGTGACATTTCGGACCCAATATGGCCAAATTTTCCATTTCATTTTGCTCCGCGAGTAGAAATAAATCCAGAAGAAGCCACACTCGTTTTATTGCACTTCGGCTGGCTACAAATTTGCGTCCCTTCTTCCTTTTCGTCTTCATCTAACAAGGCTTTATATAAGTCAAAAGTTATATTCCTGAAAAGCCATGTCTGCCAACGATGCTGCTAACGCTACAGGAGTAACCAGTTTGGAGTGGAATTGTACATGGATGAGTGGAGTGATACACACAGTGAAGTGTCCCAGTGCTGTTGTAGTGAAATATCTATCATTTTCATTCGTTCTGTTTAATCTGCTTTTTGTATTTATTAGCTTTGTTTTTTTTAGCCTTTCATTTTGGACAATCATTCATTCATTTATTCATTTTCATTACCCACTTCAGCAGTGGACCTATCACAGGAATACTGGGCATAAGCTGGAATACACCCTGGCAAGACTGCCAGTTCATCATAAGGCTGGACAACAGATTCCTTTTGCAAGTACTTGCCTATAGTTTCATCCTGAAATTAGTTGGGCTGTTCTGGCTCCAGACAAAACACCAGGATAGTGAATATGCTAAAACGATAAAAGTAATATCCCGATATCTCTCTACATGCATTGACAACTCCCATGGCCCATCCAGATCCACTGAGATGTACCAGAGGCTCACTCATAGAGATGTTCCATAAGACCAGGGCAGTGGACTTGCCAACACACCAGCTCTGGGACTGTGTCTTCAACTTTGTATCAGGAAATATTTCACATTATTTTTCAAATTCTTAAAAGCTTTAGTACTATCTATCTCAAAGGAATGTACAGTTCTTATTTTGTAGAGGACAGGATAGCTGATTTTGACCCTGCATTGATTACATACCCCATGCATCTGTTGTTAGCAACAATAAGATGGATGAAAGGGACTCAAGTTTAAAAGAAGCGAGATGTACAATAACATAATCTGATCCAGAATTTGGGACAGTGACAAATGGAAGACAGCCTTCATTATCACATCGAGCCACAAGAAATATTTGGAAAAGCTTGATGTGTTTGCAGAGAAATGTCTCTTTCATCATAATTTGGTCCTTGCTTACATTCTGAGTCTGGCAAAAGACCAGATGAAAGAGGAACAAATATGGTAAGAAATGCCTTCATGTTCCAACATTTCTTATAAAGAGTGTTCAGTAGAGAGGATCTATGGCTCGGGAACACGTGGGGCCATTAAGCTATGCCCTGGAGAGAGGAGATTTTGTCAGGTAGTAGCACATCTTCGCTTTGTGCTGTACAGTGACTGCTGCAGCTGTAATGAAAAACTCTGCATTGGATATAGCGATTGCGCCTCATTTATCAATCTTCTAGTGAATTTGTGTGTGATTTAATTTGCAAGTAGGTTTCCGAGCAAAAGGTGAACGAATTCAGGATGATAACCAAAAACAAGTCAAAAAAGTTCTGAGTTGGGTCAGGTGATCAAAAAACAGACTTTCAAGGGCAAAACCAGAATAATAAAAAAAAAAAACCACAAACCCAGAACAAAAAAAAAAACATAGGCTTGGTATTGTTGTGAGTAAACTCAATAAACAAGACTTTGCATTGGTTGTGCGTGTGTGCTAAGTCCAGGTTTGTGCGATCAGTTGTCAGCCAGTGGGATAGCGGGTGTGGGTGATGGGAAATGGAGTCCAGATTGGCCTGATGTTCTGATGCTGTGGTCTATTCTGGGAATCAGTCCATGGCTGAATCCTGTGCTGACATGATACAAACAATGCTGTGTTCCACTTAACTCAGAAGTTGGAAGTCAGATCTGGGAATGATGTCACACCCAAGTTGACTATCTTCCAGTACAGCAAGTCAGAAAACCAATGCCAGCAAGTAGCAATACAAACTCTAGCTAAGTTAGCCCTTGTTAGCAATATCAGTTTCACATTCACGGTATTTGGCACATACGAACACGGTAGCAACATGTCCACAGACAGAAGTTGGACAATACTGTTTGTATTACTGATTTAATGAGACATAAATGAGAAGTGCTAATAAACAGTAGTATTACATTTAATGTTGATGTGTGGAGCAGCCATCTTGAATTTTGAAGTCTAGGTTGTTGAGTTTCCTCCGATCTTCCAAGCCAGAAATGCAACTTCAGGAGTCACTAATTATAAGAGTTAAACCCAATCACATTAGTGGTTTACACTAGATGTTCATTAGTCCGCTTATAACTAAATGTACATATAATCAGGAACACTTGTATAATGCAGTTTTTCCATACTAACAAAAACGGATAAACCTGCAAATAAGTTCAAGATCAATTTTATTAAAACATCACTGCGTGATGGTTGAACTTTCTTGATATTGCAGGTTATGTGGCTGTTCCATGTTAGGTCAGAGCTGATCTGGACAGCTTGACATTCGTTCATATCCAGCTTGATAAATGAGACCCAATGAACATCTGTATTAAAATCCTTGATCCAAGACACAAACGTGATCCGGGTACTACATTGAAAACCAGTATACAGAAAATTCAAAATGGAGCAGTGAAATAGAGGTGGGGATCAATAACCATTAAACAAATTTTGAACTGGCAAGTCTTGTTGTTGCGCAAGCAGATCTGAAGTCTGAATACTGACCTTCTGTGTACAGTTCTGGTTGTTCTTCTTAAGTAAAGGCTTCCTGGTATCCATTATTTCTTGCTGCTGAGGTCCCACAACTCACATGTGCAGGCACAAATGAACCATTACCTGTTCCACAACATATCTAGTCTTGTCTTTCTCCTTGTTACAGACATCCCAGTCTCAGATGACTATGCCATCATACTAGATGCATTAGACCTCTGAGGAACTATTCCATTTCCAGGCCTGAGGATAACGATGCTGCTGTGATGCTGAATGCAATTCACAGGTTTCCTGAAAGAGGTAAGTCAATACAATGAACCTATAATTGAAATGGGAGGAAGGAGGCTAGCAGGACGGGTTTAGAAACTGAACATTGCTGTTATTTGTATAGTGAATAGCTAAGAGATTTGTGCAGATTTCTGCTCTGGGCCAAGATTGCCTGATACCCACCTGTTCACTCCATGAAATTATTTCAACCATGAGTTTGTTCTAAAGTCTGGACTGCAGTGCATCATCCATCATCCGAACAGTATGTAAAAATAACTTTCTTCTTGTTTAATAAATGTAAAAGGACTGGAGGACTACACACTGAATCGCACTATACTTGTCCAACAACAATAACGGTATTTTTGTTCATATAAGAAGCAGGCAGAACGGTGTCAAAATGAAGCATTGGAAGTTTGAGCTGGGAACGGAGTCTCACTATTTGTTAGGGTTGTTGCTTTAGTCACGGATTTTGTTATCAGTGTTCCTGAGACTGCAGTGTAGGTAATAGTGAGCAGAGAGCTGTTTTTGGACACACTGCTGAAGCTAAGTAGCCCCGGGCCCAGTACTGCGCTCTGACTTTACTTACAGACTGAGGATTTAAAATAAATTGCTGTTAGGGGAAAGCTGTTCTATATAAATACTTCAACATCTACAGTTTGAGTAGGTTAGAGGTTTGGACCTAATATGGGATTTCAGACATGTATTTCTGTGTATTATTATTATTATTATTTAATTATTAGGGTTTTGTTCTTTTTTTTTTTTTTTCCAGTAAACCTCCATTTAGGTTTATTCACCAGGAATTAGATTTTATTCATCAACACTTGTATTGGTTCATAATTAAAGTAGTTCAAAATAACTACTAAATGCATTATTCGTTGTGATAATATGCAATAAATGCTTAGGTAAAGACATGATATGTAAAGTATTATGCATGAATCATTCATCTACTTTGAGAGCTTATAAAACCTAAATAAATCACTGATATTACAAGCCGTTCGATATTCTAATGTAGAATAAAGCAATAAACAAGTTTCAAAAACACAAGTTTGCATCCCGTGTTCTAAAATATAAAATCAAGATCATTTCATATCTGTACATCAGGTAAGCAGGCAGGCAACAGATGTAAATGCAAAGGGTGCTTTATTATACAGCAGGCAGACAAAATCCAAAACGCAAGGCGATTGGCAAAGTAAAAAAAAAAACAACAAAAAAAACAGACAATGGTCAAAATAACTAGGCAAACCGGTATAGTAAAGGCTGTGGCAAAAAAGTCCGGGCCAAAGTCCAGGCAATGATTAAAAACCAGGTAGACAAAAGCATAAATTAAAGGGTGAGGGAAAACCAAACTCAAAACAGGTGTAAACAATCAAAAGTGCAGAGGGGCGCTGTGAGCTGCAGACCTTAGCGGCTGGGAAACTGAGTCCGTGGAGCACTGAAACTGGGAAGCAGGTGGCAGAGATGACTTTATGGCAGCAATCATAGGTCATTAACACTTCAGAACATTACCTAAACAGTATTTCAGTTTTATTTTAAAGAAGTAATATTGGAATGAATATGAGGAATGATCAAAAAGTTCAGAGAGCATCTCTGTATCTACATCAGGATCAGCGTTACACACATTTTTGTGACAACATGCACTTTTGTGCTTGCGATTTTACTCCGGACCTCAAATTGTAATCAGAGTGAAGACATCAAATTCTGCGTCAGACTCAGGAACTCGACAATGAAGACCCTTGAAACGCTTCACGAGCACAACAGTTGAAAATCGAAAAGTGCATTGTGCATCAAGACCATTGGATTGCTCTGACGTCTGACCGTTGTGAAGAGGAAATGCCACTGAGAACACATCACCTGGCTCACTTCTTCATTGCTGTAGGCTTGCTGAGGCATTTCAAGCATCTCCATTGCCAATTGCCCAAGATGGACACAAAATTTGATGTTTGCTCAAACTTTGTAATATCGCAAATGCACACATGCACATTGTCACATAAACACGTGTAACACAGGTCCCGATGTTGATAGCGCAAAGTCACGTGGCACACTGACTCATGAGAGTTACTGCATGATCATGCGCAACAGGAACACTCCCGGGGACTGTTTGATTGCACCTCGTATGAAACTATATTATGGGACATGTATTATTAGCATGTAGTAGTGGTGCTGTCTTTATTAGTCATTAAAAACATTTCCAATTATGGATTATGAAGTGTTGATTAATTATGAATGATAATGATAATGATGATAATTATGAATAAAGTCTAATTTACAGTGACTAAACCATTTTAATGTATCTAATTTTGGCTTTGTTGAACAAAGAACAAGACGTAATTACCCTTTGATATGTGTTCCTTGGAGATAGGGTAAGCATTAATAAAAACAATAATAATAATGTATGTATTTATTTAAATATTGTTTGTTTATTGTATTAGACATTCAACTATGGAGATCTAGCACATGGGAGAATTATCACATGCTAACAACAAGAAAAAATAATTACAAACATAGAACTGTTTTTAGAAACACCAGGACTCCAAGAATTCTTTTGTTGTTGTTGTTTATGATCTTCTGTGTTTTTGCCATTGTCTGTTTTGTACGCCATGTTTAATTTGGACGAGTTTCAGCTCTGCGTCTGGATCTTTGGATTGGTAATGAAGTCTCTGATGGATTGTGAACTCTGTATCTCCGCCAGTTTGTCCTGTCCTTAACAGGCACCGCTGTTGCTTATGAGTTGCCTATTGATTACAAGTCTTAACAGAATATCAGATGTATGGAATCCCCTAAAATGGGACTCAACAAGAACTAGGAAGAGAAATACTCAACTCACAATTGAATTAATGTTCAAAATTCATTATTCAGTCACCTCATAACTCAGTAGAGACCGAGACGCATCAATAATGTTTTCGAGAAACTTTACAATTAATGGCTGATGACATCACTCCTCACCCTGTCACCACCCAGAGCAAAATCTGGTGCCACATTTCTGTCATTTGTGCCACATTTGTGTGACTCATGTATCATGTAGCATGATAATGCCATTTAATATTCATTATGAGCTCTAGCTCTTCTTACATACTAATACAGAGCATGAAGTTTGTATGTGGGAACCTACAGTTGAGGCCAAAATTATTAGCCCCCCAGGAATTATGGAACATTTTTCTAAACTTCTTCCCAATGTTCGCAGCATTGATGAAACTTGATATAATTAAACATTCACCAGTGCTATTCCGTAGCTTTTTGGACATTTTGTAATATAAAATACATTTTTAGGCTTGCTTTATATCAAATATAGTAAAAAATGGGGTGGTCAAAAATATT
>JAQQZR010000036.1:2945621-2969561 GCA_030068235.1 Notoglanidium macrostoma | reverse complement strand
TCAACTGGCTACTCTAAATTGCCCATAGGTGTGAATGCGAGCGTGTGTGGCTGTTTGTCTGTGTTGGCCCTGCGGTGGACTGCCGACCTGCCCGGGCTGTACCCCGCCTCTCACCCCAAGATGCTGGGATTGGCCCAAATGGATAAAGCGGTGTAGATCATGGATGGATGATTTCTTACTTTATAAACACTTCCATTCAAAGTTATCAGCTTATAAAATGATGAGATGGGAACTGCGCCCAGGATGGGGTCTCCTTCTCCTGTCCTTGTTAGAATTATCACTTCAAATCAATTAATGAATTCCTTCTAATCAACAAAATAATTTCTGTTGAATAGTCACTAAAATCAATGTATTAAAACACCTCCTTCAGTCCTTTGATAGTTCTTAACACTTTAAATTTAAATAGCTAACTAATTCTCTTGCATACAGCAAATACCTAATTAAACTGAATCAAATAATTACTAAAATAATACTTAATAAACGCTTCTTAAAAGCCCTTCTTGGTAATGTGACAACAGACAAATCTGTCTGAATGAAGTCAAAATGAGCTAACTTTTTCACAGTCCCAGCATGAGATATTCATCAGAAGCGCACCCGAGACGTTGTAGCCTTTTATCATTTTTACTGGATCTCGTTTGCTTTTGCTATCTTTATTTTGTACAATCTTAGTCTCCTTCATATCCACTGCAACCTTGTAATACTTTCATTCATTGTACTGGATCCTGTTTTCCTGTATGTCTGCCTTTGTTTTACCTCGTTTAATCTAATCTTATCTTTTATGTCTGTATTTTATCTTGTAATATCTTACTTTTTAACTATCTAACTCTATTCTATTAATATTATTATACCACGGTGTCACTTTCTGCATATTTGCACCACTATGTTCTCACCTGTGAGATACTGTACGTATTTATATTTAACTCATTTATATTCAACTGTTTTTTTTTTTTATTATCTGTATCTTGTTTTTAATAGTTGCACTTTATCCTGTTGTAGTGTAGCTGTTTTTGATACTTTCCACACTGAGGTTAGTTTGAAGTGACTGACAATCCTGTCTGTGACTCTCTACACCCACAGTGTTTCTGCTTCTGCTTTTGTTTCTACTTCTATTTCTATTTTTTATTGCACTGAGCATGTAAAAGTCACAAGAATTTCCCTCAGGAATTAATAAAGTTTTTATTTTATTTTGTTTTATGCACTCCTCTTATCCTTTTTTATCTCTCTATTATCTTAGCCTGATTTGATCATTTTCCGTAAGGCTGATGAAAGTATGATAAATAAACAAATGTTATAATATTTACAATAGATAGGAATAGGTACAAACAAGGAATATTAAATACCTGAGCTGCTATATTCATGCAGATAAATTACAGTTGTGTAAAGATAATTTTCTCTCATCAAGAAAAGACCTTAACCAAAACACTGAAGTGAGGTCTTATTTGAAGGTTAATTTAATAAGTAGAATAAACCTTTTCAAGGTGATGTGGCTGCCAAACATTTTATACGTATTTCAGACTATTTCTGTCACCCGACCAAAATCCTTGTTTAAAGAAATGAATTCATTTCTTTCTTCATTTATTTGGTCTCATGAATCGCACAGATTAAGGAGAAAATGACTGCACCTTCCACGAGAGGAGGCAAGCATGAACCTTTCCAATTTGGAGCTGAATCAAAGGACAGCCAGTTTCATAGTGTGTTTGCTTTATATTGTGTTTTATATTAATGTAGACATTAATGTTTTATATTGACCACATAATCAACAATACAAATGAAGAACTGTGAATAGAAATTGAAATTTATAAGTTACAGCCCAATGGTTAACTATTCAAAGCATTCAGCTACACTGGGAGATAAACTGTAAAATTCGGAAATTATCTAAATTAAATCAGTACTTTCAGTTCAGGTATTAAAGGATAAATATAAACTAAAAGACTTAGACATTTTGAAGTACTTACAATCGAAAAATTGGATAACAGAAAAATCTGTTCCTGGAAACAGACTTATATCAGTACTGAAAGCACTTCCAGACTACATTACCCATCAGCCCCTGAATGTCACATGGACTGATACCATGTCCCTCATCACAAGTACCTGTTTCTAGTTGAGTTAAATTTAGAAATATTATTTAAGTTCTGTTTTTTGTTTGCTCCTTCGCCAAGCATCTGTTTTGCTTATTTCCACATTTACGTTGTGTTGCCAATTTTCATGCTTCACATTCTCACATTCTGCAGTGTTTATGTTCCTGCTCTTTGTTCTCACACTATTGTCTGTTCTCGTGTTTTATTTCATTAAACAAATTCTGCATGTGCATCCACCTCCATTTTAGCTCCATGACAGTAGGCTTAACCCACCAAATGGATGCAGAAGACTTCTTGATGGTTCAGGAAGCCTTCCTGAAATAGAACCATGTGGTGTGGAAGGAGAATTATGTCAGAGATAACCGGGAATGGTTTGATGCCTTGAGCCCCCTCTGAAAGTTTTTTAAAGGAGGACGATGATCCCGATCCGGCTGAAGCCATCTCCCAGGTCACCCTCCCTGCCCCACAGAGGATGGCATCACAGTGCACATTCTCGCCTTGGGCATCACTCCGACTCCCTGCTCTGGCTCAGACATCTTACCCTCGAGCTCAGCTGTGGCCGTCGCGCCGATCTTGCCTCAGAGGTTGTGTCACTCCATCAGCTCCACGGAGAAGACCGCTTCTTCATTTCTTCTCCGGCAGAAATGAAATTTGGGACAAAGGAAGACGATGTTCATTAATGTGAATGATGGAGTAAAAGCAATGCATTCACAGCTTCATTTCAATTAGGCTACTAATTTGTTTATATTTTGATTTACTAATTTTAAACTTGAAATAGTCTTATTCTATTCTAATAAGTCAAGTATCATTATTGTCATTGCATAAAATAGCAAAGTAGCAAAGCATCTCCCTGAGCCATGTAGTGTCAAATATAAGATAAAAGTAGTGATAAAATAGAATGGTTTCTAAGAATAAAATACAGTCCCCTTCAAAAGTATTGGGACAGCGACACAATTTTTGTTTTTTTGCCTCTTACACCAACACAATGGATGTAAAAAGAAGCCATCAAGATATGACTGAAGTGTAGATTTTCAGCAATAATTCGAGGGGTTTAACAAAAATATTGCATTCACCATTTAGGAATTACAGCCATTTTTTTGCAGTCCCTTCATTTTCATAGGCTCAAAAGTAACAGATCGGTTGACTGATGAGAAGGTTCATTGCCAGTTATGGTCTGTTTCCATATTACTGCTTGACAAATTAAGGAGACAAAAGGTCTGGAGTTGATTCCAAGTGTTGAATTCGTATTTGAAAACCTCAAGGGAACTCTCAATATGCAATCCAAAGAGGTGTCATTGCAAACGAAGGAGGACATCATTAGACTGGAAATGCAAGGCAGACCAATCAAGAAGATAGCAGAAAGTCGCCAAATCAACAATTTGGTACATTCTTAAAAAGAAGGAAGGCTTGGAAGACCACGGAAGACAACTAAAGTGGATGATCCCTTCACAACATCTAGCCAAGTCAAGAACACTCTCGAGGAGATAGGACTATCACTGTCAAAGTCTAAAATCAAGAGACACCTTCATGAATGTAAACACAGAGCGTTTACATCAAGATGTGAAACACCGGTAACACTCAAGAACAGAAAGACCAGATTAGACTTTGCTAGAAACCCTGCCCAGTTATGGAATGAGATCCTTTGGACAGATGTAACCATGACTAACTAACTTGTGCCAGAATGATGGGAAGAGTATGGAGAAGGAAAGCAAGGGCTTATAAGCCAAAGCATACCACATCGTCTGACAAACATGGCGGACATGCCAGTGGAACTGGGTCACTGGTGAATTGTGTTACTGTTTCAATACTTTTGGAGGGGGCTGTATTAAAAAGACAGTTGACACTTATTTGCACAGAAAAATAAAATAAAATTGACATAAAAATAGTCAGCAAAAAGCATATTTTAAGCTTAAAAATAGAAAGCTATGTCTAGACGCAAGCGTGATAATAAAATGAATAATAATTTGGTTTATTGTAACCTTCTTATTGGAAAGAATAGACAAATTTGACTCTATTCAAGACTTGCTAAGATGTCTTTTTTTGCAGTGTACAGACCATCCTATGCTCACACTGACCAAACAGCATTAAAAATGAGGAGTTCTGGAAGGAAACTGGACTGAATTGAGGTCCTGATCAGGAAGCGGGAGTGGTACAGGCACAGTGAAGCATGCACTGAATTGGGAACACAATGGGAAATTTCTTGCTTAAGTGGGAAGTAACAATATGGATTATTATTCATTTAAACAAAGTTGGAGATCTTCTAAGTGAGAGAGGATTAAAAGGAGAGCGAGAGATTGAAATACCACACGGAGTGACTCGGTAGCTTGTACTGATTTGAAGTGGAAAAAAAAACAGTTAAAAGAAGTTGTTGTAAATCCAGCTATTTGAAGAGACACTGAGACATAAGAAGCCTGAGGAGAAAATAACTATTTGTTTTAAAAAAAAAAAAGTGTGGTGTTTATCTGAAAAGAATGTGAATACAGCTGTATTTGATCTCTTCTATCGGCAAACATCCTGCGTTCTGCCTGCATTCATCCCCTTTTAGATCAGATCTGATTTCGTATCATGGAAACACCTTTCGCCAACGTTTTGTTTTTTTTAACTAAGGCCCCATTTGTGGATTAAGGTAAATTTCTGGCTAGGTAATAAACACACCCTTTCTCTAAAAGTGTATTTATCCTCAGGTATTTATCCCTCATGTTCTTTTCATTCCTTATCAATATTCTGTCCCGTCTCATTTGATCTTGCAGCAGAACAATAGTAAATTTCATTTTTAAAACACCCGATCTTCTTTCTAAAAGCAACATAACCAGCACATTTTGGAAGTAGACATAAAGTCTTTTGCATTCACATGCTCAGAGCTCCTCCTGATGGCAGATATATGTGTGTGTGTGTGTGTGTGTGTGTGTGTGTGTGTGTGTGTGTGTGTGTGTGTAGTGATGAGAGTGCAAAAAAGAAATAAGAAAGACAGAGACAAGCCAGCTAGAGTTTAGTATTCTTCTTTCAACTTACTGTATTTCTCAACCATTTTTAGCTCCAAGTAGAGCAGAGAATGTTAAGAGGCATCATTTTTTAACCCAAGCAGAGGAGAAGCACTGACATAATTGTCAGGTTAGTAATTATCTATTAGATGATAAAATCATTTTCTATTTAGGGGGTTCTTAGAAGTTCTTCTGTCGGTAGTAGAGTTATTAAACTCACACAAAAAAATCCCGCCAACCCTTAAAAACTGAAGGAATAAGAAAGATATTCACCCCTAAAAAGTCCAAAAGTTATGTGGATATTATACAGCCAAAGTTGCTCATATTCAGATTTGCATTTCAGTTGAATTTCTGGAGATAATCCAAATGACCTGCATGTAGTTCACACTTCTGCGGTTGCCAGATTTGTCTTGACTAGATGTATCTGAGACAATAGCATTTAAACCACTGCCTTTAAACTCCAGCACTGTTTTAATTCGGGCTTTGGAAAATGAGAACGTCAAAAATAATGCAATAGCATTTTTAAAAGAAATTAAATGTCTAATGCAATAACATATTAAGGAGATAAAGGCAAGCAATAAACATTTAACAGGCGTCTAGTATATCTCCAATATAGTGTTGCATGAATAATCCAGTATTGATCTGTAATGATCACATTATAAAATAGCATTTGATCCAGCACATCCTATTATTTTACATTTTACTTAAATGTGCGCCCGAGATGCTAAATCGAGCTCATGAAATCGTGATTTGTGTGCGTGATGTAGACTAATTTTGTGCCCTTAATTAGTATTTGATAATTCAATGCGTTCGGTTTTAAAAATAAGCTGCCCAAGCGCTCATCTGCTCCACTCTCATAACACTTTACTTACACTTCATAAAGTTGTTTTCCACATAAGCAACATTTCTCTTTACTCCTTTCATGTTCATAAATGCAGTGCAGTCATCGATTCTGGATATTGTTGATATTTGAACTCAACAGCCAAACAAATACACACCTCCCTTCGGTGCTCCTTCACAAACTCACGGACGCACAACGACAGGACAACGACACTAACAATGGCACCCTCATCTGCCACCCTCCCCTTCACCCTGTCCTGTGATTGGCTGGAATATGCCCCTGTGTACGCCCCTTGTGTGGCTGTCTGAACCACTTCCTTTGTCTACATGTTTACAGAGCCAGATCTGTTCACAAGCACCAGATTGTTTTTGCTAGTTGCTAGCAGACCAAGAAGCGATATTTGACAAAAAGTGTATCGATGATTACACCTTTCATTTTAATATGCGACTGAGACATACCTCTGTTTTAGGCAATCTCCAGCCCATGTACAGAATTCTTGTGTAACTTCGGAATAATGCTTAAATCTGTAGTTATGTACTTTGAAAGAATGATGTGTGCAATTTTTGGTATTAAATCCTCACTCCATGTGCATAACTGAACTCTGCATAGAACCCAGACTGAACATAAAAACAAAACTCCAAGGTGCGCGTCTCTCCCCTTCTTTATAGGATGAACCACACATCTATAGGCAAAGAGTGACACAAAGACATGAAAAAAAGACATTACATAGAGCAAACACAGTGATTCTTATGACAGTTGTAGAAAATATGGGTACGGCACGCCAAAGCTGGACACTGTGTTATTTAAAGACCCTAAGACTTAATCAAGCAAAGCTGTCACGGAGCAGGAGGGAAGGAAACCGAGACCGGTTGGGTGTACTATCAGAGGAAAAGGTGCTTGATTATTAGTAGACCTAACCAATATGTAGGACCATTTTATCACAGTCTCAGTATATCTGTACTATAATTAGGCTTTAACTGATCTTTTAATAATATGTCCAAATGTGTCAAAACTATATAACATATATAAATATTATAAACAATAAAATAAACCTCACGTGTTGCTTATTTGACTTGTGCTCTTCTTCTTTAGCATCCTGTCCAGGTTTTTTTTTTTTTTTTTCTTTTTTTTTTTCTTTTTTGTATCCAAAGCGTCGATCGGTTCTGCAAATTTCCCATCATTGGAGATATGGCGCTTTCCTCAGCCTTGCAGCAATTCTCTATTGAAAATGAATGACGTCGGGTCTATCGATTGTTGTTTGCAGGATGCAGTGAACAGAAGGCTTAAAAGCACATAAACACACAGGAGAGGAGACAGAAGGGCTTAAGCACAAGGGAAGAAAAAGACAGCAAGAGACAGAGAGAAGCATGTAATGAGCTATTGCGATTTAGCAGAACGCTACAGGCACTGCTCTTCCCCACAAGCAATGTTGTGCAGTACAGTCACTCGGAGTAGCGAAGCTGTTACTGTAAATACTGAGGCAGGGGTAAACTGAAGTTGCTTTAAAAATCACGATCCAAATACGAGGCCTCCTGTCAGTGTTCCCTATAAAGCCATGGCCTTAAGACACATGTATTTAAATTGTGAATTGATTGACAGGAATGAAGAATCCTTGACCCGACTGGTTGGATGATGAACGTTATTTATTTTTCTCTCGTTACAGATCCCAAGGCTCCAAACATTTAACTTTTTTCTTGTTTTGTTTTCATGAGAATAAATGAATTGCATGAAAAACATGAAATGTGAAACAAAATCATTCATACATGGGAACCATCCTGTGAAAATAAAATAATTACGAGGGAAAGAAATCACACGCGAAAATAAATGAATTTCAGGCAAAGACACATATGAAAGTACAGGAACCTTGCAAATAAATAAATAAATCGCATGAAAATGAATGAACCGTGTCAGGAGATCAGAGTTCACATCCCGACTATGCCACATTTTGCCAATGATCTCTGGGTGGGAGGAATGGCATGCTCTGTCTCCTCTGTCAATCACAGTGACAGTAGCTAGTTAATGGGTGTCTGTGAGCTGATTCATGCAGAAGAGGGTAGATAGCACGTTCCTCTGAGGGTGTTACACAGCCCCATGATGCAGCAGGAGCAGCAGTTTGCAAAGATGTGCTTGGCTGGCTTCGTGTGTCTCAGAGAACGCACACATTAACCTTCATCCTCGCCAGTTGGTAGCTGTTGTATGAGAGTGGAGGCCAGATGAGAAATAAAATAAATACATTTTGTTTAAAAAAAAAAAATCATGTGAAAATGAAAATATAGGACTGTGTATAAGAAACGACTCATATGAAAAGATCGCATGTGAAAACGAAAACATATATGTGAAAAATTAACATGTGGAAATGAAAAATAAAAGAATCATGTGAGAAAATCACATGTTGAAAATGAAAACACGTGTAAAGTGTATGACGTGTAAACAAACATACGCTGTAAAAAGTGGGACTGGGTTTAATTAATATTCACTAAATAACTAATACTATGTGCAGTCTGAGGTGAATTCAACAAATTTGAATGATTTAAAAATGACATTTTTCACACTTTTAGTTGAATACAATTAGCTGTGCGTAGAACTGAATTATATTTTATGAGTAAAGCCAAAGATGCAGAAAATTAATAGATTTTACTCATTGGAGGTCTTTGATACGAATCGGCTTTCACTTCCGCACTTGTGTATGTTTGTTTAAATTTCATTCACTTATTCAATGCATTTTGATCAAAGCTTAAGTAATTCAAATCTACTTGATTATATTACGCGTCACTTCGTTGCCCTGATTTTTGTTGTAACCTTCGGTCACATTTTTACAGTGTATTCTTGAGAAAAACTTTATATTCTTTTCTATAGAATATTATAAAAAAACAGTCCTGACTTTGCAATTATAAACCCCCTTAAAGCCATTTCTCATAGAAATCAAAAAGATTCATCAAATGAATTTCAATTCAATTTTGTTTGCATAATGCTTTTAGCAATAGACAATCTTTATACAGTTGTGCTTGAAAGTTTGTGAACCCTGTCTGCATAAATATGACCTAAAACATTATCAGATTTTCACACAAGTCCTAAAAGTAGATAAAGAGAACCCAATCAAACAAATGAGGGGAAAATATTATACTTGGTCATTTATTTATTGAGGAAAATGATTGAATATTACATATTTGATGTAATATTTATTACAATACAGTACAGTAATATATTACAACAATCTGATGATGTTTTAGGTCATATTTATGCAGGAATATAGAAAATTCTAAAGTTTTCACACACTTTCAAGCACAACTGTATGTATACACAAAGGCACTCTAACAAGTATACAGGTCACACATGAATACTGTAGATTTGTATTTAAGATTAAATGTGTTACTCTTTACACGTCTACACCTGCATTCTGTAAAGATTTATAATCAGGTGCTATCCATGAGAGGACCTTTTAAATCTTCCCAGGTTTGTTCCTCATGTCGTCTCAGTTAGTTTTCCATAACCGCCGTCACCTACTATATCTACTATAGCTCTACATCCTGATTTCTGTAAAGCCTCTTTGTGACTATTGTTAAAAGTGCTATACATATAAATGTTAAATAAAGCAGGAAAGCGCTATAGAGGGCAGTCAGTGCTGTGCGATGTGCAGAAACCTGACTGAAATGACTCACAGGCTGGGTTTGAAGTAGAATATCCTCAGAATCACAGACAGGAATGGAAAATGGAACAGAACCTCATAAAGGAAAGTGTTAATAATATGAGATATGAGCAGATAGAAGTTTAAAAAAGAAAAAAAAAAGAATTTCACTCTGGCTTAAATCTAGCTTCCTATTAGTGAGTGGCGAAGATGTTAATAGTATTTTTCACATCTCTGTAATGACTTTGTGCTCGCTGGGATGAGGGCTGTTATACATAATTGTTTTAATGTGTGTTTAATGGATGTAATTTCACCAGTGTCATTTCACCAAGAGAATGAACTTTTTTCTTCTTTTTTTTTTACATTGTCCAGAGCACTTAGCGATAGCAATCGGTAACATGTCCATATCGTAATTTAATCAGCGGAGTGCTAAGAAAAAAGCAAGACAATCAAATGACCTGGAGAACAACACAGCCAGATGAGAGAAGGTGAGAAAAACACTGCTTTATAATGTAAAATCTCCTAGTCGACTGCACACACTATTGACATATATTTGGCAATACAGAACCTCTTATAGGGTGTTCAGTAGAAACTATAACGAGAGTGGCTGGGATTGGTCAAATCTTCAGAGGGAAGAGATGTGATTGGTCAGAATTCCTGTAAGAGAAACAGTCCCATGCATCATACTGAGTTCTTGTAATTGATTGTCACACCTACACCAGACACGTCACACAAAACTTCCCATGAGCACTTGCACATTGAAAACATGGCCGACACTCAGACGCAGACATGGACTATGATTCCCAACTGCACATGCACACAGACAACATGGAGGACCTTCTCCGGCGTTCTGAGTCACCTGTCTTCTCTCCCTCCACTCTAGGATTATTTTATACCTCTTTGTTTGTTGTGGGCTTCACAAGGCGTTACTTCTGCTCCTTGTGTGTCTGCCTTTTGCCAAGCCTTGTATTCCGTGATTGCTATTCTGGTTTTTGGATTCTGCTCTGTGTTTCTGGATTACTGACCCTGCCTTTGCCTTGTGTATACTGTTTGCTGATCGCCTGTACCTTCGTCTGTATTTGACCCTGACTTCTGCCAGCCGATTCTGATACCTCTGCATGATCTTTTAATAAACTGCATATGCATCCTGCCTGGCCTGGTTCTCTTGTCATTGATAAGCATGGCTTCTTTGAGGTTCTCATGAATTCATGCATCCTATACGAGACATACGTTCTGAGCTGCCACTCGATAAATTACACAATTATCTAGTTTAAAGCAATTAATAAGAGCATCCAACATTTCTTTTCTCGTTTTATCGGCCCAAATATCCCGGGCATTTCTTTTTATCATTCACAATTTTTATTAGTCGGTAGGAAAGGTAACAAGGTAGAACTATTTACGACAGGGAAATCATAGGTTAGTTAATATAGTGCATATGAGCATTAGTTTTCTTCCATTTTTGAGACAAGTGCTCCAGGAGGGAAAGATAATTCAGTCATTCTAGCTGTAGAGAGCTCTATTGATAATGTTTTGCAAATCAAAAAGCCACCTGGAGTTCATTGGTAGTTACGGGTCAAACCATTGTTTCAGGCAAAATGCGGTATTTTTTTCCTGAGTTAAAAATGTTTTCCTCAAAAATAATTGTTTTTGCTCCGTTTTGATTGCACATGGTAAAATGTCTCGGTAAAGTGGAAGCAAAATTACGGAATCTTTTCTCTTTTCAGAGAGGGACCAAATGTTTTCTGCGGAGAATAAAATTGTCTTCAATTTGAGTAATTTTACTGTGAAGGTAGTTTTCTTGGCAGCTGTTAGTCCTGCATGTAAGGTTGGTTGTTAACTAATGTTAAGATCTAGAGAATGATTATAATTTAACAAAAAAAAAAAAAAGGTTTTTTTTATAATTTCGTACGGATACTTGTACGGAGGGCATTCCCGGAAAATGTGAATACATGCACCTATTTGTCCGGAATTCCACTGTGTACAAAAGGGAGTTTACAAGCTTTCCCATTTTGTATAAAAGGTATGGTGTAGTGTAGGCTCTGTGTATTACTTTAAAACATATTAATCGATGTGTGGGATTTTTGGATATGGTGGAGATGTCATTCCATATCCATGTTCAGTTAGGGTGCAGCCAAATATAGATAATTCATATTTTGATCCCAGGAATTAATTTGTAGGAATGAGATAATAAATCCAAATAAATGGAAGAAACTGAACCATTTATAACCCCCAACCTTCTTTTCCCAACTCCATATTCATGAAGTGCAGATCTTAGTCTGAGGTACATGCTCTCTACAATAGCACTCTCTTAAATCCTGGAATGTTCACAGGTCATGCATATTAAAGTGGACTCTCAGTACAAAAGCACTGTTAACAGACCATGATTTACACATAAAAGGCTGATTATCAGAAGACTGTAGTTGTTCCAGGCGCTGTTGTACAGGCGAATCAATTCAGACCTTTTCCACAATGCTACAGTTCTGTCCTTTGGCTCAGTTTGTGATCCGTGGATCAGTTTAGCAGCTTGCGTCTACAAGTTACATTTGCCTATATCTAAAAAAAATACG
Organism: Notoglanidium macrostoma; assembly: GCA_030068235.1. NCBI lineage: Eukaryota > Metazoa > Chordata > Actinopteri > Siluriformes > Auchenoglanididae > Notoglanidium > Notoglanidium macrostoma. The sequence goes on along the minus strand of JAQQZR010000036.1, from coordinate 2,957,469 downwards.
TTATATTTGGTCATATTTTGCCCACTTCCCGTTAGGTAAACTCAGAGTCGGATAGCTTTCATACTGAATTCAAGCACACTAAGATTTTTCTTAGAACTGGAACTAGATCACTTCACTCAGATGCTCTCGGACCGCTTGTTTTGTTCCATACCTGAGTTCAGTTTCTGTGTTTTCACCAGAACAAACTGCAGCAAAGGCGACAGCCGAACATTCAATTCAAATGGACTGCATATCTGAAATACTAAACCATCGCAGTCAAGTCACATGACTCAAGTCTTTAATTTTGTTGTGGAACGATTTCCAGTCAAAGGATTCGTCACAATCACAAAAAATAGCATTAACGGTTCAATTCTTACCAGATAAAGACTTTACTTGACTGGTGTCTTAAAGTCTCTCTCTCTCTCTCTCTCTCTCTCTCTCTCTCTCTCTCTCTCTCTCTCTCTCTCTCTCTGCATGTTTATCAGAAACTCGTGGTCTTATCCTGCATTCATCTTATCTCTAAGTCTCTATGCTGAAGGGCTTTAATTCTACAAATGCCATCCAAAAAAAAACCCTTGTGGCCAGAAACACTCAATATTTCCCCATTAGAGAGAAAATCCTGAGGGACAAGACCTTTGGCTTCTATTAGATGAGCCAACTGAGCTAGAACTGTAGAATGACACCTATACAAACCTGACTAATGGACAATCCATCTAAGTATACATTTATTTAATCATTTCAAATTGTTTTTGATTATAGTGATGAATATAAAACCTTCATGGCCATGTTTCCTAGCACTCCTCGATCCATATCTGGCATCATCTTCTATTATTTCTCTCGCACATGTTCATTAAGTGCAGTGAGACTAAATCCAGTCGGGTCACTGACCGGATTATTGAGCATCGATTCATTGTCAATATCCACTATTGTGTGTCTGTGTGTGTCAATGTGTGCGTTCTCTCTGTGGACTTACACACAGCACACATGTTGTGTCCATCTAACGAGATGAAAATGAGAACAAGCTGTCCAGGCAAAGCTCTGCCATGATAAACACTGAGAGCACACGGTCTGAAGCACATGGCACAAGTGCATTATGCACCAAGCAGCTGGTTCAACGGGGCTGTACTTAGTTTCTTAATTCATCATGGATGAGTTTTGTGCGCAACATGTAATAAACAAATCCGAGTGTCATTACCAAGTGCATTTGCTATCTATTTCAAACTAGCAAAGACATCCTATTACAGAAGTGTGTTAGTTGTAATTGCACTATCCAGTGCCAGCTAAAGGAGGATGGCTTCCCTTTTGAGTCTGGTTCCTCTCAAGGTTTCTTCCTCTTGACCTCTCAGGGAGTTTTTCCTTGCCACCATCGTCATAGGCTTGCTAAAAAGATAGATAGATAGATAGATAGATAGATAGATAGATAGATAGATAGATAGATAGATAGATAGATAGATAGATAGATTCATAAGTTTATATTCAGAATTTATATACTTCTGTGAAGCTGCTTTGTGACCATGTCTGTTGTTAAAAGTGCTATACAAATAAAATTGAATTGAACTTGCATTGTACTTGCCGCTGCTTTGTGCCGGGTGTAAGATATGGCCCTGAGTGTGTTTTGAATAGGGAAAGGTAAAAATGGCATCGCTGTTTCAGTAATGCACCACTAGAGAGAGACAGATACGCATGTGTAGTATCAGAGAACAAAATACGCCAGACTTTTGTCACCTGGTACACCTATATAGTCCGTTTAAATAAAATACACTGTTTTTATTTTATCACTGATCCAACGTTAATGTGACATTTTAAGCTGATCCTTATTACTTAAGAATTCATTATTCAATACTGAGGCTGAGAAATCCTGCCAAATACAGAAGACGTATACATCTGTGCCTTCATTATGTCCATATACGTGTTCATCACTTGTCTGGGAAAAAAAAAAAAGATTAATTTACTTTTGTTGGAGATATTTGTTAAAAATATCGGAAAAACAGAAATGTGTGCAGTTATATACACTTTGAGAGTTGATGCTTATGTTCAGCAAGATTGTAAGAAAGCATGCGTGCGACTTGTAAGCATGCGTTGCCAATAACATGGAACTGTACGGCATCTTGTTTCAGAGGTGCTCCGACTATTAAGAGTAGTGAAAGATGGCAGCACTAAGACAGGAAACACACACACACACACTAGTTCCTGGACATCTTCATGACTCTGCTCATTAAGCAATGAAACAACATCTTCAAAAGGGTCATTTCTCTGTGTGCGCTTCTCCGCAAGTCTGTAATGGACATCTAATAACCTTTCAATAGCTTAATATTCTCCAAGTCACCATCGAAGCTGTATCACATGTAATAAGTAATGAATGTATAACGATTTACCACTGATTTTCCTGATGTAATTGACAAACGACAATTTTACAGTTCATAAGTACCGTTCTAGCACATGACTCCTTTAGGTTTCGGTGAAAATGGATAAAACCTGCTGATGATGTGCAGAAAATTGCATTTGCTGAAAAGTAAACATATGCATGAAAAAAAACAAACATTAAATTGTACCAGCTGTCCTCTAACCTGTTCACACAGTACAGTGTGTGGCCTTGTATCACCCAAATGACAAAGCATAGTGATAATTAGGGGTCACCTATATGTATAGTTTTTGTTCTCAGGTTTTTATTTCTCCGGTTAATCCATTAATCTTGGTATTTAAGTGACTATCAGTTGTGGGTCCCATCTATCCATCCATCCATTATCTATACCGCTTTATCCATCTGGGTCGCGGGGAAGCTGGAGCCAATCCCAGCATCTTCGGGGGAGAGGCAGGGTACACCCTGGGCAAGTCGCCAGTCCACCACCACAGGCAAACAGCCACACACGCTCGCATTCACACCTATGGGTTGACCTAATCTGCATGTCTTTGGACTGTGAGAGAGCACAGAAAGGCACCCTGTGTGACCCGGAGATCGAACCCAGGACCTTCTTGCTGTGAGGCAACAGTGCTAACCACTGCACCACCGTGCCGCCCCGGTCACATCTAACTGGAATTAATCACCAACCCTTTGAGGATAAGATTTATGGACGCGGGTGTTAACAGTTGTGATTTCTTAATGAATTAACTCTGATGCCTTGGTATAATTCTGTATCACAGAAAGTAATGGAAGAAGTATTCAGATCCTTTATTTAAGTAAAAGTACTAATACCACATTATGAAAATACTCCACTACAAGTAAAAGTCCTGAATTCAAAACTTTAAACAAGTAAAAAGATATAAGTATTATCAGCAAACTCATCAAAACTAAAAGTACAGTATATATGTTGCATTTCACTGATGTAGATGTTTAAGATTGAGATCATTTGAATTACTCTGCGGAGAAGAAATATAAAGTTGCATAAAATGGAAATACTCAAGTAAAGTACAAGTACCTCGAATTTGTCCTTAAGTACAGTACTTTAGATACGTTCCACTGCTGATCGCAGACAACTTCAGGCCAAATGTAACATTTCTTAAGGGTCCACTTGATCTAAGTTCACATGACCAGGCTGAAGTGACACAAGTCTGTTTCTTTTATTGTTTTTTTTGGGGTTTTTTGCCTTAATGTGCCACAGATCTGATCTTTTCAGGGCAGTGTGGACACGCAAATCTGATCTTCACATTCTAATAAGTTTTAAGTCATTTTCATATGTGGTCCTAAATCTGATATGTATCTGATTCACAACCATGTGACATGAATGAGAACGGTCAGATCGGGATTCTGGCAGCTTTTTGCCTGTACGCATGCGTTGAGCGTTTCAGTGTTCTGTTGATCTGTGCTACCTAGCTATAGCCTAGCATACCTAGAAATGCTTCCTAACAAGAACTAGGGTTAATTTTAATCTTTAAGTTTTAGGATTAAGGTCAGAGTGAGATTAAGGGCTATGGGCTACGGTAGCGTTTTTCGACAAGGTAGCACAAATCACCAGAACACCAGCAGCGCAGCAAAACAACAATGGACTGTTTGATGAGCTGTTTGCCGTCCTCCAGAGCAAAACGCGATGCATACATTAGCTACTCGCGCATCCACTTTGCCGTTTTTGTTGCGTTTTAATACAAATACAGTTGTCTCGCAAATATGTATCAATGCGCACATGCTTGACGTTTTGGAGGACAGATGTGTTCACATTACAGTTAGATACAGGCCGCTTGTAATTGTGAATGTGACCCGTAAAGATAGATAAATCCGATCTGAGCAAAAAATCTGAATTGATCACTGTGAACGTATCCGGTATGCACCGGAACAAATAGAATCAGCTCGATGAAATAATCTGTGCAGCATTTGGAATCTGCACCAAAAATGATCCAAACACATCTAATACTCACTTGGCATTTCAGTTCCTGTTTACACTTGCAGGACTGCGTTCATACTCGCAAGAAACAAATCACTTGTAGTTTGGCTCATAAATGTGAACTACAGTAACTGAAGGTGGGAACTGAAAGAAACTAAAGAAACATCAGACTGCCAGTTGTTTGGATTTGTCTTTTTATAGTGTCATACCTGTAGAATTCAGAAGAACGTCTTAAATCATAAAATTGAAAAACTCTTAACTCCCTTTATTTTGTACCTTTCTCTGAAATTGTTACTCCATATTGCACACTTATGTAGAAACTGAACAGTCACCTGGTGCTTGCTATTGTGAACATATTAAGAAATCCAGGAAGTGGTGGATGTTTTGCAATGTAAACTTTACATTGTTTACAGTGTACATTGTTTAACTTTATTCTGAAGTGCAGTTGCGTTGTGTGAACAGCAGAGGGCGATGCTTCACCTTAAATAGAGTCAGAGATTCACTATAAACATCCCAACATTATGTGCTTTAGCTTAGATTCAAAGCATCACACAAATGAATGAAGTCCCTCAATACTCAATGCAGCAGGTATTTAAATCAGGTGTGGTGTTGTGTAGGTTTTTAGGTTTATGTAACACTTTTTTTATAACACTCGGGCATTTTAAATATTTAAACATTAGGCAATAAGGCTAATTATGTTTGACTATCCACCTTTTTTCTTGTTCTTTATTTCCATATTTCCTAGTTTTCCCTAATTTTCACGTCTTCCTAGTTTCTTCCCAGGGTTGGTAGTTTTATCATTCCCTAATTTCCATGTTTCTTTGAATTCTATTACATTTCTATAAAATGCATTAATATGAATTTTGCTTTTTAAATATAATTGACAATCAATATCACTTTATAAGGTGTGAAACACTGACGTCTACATCCTGTTTTGTGCCCAACAGAGTGGATTTCAGCTTGACTCGAACTACTTTAGGGAAAGAGCTCCTACAGCCTATGTAGTGCACTTGCTCCCTGCACACTATATATATATATATATATTCTAAGTACACTAGCTGATTGATTATTTTTGACACTCTGCACAGTTCATTTCACACTTTGTGGTACACACTTCCTTCGCATTCCCTCTGGCTGGAAGGCATAATCCTTTGGATTTTCTTCACAGCGTGAAAACTAACCAGTGTTTAAAGCGATGGAGTTTATTCTCGCAGGCTTATGACATAAAGTTGCGTCATGTTCGCGGATGGGTGCGCAAAATTGCGAGTGTTTTTGTATATGTGGATTATGTCGGCTCTGCGGGCTACTTAGAGTTGCATTAGGGAAGGCTGTAATAGCTGATGTCTGGAACCTTTTCTAAAATGTCTTGCTTCATGAGACAACTTTATTTTTTAGAGTTTAACAAACAGAGTTTCCTGTCACTTCCTAGTTGCTGGCGTTCGGTTGGACGCCTCTAAAAAAACAGCCACAATTTTTGTTATAGATTCACAAATTCATTTGAATTTAGTGTCTTTGTGCTGCTTCCTTTGAGCCGGAGCGGTAACACTGTTGTTTCTTAGTTTGTTAAGAACCTCTTATTTCCTTATTCCCTTGCGTGCAGCGTCCATAATTAACAGGAGTTCTCTAGTTCACCTTAAAGTCACATGAATAATGACATGATTCACTTCTGAATTTTACACCTGTAGTGTTCAAATATTGCACTTTTGTTCCTTTTGTTTACATATTTTTCACATGTATTGGACTTTTCAAATGTAAAGGACGTTTTTATTTTTCCACAATTCATTGATTTTTCATAGTTCCTTTAATTTGCATTATTATTTACATGATTCGTTTCTTTTCACATGAGATTTAGACACATGATTCATTTATTCACAATTCATTACGTTTCACATTTGATTCACACGATTCATTTATTTCCACATGTGCTTTACTCATGATTCATATATTTTCAAATGTGATTCATACACATGATTCATTTATTTACATATGTGATTGACATGATTCATTTATTTACTACGCATGATTAAGTTTCACATTTGATTCATTTTTTCTTCCGTGTTATTTGCAAGATTCATTTACACATGATTCATATTATGCATTGTCCTTTATTAATTTTCTCACTTTTGCTTTCATTGTTTTCACATCCAGGGCGTATATGGTTTTATTTTTCACATGAACACATTAAATGATATTATTTGCATGATTTCACATTGAGTTCAAATTTGAGTTCGGGGCATAACATAGTGCAATACATCTTCACATTACTTATCACTCACAAAATCACATTTTTTTCCGTAAGGACATAACGTCCCTAGTATTGGGTTTACTGCAATATTGCATTAAAGTGGTAATAAATTAGTATTGCAGCACTGATGGAATAAGTGCACTCTGTACTGTGTGTGTGTGTGTGTGTGTGTGTGTGTGTGTGATTGTAATCAAATGGCCATCACTCTATCATTGCTCTCAATTTTGTGTTGTGCAGCAGTGCATCAGAAGCGACAGGTAAACGGCTGCAGTGTGTGGCGAGACACATCTTTGGATGTAGTAAATGCTGAGGACACCTCCACTGAGACCACACACACACACGCACACACACACACACTGCAGATAGTGTAAAAGCAGTGCAGCGAGTGAGATAAATTCGCGCCTCTCTCTCTCAAACACACACTGGGGAGGGAGGGAGGAGAACATCGAAATCAGCAATATACACACATCAATAATTAAGCAGCATTTGGGTCTGCGTTTCAGCCAATGAGGAGCCTCTGAACGCCGCAGATGGCGAGGATCATTTCTAATAAACATCGGCCATATCGCCTCAGTGATGGATGGAGAGCGAGCCTGAGCGCCACAGCCATTTCATTTCACACATCAGCCTTTTATTTTTTACACCCGAGGCCATAAAACAACAACACGAGCATGAGCTTTCTTCCTTAAACCCTCCTGTAGTGTGCACTATTTAGCAATGTTCAGTCCCATTGGCCCAGTCCATCTGTTTAGATTTTATACCGAAACAACTGTAATGTGGAGTTTAAAACCTCTCATCTATCTCCTCTTCATTTCAGCGCTGATCGATAGAAACACTCCTGATGGAAACACGGTCCCAGTGTGCCCTTCTGCGTGCTCCTGGAGCCTCCTGGTGGCAGGTGTGTGTGCACAGGTGGGACTGGAATTCACATAGGTTATTTGTACACACTTTTATTTCTCCTTGCTAACTACATGACCTGAACACAGTATTAAATAGAATTTTTTAACCGATTGGCTGTCTTAGAACGTCTCTACAACATTGCTGTAACATTTGTAGTTGTAGGATTGTCTCCAAAGTGTACATTTATTTTAGGCTCTCTGGTCGGATCATCAGCATACAGCACTAAACGCTGACCCGAATCCCGGTAAATGCTTATATGACTAGTTCTGAAGGTGGACTAGGACGCTAATGGCCACATTACATTTGTAATGTTAACAGCATAACGTCCCAGCGAATCCACGAAAACATCATTAACCTAATTAACTGAGCTGTGTGTGTTTCTTTACGCAAAGTTGAGCAATTTTAATCAAACTGTCCAGACACATGTAGCAGCTTTGTTTTTTGTCTGCAGTTTGGATGTTTTGCATGATAAAAAATATCTTTACACAACATTGTTGTTTAATTTTCAGAAAGTAGAAAGTAATTCAAATCCCAGGTTTATATAATGAAGCACTTGTTCTACATTATTGTAACAACTCACACAGGGACTTGTAATTACCTGTACGTTTAAAAAAAATAATAATAATAAACGGAAAAGAAAAAAACATGCAATCGTTGATATGGTGACGTTTTCTGTTAGGAGATGTTTGTTAAACGTTTATGAGTCTCCAGTGAATAATCAGAGGTAATGATACATTTTCCAAAACTGGATAATCTTTAGGATTTCTTGCTCTCGTGTCAAGCAGTTGTTTTTTTTTTTTGTCCTATCAACTTTAAAAGAGAAAAAAGGCTGATGAGGAGAACATCGCTTTATAGCTGCTATAACGTAAGAGATACTTCTCCACAACGTAACTGTAAACAGATGTACAGTACGGTGCAAAAGTCTTGAGTCCCCCTGCCATATTTTTTTAAATAAAGTAAAGACGACTGAAAAAATAATGAAATTAAATCTTTCTGCTTAAAAGTTAAATACTACAACATGAAGTGTAAACAGTAAACAAAGACAATATTTCGTCTGACGACTCTTTGCTTTTTTTTTTTTTTTTTCTTAAGCCGTAATCCCAGATTCAGTTTGATAAGGAAATGAGCTGTAAGTTTTCCTGAGCATCCTGGAGAATCTGCCACGGCTCTTCTGTGACTCTGACTGTCTCATTTGCTTCTTCTTTTGTTTTTTCGTTTTGTTTTTTTACACAAAACCCAGGAGCCTTCGTTATGTTTTCCGTCTGAGGAGTGGTCTCTTATGTAACGTGTTGCTTTCTTTACTGACAGACAAATTTTTAAATACTAATTATTTTTTTTGGAAAAGTAAAGTTTGGAAATCCAAAATGTTTTTTTTTTTTTTGCACTGCCTCAATGACGTGGAATTCATGAAATAAATATCTATAAGAAAATCAGTACTAAAAAATGAAGACTTTTGCACAGTACTGTAAAAGATGTATTATTCTTAAATTTAATTTCAGTGGTATAAGAGGAATAAAACATTTCCAGACATGCTGTTATAGGAGCGTAATCAGCTCTGTTTTTATGGAAAGTGTTCTTAAAGTATTTTTGAGACTGGTTTTAAGAATTACATTTGTGGCTTTATATAGCACATCATCAAAGTTAAGAACAAACCCAAACAGGTTTGTTTTACACGGAGCGCAATTAAAAGAAAGGAAAAAAAAAAGTATGATGTGGCATAAATTGTGTGTTCATGATACACAGTACAGCACAACAAACTGAACTTTTACGGATTTGATAACATGCTTGTTTGTTTCATTAACATGTAACAGTGCTTATGTATTTGTGTTATTGTTATTAATTTGTCACATTTGTGTCAGTAATTAAAGGATTCCCTCCCAAACCACTCCACGATCTTGACGCAGTCGCAGATCCTATGGGTCCGCTTACCATCCAACTGAAACTCTGACTGACACTGAAAAGCAAAAGCTGGAAGCAAAGCTTCCCTGATCCTGTTTTTCAGTCACTCGGATCATGTTGAAGAGGTAGCGAGTCAGGACAAGTGGACTCGTGGAGATTTCAGCCCTCAGTAGAGCTGATGAAGCTTCTCAGATGAGTGCAGGAGTGTCAAGATTATAACACACGTCCGCTCTCCTTGACTGAGTACCACTAGACACGTTGTCTTGCTGTAGTATGTGTTCATTCGCTCTAATCCTCTCCAGCCTGAGCACAATCGCACTGATCCCCATCGTCTCACACTCATCCCTCTGAGATCTCTTCATCCTCTGACAGATGAGGGTTAATCAGTCTCTCTGGGACTCTCTCTCTCTCTCTCTCTCTCTCTCTCTCTCTCTCAATTCAATTCAGTCCAATTCAAAGCAGCTGGATTATCATAGCCATACTGACATTCAGCACTGTCGATATGTCTATGTCACTGTCTATGAGTGTGTGTCATCACTTTAGCTATGAATCAGATAAGAGCATTCAAAATGAGATTGGTTTTACAAATGTATTAACAAATAGAAAATTCCTCCTTCACTTTCACTAAGCTGTGACGTTACTATACATGTTTATATATTGCATATATAGATATATGTATAGAGAGATATATAGATATTATTGAATATGTTGTTATGTAAGGAACAAAACATGGCAGGGAGTGCAGTTATTGGAAAATAATCAACGTCGCATATTCAAAAGTGTTTTAGCCAGGCGGCAAATCATTGAGCAAGAAAGCATGAGCAAGAAAGAAACAAATAGATGAAGTAAATTGGTGCGGTGCAGCTTTTCCCTCGATTCCATTTAAATGTTGAAGTCTTGTGGGTAAACTTGCAGACGACGTTTTACAGAAAGAAGAGTCCATGTTGATGTTAAAGTCTTCAAACAGAAGAGATTTTGGAACATTTTGAACCCCCAGACGAGTTAGTTTCAATTTGATATCATTTAAACATTTTAATCTTTTCATGATTTTCTCTTTGCGTACCAGAAGAGTATGTAAGTGAACTTCACTGTTTCCAGCTTTTCCCTCCAACAGTTTCAGCAACGAGCATCGACCAGCAAAACAAGGCCGAGGTCTCAGGAGCGCTTTTTTTTTTTACTTCTTGAACATTTTCTGCCCAGTGATTTTTGTTGAGACCATTGAAAGCTTAATGTTTAGTAATATTGGGTTTGCCTCATTTTATTTGCCCTGGAGTGTATGTTGTACATTTGTTACTTCATTTTTGGCCTCTGTAAATTCAAGCTACAAAATTGGGTTAAAAAAAAACCATGGAGATTTTTATGTTCTTCTTTTTTTTTAACAGCAAGCTAGTCAGCTAAATATGATGAGTGATGTATATGTATGTCCCCAAAACAACAAACTGTATAGTCAGTGCTTTGGATTTAACAAATGAATATGCTGATAGAGCTAAAGGAAATGCTAGTATCTACAGTACACGTAACTCATTTAAAGGTAAGAACTGCTTCTAGGTTTCATACTGATGTAGTTGCGTTGATGTGAAATCACTTGCTGAACTTGGGTTTGAGGAGAATGTCCCGAATTCCCCAGTAGGAAATGAATATTGAAGAAGCGTTGACTTTATTATTTCATAGTCAGAGAGCAGGAATGAGGTGGTGCAGTGGTTAGCACTCACATCACAGCAAGAAGGTCCCGGGTTCGATCTCCAGGTCCACAGCCCAAAGCTTAAGTCAACTGGCTTCTCTAAATTTTTTTCCCATAAAAATCTGTTTATGTTGAGCATCTGTGATAACGTTTTAGAGCAAACACATTAATATAAACCTGTCTTGTAATTTATCCTGCTGTTGAAACTACTGTTAGAGCTGCTGGTCTAGAAAATTAATCAACACCTTCTTTCCAAAGATCAAGAATTGAACAGAGCTGTGATGATGAATTGGTATAATCATGTTGTGCTTGATCAGTTTGATTAGTTTCACTCAGACATTAATGCTCATGTAGAAGCACAGCAGTGCTATTATCATAACATTATTAACTATATTAGCCCTTAATGGTTGTTCTCACTAAGTATAAACAACATTATACCAATTTATTTCGGATGCAAAGTTTAATCTGACTTTAATCTGAAATCTTTATAAATATATACATTTTATAAAAACAGCTCTGAAATTGCATACAAAATGAAGCTGAGATAGAGTGTGATCAAGCATTATTTACTGCATTCATCACACATGGGGAGAAAGGAAGAAAAGTGAGAGAATGGTGGATTATTGCTTGATAGCTAAATAGTGTACTCTGACCTTCGGCCAGCATGCACACACACACACACACACACACACACACCCCAATTACTCCGGATTCTGCGGTCAACAGGTTTGATGGTATTGTCAGACGTCCAGTGTGCGTGCGTGCGTGTGTGTGTGTGTGTGTGTGTGTGTGTGTGTGTGTGTGTGTGTGTGTGTGTGTGTGTGTGTG
>JAQQZR010000036.1:2919075-2930093 GCA_030068235.1 Notoglanidium macrostoma | reverse complement strand
AACCTAACCCTCTCTTTCATATAAATCTTTAAGAGTAAATTAGTATTTAGAAAAAACTTAAGCTGCCTAAGACTTTAGCGCAGTCCTGTTTCAGACAAATAACATAAAACGTTAATAAAACCTACAAAATCGACAGTAATTTTTGCACATGCCAGGTCACTTTACCTCAAAATAATTCATATTAATGCGTGAATCCATCCATATGAAATATTTGGAATATTCCACAAGTCACAAATTTGCTGAAGATCATGGGAAGAAGGAGAGCAAGTTATGTCCTTCTTTTTTCTTTTCTTTTTTTCAATGATACTGTGGTATTGATTGATGAGCTCACGTTGAAAGTACAACCGAGTTGCAAAAACTTATAAACTGAAAGTAAATAAAAAAGCATTTGAAGTAAATTATTAGAATGTCCTTAGATCGTTAGCATTGGTGCTAGTTAACCACAAAAAAATCAGCCTCTCACGAAAGAAACTTTTTTTCAGGAAGAAATTTTCCAGCACGTTTTCTTAGGTTCGGTGTTGAACAATGATTTAAAATAAAGTTTCACTTTTAAAAGTTAAAAGGCTTTTTAAAGGCACCCCAATCCCGTTTAAACCCCCATCCTTATAGTGATACACATTATGATGACTGAAACTCATCCTCAAGGGTCATAATACATTAAAATCCCAAACGATGTCTACTACTAATGTCAAACGATGTCTACTAAGGAATCGGCTCCAGTATGGAAGATGTACGGTGAGTTCTGATTGGCTGAGAGCATTCATAACGATAACACACAGAACGAAAAGGAGCGTGCCAGAGGATATTCAAATCCTTCGGTTTCATACAAAAATTTTTCACCCAGCTTGTTTGATAATTGATGAAACATAAACAGTTCTTGGTAGGGCACTCAGACTTTTGGACCCTACAGTAAAGTCCCCTAGAGTTATGATGGTCATTAATAGGTTCAGCGTTTTGCCCGGAGCTCTGAGACACTATCCGCTTTCATTATTGGTGTCAGCTCAATTATAGCTCACACCCCAGTGTTTTTCGACCATCTAATAGCATCAATCGACAGGAGTGGCTGACGAGACACCACCACACCTCTTAACCTCACACACACACACACACACACACACACACACACACACACACAGGACAGCGGCATGCGTAATGGAGGCGGCATTTGGGGCAGCTGATGCAGCCGAGCCCATTTTCATCAAATATTAATGAAATGGAAGCATACACTCTGGGCCGAGTGAACGTGTGCAAGAAAGAGAGAGAGAGAGAGAGAGAGAGAGAAGTGTGGAATGTGTTTGGAAGTGCTGTGTCTTGATGGCCGTAATTAGGATCTCTCTCCCCAATTAAAAATTCAGCAGCCCCAGTTTATTTGAGAGCATCAGTCTTCCTCTCGCTGCTGCATTTATTTCCTTTTTACAAAGTATTTTCTTTTTACGACGCTAATTGAACCAGGCTTTTTAGTCTCTCTTTGCGTCTCTCCCTCCCACCATCACTTGCTCTCCGTTCCCTTCTTTTTTCCCCATCCTCGGCCGTGATGGTCCGAGCCGGAGAGCGAGACGCTGTGCTGTGCTGCGCTGTTCTGCTTGTTTCACCCACTCTTTCTTTCTCTTTCATCTTGGTGTCTTTGCTTTCCTGTCCCGCGTTTGTGTTTGGAGGAAGAAGTCACCCATGCGCTGTCTGAGCCTGGTGGTCTTGTAGCCTTGTTCTTCTGAAGTTGTTGTGTATGTTGTTTCATGTTCCTTCTGGGGATTCAGCGTCCTCACAGTGATGAGAAAACACAAAAAAAAATTTTATTATTTTATTTGACACAAATTGCTTCAGAGCCCATAAGGGAAGTGGAAAAATGAGGCATAACCAACTGGGCCATAAGATGTTGGGCCACTATTAGCTACTAGAACAGCTTCAGAGCAATTTGCCATAGATTCTACAAGACTCTGGATCCATACTGGAGTTACAAACATGGTTCTGTCAAAAGATAACCTCTGTTAGCTCTTTTCCACCAACAGGAAACAGGCTCTTGAACCGGTTCTGTTCAGGATTCTTTGAACCATGGTTCCAGCTAAGGAACCATCCTGCGTTTCCACCAGTTTTAGGTGGAACCATTGCAATCAAGGACGTGTCATCAACGGAGGGCATTTCACAATGCACAACAGAAGTAAACAGTAGTAGAAAACTGGTGGATCACACTGATTTCCTGTAAGCTTTTGTTCTTTTATCGTAGATCTTTGTCTGATTTATCCTTTTACATTGCGTTCTCCGTTGCTGCGCTCTGCTTCCTCTCCAAACTAATGACACACCCACTGATGTCATCACAGTTCACCCTGGAAAAACCAGCTATCTTTTGGTTTCTGCTGGGAACCAGCCTTTCAGCTTCCGAACTACTTTTTTTTTTCCGTTGAAATGCTCCAACCATTTCAAAATTTGGTGTGTGAACCAGAACAGAACCTGTTCCCTATTGGTGGAAAAGTGCTATCAGTTGTTGTTGTTGTTGAGATGATAGGGCTGAATCTAACAAGTCGCTCCAAATCTCTCATAGGTGTTCATTTGGATAGAAATCTGGTGAATGTGAAGACCACAGCATATGATTTACATCATTTCCATCCTCATCAAACCATTCACTGAGCCCTTGAGTCATTCTGAAAGAGACCACTCCCATTGGGAAGCTGGGCTGACATCTACACATCTAACATCTAACATTTGTGAAGCTCCAGTTGGACTCTGGAAGATCCAACTGAACTCAAATGAAACGTTTTGAACAGAAATAAAACACAAACCTCTCTGTCCAATCATCTTTAAAGGTTGTTTTCATCACTGACGTCTTCTTCACTTCATTAATAAGAGTAAATAAAATGTAAAAATCTACTTAAGTCTTTCTTGATGAGCTTCCTTCAGCTAAATAATTTACATAAATGCATGTGATTATCCAGAGCAGAGGATCTACTACAGATGGTTCATGTTTAAAAAAAAAAAATGTTGTTATTACTTGTATTTTTCATACATTGACAGGATTTAATAAATAAGTGTCTTTCGAGTGCTCAGTTGCATTTTGTCCTGATTATATAAATTTTTTTATCTGGGAATTAGTTTGTTAGTGAGGCATTCCCTCTTCCTTTGGTGAACTCTAATATAATATAGATATAATATACCTGTGCTGTGGTGTAGAGTTGATCAGGCTGTTGAGAAAAGTCGAAGTGTTGTGGTTGTTCTGGGACGTCCTCTGCCTCCGTGGTGTGTGTGAGCTGTTCTGCTGTAGCTCCTGCACTGCACCTCGGGCCTTCATCGTCCTCCACCATCACAATTCCTGCTTCACTGTTGCTGTTCTGATGATTCCATAATGTCTAAATTCTCTCCCTGTTGTTCCAGCTCGGCTTTGTTGTCCCTAAACTCGGCAGCGTTTTTTGGTCCTGTGCGAGCTTGGTGTTTTTGGTTTTTCTCTTTCTGCTGCTGTTTTTCAGGATCAGTGCAGTCACTGAGGTTGGAGTTATTACTAACGCAAACATCTGCCTCAGCTTTAACGCTGTCTCCGGTGTCAGTGATGTTGGTTACAGTGACATCCGGGTCTGCACGATTGTTAAAGTTAGTGTTGCTCAATGATGAAGTGTCAGTGTTGGGGAAAACACTGGGTTTGTCACTAACCTACTTTACACCTGACTATGGTGTGCCACTGCTCTGAGTTCAAAATTACCACTTGTGTTGTGGGAACAGTCAGAGAGGAACTTTTACCAGGGCTCCTTTTACCCATATTCTGCTTGGGAACAGCTTACTGACAAGGTTTTGTTGTTTCAGGAGCACCACCACTGCTTTGTTCATTCATTCCCACCGTTAACAGCACAGAGAGGGAGAAAGTCTTGTCTTCTATCTGTGTAGAGTGTAAGAGAGACTGAAATGCAGTTATTAGCCTCTTCATGTCCCCTCTGTGGCCAAAATCATATCTCAGTGTCCCTTGCTTATTTTGTTTCTCTCTCTATCTTATCTGTCTCTATTTTTTTTTTTGTTCTCTCTCTCTGTCTCTCTCTCTCTCTCTCCTGAGTGCAACTGTATCCGTGTGTAACAGGAGATTCAGTCTCTGTTCTCCTTTGCTGTCACACTCCTCTTATCTCACACTGCACCATCTCACATCTGTGCGTTTGTGTGTTTGTGCGTGTGCGTGTGTGTGTCAGTGTATATTAGTGTATAAATACTTTGCTGTTTGTGGGCTTTCATTCATTCACATAAAGGTGTATGTGGCAGGAGTTAATCGTTTGACAACACTGGTAATCGTAATACAGATACAATGACGAGCACACGCGCACACACACCCACACACACACACAAACACACTCCAATGGGTTCAGTTCTTTCAACTGTGACTGCTTTCATATGCCTCTCTCTCTTCCTCTTTTTCTCCCTCACTCTCTGTCACACACACACACACACACACACACACACACACACACACACACACAGAATAAAAGCATGTCAGATGGCACAGGTTCAGTGAGATGGAGGACGGAAGCACCTCTTTGATGTCATTCAGCCAACAACAACAAAACACACACACACACACACACACACACACAGGTATGAAGGATGAAGCAAGTGTGTGCTGTTGTGCACTGTGGTGTCCCTCTAACACTCCATCTTTAAATCCCGCCTTTATCTCGGCTGCTATCAGAGCTAGCATGGTGACATCACCTTTATAAAAAAGGTTGAGGTCATCATCGAACGTCGTCATCAAGTGAACAATTTGTTTAAGAAATTACAGTCGCTAACAACTTAGCTAGCTGTTTAGCTATTTATATTTTGATAATTGCTTGGTGCGGTGCTAAGCAGCTAGCTGTCCCTTAATTCATGGAGTTATAAGTTAGTGCTAGCTACTTATGTTTAGTTAGATATCATGTTGTAATGTTAGCTATTACTTTATAGCAATCCAACGCAAACTATCTATCCTGTTATTCGATTTTTATTTGTTTCATGGCTGAGTTAGTATTTAGTATGCGTTAGTATTGAACCAATCTCAGATAATTCCTTACAAAAATGAACTAGAGTAATACTATAAGATTTCTATAGTAATGTAAAATACTTCTATGCTGTTCTGTAATACCGCTATAATATTCTTCCCATTTATAGTCTTCCTCAAATACAGCCTTCCATGATGTCAAAAATTACTATAAGATTCCCAGAGGAGTGCTATAGTTATTCGCAGCATCACTACAAGATCTTATAATATTTCTGTAGTTCACTTTTCATAAGAGATAGGCTTCATCAGGAAGTGTTATCATATATTTACCAGTGACCATTATTCATGATTTGGGATTGGGAGACAGGATGTCAGTGAGACAGGTTTGGCTGGTGTGAGAGAGTGAGACCAGTTCAGATGGCACAACAGAGAGTATGTGACTGATGGGGTTGTTTGAGATTGAGACCGGTTTAGATGGCAGGATAAGAGAGCGAGACAGGTGTGGTGGTGTAAGAGAGTGAGACAGAGTGTGACAGGTTTAATAGTGTGAAAGAGTGAGACAGGTTTAGGTGGCAGGATAAGAGAGTGAGAGGTGTGGTTGGGTGAAAGAGTGAGAGAGGGCGAGAGAGAGAGGTTTGATAGTGTAGGAGACTGAGAAAGAGTGAGACTGGTTTAGGTAGCAGGATAAGAGAGTGAGAGGTGTGGTTGGGTGAAAGAGTGAGAGAGGGCGAGAGAGAGAGGTTTGATAGTGTAGGAGACTGAGAAAGAGTGAGACTGGTTTGGTGGTGTGAGAGTGACAGTACATGTACCACACACACAATATACTGAAGTGAAGTTAATAACAACATGAGTGTGTGACCATTCGAGAGTAATTAAAGCCATCACACACTGAAGAGTGTGTGTGTGTGTGTGTGTGTGTGTGTGTGTGTGTGTGTGTGTGTGTGTGTGTGTGTGTGTGTCCAGCACTGCTGTCTTTATAGGTCAATTAACCAAACAGTCTCACTCAATATGGCCGCTTATTACAGTATAAAAGTGTGATCTCTCTCTCTCTCTCTCTCTCTCTCTCTCTCTCTCTCTCTTGCTCTCTCTCTCTGTCCCACAGTTCATCATCAGGTAATTAGTATTTTCATTAACTCCACTCACTGATGGCTCTGATCTTTTCATTTTCCCTCCACGAGTCCTCAGAATGGAGAGGCTTCCATAATTAATGTGATTAATGCTGTGAACAGAGGTCCGGGAGATATTTATCTTTGTCTGTCTGTCTGTCTGTCTGCCTTTCTGTCTCTCTTTCCCTAAAGACTATTGTATGCATGAGACACAAAAAAACTATCTATTGTACATGTAAAATTTCCAATGTCACGATATTTTATATATAGAAATAATAATGCTTTGAAAAAAGTTCTGAACCTTCACACTCAGCAGGCATTATTTAAGGACAGATAACATATTTTGGGTCCTTTTGCTAAACAGGAAGTAGGAATAATGCTGCGTTCCGAAGTCGGAGCCGGGAATGACATCACACCTGAGTTGATGTCAGTTGTCGGGTTTCCAGATTTCGGAAAGCCAATACCAGCAATTAGCAATACAAGTTGTAGCCAGGCTAGCCCTTGTTAGCAATATCAGTTGATAGCAACACATTACGCAGTATTTTGCATATACAAACTCTGTAGCAACATGTCCACAGACAGAAGTTAGACAGTACTGTGTATAGTAGAGCCTCTTATAAGGCAGAAGTGCTAATAAACAGTATTATTACAGTTTTTACTTAATGTTAATGCATTGAACAGCCATCTTGGTTTTTGAAGTCAGGGTTGGTAAGGTTCCTCTGAATTTCCCAGTTGGAAATCTGACTTCAAGGGCATCCCAGTTGACATTTCTGACTTCCCAGTACAAATGGAATGTAGAATATATCTTAAATCACTAAGGCTGTGTACTTCCTTCTGAAACTATCATGACTATCCGTCAGAAGGGGCCAAAATTAGGCATTTGAAAAACACTTGGACATTTTATTAATTGGTGTTTTTCGTCACACAATCATTAACACTGACGAAAAGATTTTAATCATGAACAGATGGACTAAGCAACTTCACACTGTCACCAGTTTCAGGTAAGAGCCGCGGTTCCTGTCAACTGAAGCACAAGTGCTTTAAACAGAGGTCGCAATGAAAACCTGCATTTGCTCTAGCACTACTTCCAGCTTTGTTCAGTTGCAATTTAATCATAGGAAATATAATGTTTCTTGCTTGGACCTGACTTGACCTGTACTTAAGCCCACTCGTTGCTACAGCCACTTTTTCATTCCGTGTACAAACCGTGCAAAGAATCACAGGAGCGAAATGTCCACTGGTTGTTCCATCATTGTAGAGCAAACTGCTTTCATTGCTTCCCTAAAGATGACTTCTTGGGGTGTGTCCTCCTGTGAAGTCTTCATAATTTCAGTGTAATATCTTAAACATTTTACCCCCACACCCCCAATCCCCATTTTCCCATCTGACCCAGAGTGTAATTAGCATCAAAGCAATATGGAGAAACATAGATCACTCTGTACATATGATGTATAACAAAAAGAGTAAAGGATGAAGTAAAACCCACTCGTATATTCTAATCATCCTCCATGTTAGACACTAACAGTGCGGCAAGAGTACCAATGGGCAAACATCAACCTTTCTCATGACATAGTCATAGAGCCTCTGTGAGCGTCTGCACTGATATGTAAAGATCATATTACCGCCGTCGTGCTGAATTCATCTGGCATCAAACGCACCCATAGTTTTTTTTTGAAAGGTTGAATCAATTCGCTCTGAAATGGAGCCTGATGGAGTCCGATCAGCATCGGTCCCGCTGCAGAATTCGATGCCGAGTAGAGATCAAGCAGAAACACACACCACAAACTACAAAGCCATATCGAGCACGGCAGGAGGCCAGAGCTATGCACATAAACGATTTTTATCATTAATAACGCCCCATTGATTATTGTTATACTGCTTAAAGGTGAGTAGCACTGGCTCAGAAAACAGCAGGGGACCAAGCACACAAGCTTGCACGCGTTTCTTCACCGAAGTGCGATTTACATTTTGGAAAGTGCACTGATTCCTCTGGGGGAAGTGTATCATTTTCAATCAATGCTGACCCTGAACTTTTGTTGTGCTGGAGAAAGCAAAAACGATCCGAGAGCACCACTTTCATGGTTAAAACCCGGAGAAAGAGAGGTTCATTTTAAAAGCACAGCTTAGAGGCAGTCAGAACATTTAAGACTGTTCTGAACGTTCCACGCTTACAGTACAGGTTGAAAAATATTACAGTAGCAACACAACCCGTGCAACGCCTCCAATATTCTGCTACTAGAATACTCAGGAAAACACAAGCTTGCATATTTGTGCGCTCGCTCTCTCTCTCTATCTCTTTCTCCGTCACTCTCACTCACACACACTTGCAGCTTCCCTGCAGCTATTGCTACTCTTAGGCAGCTAAATTCTGTAGCTTTTGTAATAAAACGTCTTTGTCAGCAAAGTAAGCAGACAGAGCGCCTCTCATTTACAGCCGAGCCGAGCAAAAGCCGTCCAGCAGGAGCCTCAGCAGAATGAGAGAAATTATGGATGCACTCGTTTATTTCAGGAGGAAAAACAGCACCCAGAAATACCATGTTATCCCAGAGCTGCTGATAAACTGTAACAAACGAAAAACACCATGAACACGCAGAAACAAAGGACTGTAAGGATTTGAGTTGCTTCCTAGTGGGTTTACAGGGTTGCTGAAACAAAAGGAAAAGACGCTGACTGGGGATAAGCGTGTGTCGGATATCATTAGCCGTACATTTCCAGTTTACACATCTTTTAAGATTTCAAAGCATGTGTGTGTGTGCATGACAGCCAATCTTTTCAAAAACAGCAAGGGAACACAAAGAAGCAAAGCTAAAGACAACTCCAAATTCACTGCTTGATTCAGAAAGCATGGTTCTTACTTTGTGTCAGCCATCAAAAAATTTTAAACTGTGGCATTTAGAGCCTGCGCTACTTAGGAGAAATATCCACTGTTCCATCGTCCTCTTGCCGGTTCTAGCGAACAGAGTTAGGAAACTCTTAACTTCTGAAGCTCTGAAGCTCCGCCTTCTTTCTAGTTATTAATTCCCATTTCTTGCTTTCCACCAGTGAGTTCTCACATCCACTACCACTAAAGTTTTCCTGCAAAAGTTATCCCCTTTTTTACTGTTCTACAATCAGTCCTGGCATTTAATTTAATAATGAGGGTGTGGTCTTAAAATCGTATGGATGCATAAATGATTAGCTGGATGGAGAGATGGATGAGCAAAAAGATTGATAGGAGAAATATAGAAATCAACAATGCTAGTTTTCTGTACTATACTTTTCTATACTTATACTATATATAACAAGAATGGCAGAAAACAGGCTGGCAAAATTTGCAATTACATCTAATGTTACACCTACAACAGCTTGTGCTGATAAACAAATCAAGAAAAGAAAGACTGAAGTAGAAAATTCTACGATGAAAAAGAGGTTTGAGAAACGCTGCCTTCGTGTGCTATCGGAATTACTGTAAATACAAGCTGCCGACTTGGAAGTTGCATCTGAACCCCTGCTCAACTCGTACGTAATTTCCAGTTGGAACTTATTCAGAAACCTGAGTTCTCGAGATGGGATGACCTTCAACCTTTCAACATGGCAGAGAAGAGGGCAGTTTCAGTAATGGATGGTACGTACTTGTTTAGTTTTAGACATATAACTATTGTTAGCTGTTGCTTGTGTAGAAAATTCCATTTGTAATCTGTGTACAATTTACTTGGTAAAGACCAATGCAATTTAGCATGCGTATTATAGAATCAAAATAGGATTTCCCCAAGAAACAAGTGAGAAGGAATCTTGTCTGTTATTTGTCATTTCGCTTCAATGACTTGAAAATGTACTTCTAATTCCAATTCCACAAGTGGGAAGTAGAAATTTCTGACTAGCTCACGAAGGCAGCAAATAAAGAGGGCAAACCAGAGTGAACATCGGTATGACTTTTCAATGATGGCAACAACTGAGGGAGTTTACATTTATGTCATTTGGCAGACCGACTTACATATATCTTATTTTTATACAAGCAGTGAGGGTTAAGGGCCTTGCTCAAGAGCCCAGCGGTGGCAGGTTGGCGGTGCTGGGATTTGAACTCACAACCTTCCGATCACTAGTCCAACGTCTTAACCACTGAGCTACCACAGACCCCAGAGTTATCTGGTTTGTTTTGTTTTGGGGGGGTGACGTTCCCGCACCGTCTCTTGTGAACTCAGCAGTAGTCCTTGGGCAGTAGTCAGGCAGTGCGCATTCTTGTGTGTTGGAGAAGTGGTTTTGGAGGGGGAGCTGAAGGGGGGGGTGGGGGTATTTTTCTGTTGAATAATTTGGAAGGTAATTAGGAAGTAGGAAGGTACCTACTCTGACATTAACATGAGTGTGAGTCATTGTATAATCGTTTTACAAGGTTCACTCATTCATCTTTAGTACCTGCCTGATCAGGGCCATGAAACTGGTTGGAGGGGCAGCTGTGGCCTAAAGGTTCGAGACGTGGGTTTGGAACAGAGAGGTCACTAGTCTGATTCCCTTGACTGGCAGGAAAAGTGTGAGTGGAAGAGTGAATAGGTAGCTTTCCCTTCCTTCTACTTCCATGACGTAACCTTGAGCAAGGCACCTAACCGCCAACAGCTCCTTGTGCACTGCAGCGTGTGCCCACTGCTCCAACTGTGTGTGTTCACTGGTTGGATGGGTCAAATACAGAGTCTAAGTTCCCCTTGGGGATTAATCCAAAAGAAAAATCTAAGTTACACAAATTAAAAATTAAAAACTAATTTGTTAACATTTTAAAAGGTGGAGTTAAATTTATTAGAAATAATCATGGGTAAAAACAAAAATATCTTTACGACTAACTTTGCTGTTGAGACCATTATGAACTCGAGTGATGTAGCTGAGGTTGTGGAACTGTCAGAACTAGACGCAGAGATGCAGATAAAAATAGCGGCATTGTTTTACGCTCCTACTTTGGATAGTTCACTAATGAGGTTCTACGGAGAAATCTGTAAACAGCCAAG
>JAQQZR010000036.1:2883629-2898073 GCA_030068235.1 Notoglanidium macrostoma | reverse complement strand
AAAGAAAGAAAGAGAGAAAGAAAGAAAGAAAGAAAGAAAGAAAGAAAGAAAGAAAGAAAGAAAGAAAGAAAGAAAGAAAGAAGGGATGATTAAATTCAACTTTATTTGAATTGTGTTTTTAACAGTAGACACTGTCACCAAGTCCAGTCAGCTTTACGATGCTATAAACATAAAGCTAACTTGACTTGGTGACACCAAGCAGCTGGATATAAAGACAACTAGACAGATGTGTACTTTCACTGAGTGTGAGTTTAAACAAAGCTACTGATTGGTCAGTTACAGTGTTCTTCAGTAGCAAAGTTTCTCAGCCTGGACACACTACACAGCTTTTTACACTCAAGCATCAGGTAGAAAAGTATGGAAAAAGAAGAGTACAGAAGTGTGCAATTTGAGAGATGGATTAGGATTCATCATGCGTCAGACCTCAGATTCCTGGAGTTCACCTTTAATGAGCTTTAATCTTCTTCTCTGTGTCAGCACGACACTCAACACCAGGGGCTCAGAGCCAAAGAACTGTGGAGATACAAAAAGAGCAACTCTTATATCCATCTTTTAATGATCACACTCACTTCCAAAGGGTAGTAATAATTTAGTAATAGAGTAGCAGTATTTAATACATTAAAAAAATCAATTTGGAACTATAACACCATCTGAATCAGATCTAATGTATAATTAAAACATTAAACTTTGGGCCACGCCTCCTCTCCTCTACTTGGGTTGTAGTTAAAACTATGTGCTGAGGAAGAAATTGAGGCAGCTTCAGTATGGACTGATTTCTGTTTTTTAACTGTGTGGTGTTCTTTTGTCCATTTTTACAGACAGCAGCATGAGTCAGCATCCAGACTCAGAAACAACTTGTGAAAATGATCTAAGCATGCAGTTTACACCATGCTAACTTGGTACTGAAAAAAAACATTATAGTTCAGATGATGCACAATTTTAATATCTATACAACAGATGGCTGATCTATGTAATCCAGGACTAAAAGGAAACAGATTTTGTAAAATAACAAATAAATTCTTTCAGATGAAACATTCTCTAAGAAGTTAGTTTAACATTTATGGAAGGAGTCTCTAGTGGAGTTTACACATTCTGGATCCTCTGTTTATAGGTGTTGTAATGTAAGTGAGAACTGGAACTATAAACAGATAAATAGTATAACAAAAACACACAATGGAAATCATTGAAAATTGCTGTGGAATAAGCGGAATGAATCACTCCAGGATGTGCTGTAATGGGAAAATAATCACCTCCAGAGTGCTTACCAATAAGCAAGAGAGTAATAAGTTACATTTTTGGTAAGAAAAGTGGCATTAATGATGTTCATATTCAATTAGATACTGTGCAGTTTTAATTAGACAGTGTGACACCCTGGTTATTTCAATTAATTAATTGAAATAATTAATTTCACACAGCAGGCAACAAATCGCTAGCATGTAGCGATCACAGGTAACCATGGTGACAGCAGTGATGACAGGAGATTATACATTCATGCTCACAAAAATAGGACAAAGATACATTATTGTATCATATTCAGAACAAAAAGCGGACGTCTGATTGTTGTCTTCTGAGTAAACCATTTTTAATTTATTTATTTAATTGATTTAATTAATCTATCACAAGGTCAATATCATGTCATCATATTGTCCATCAGTGGAGGCTGGAATTTGCCTCAGAGCTCCAGGGAAGATCTAAATAAGGCTGCTTCACATACATAGTGTGTTTTAAGTTTTGGAACTGTTCCTCTAAGGTTGGGTACTAGACATCTGAGGGTTGTGGGTTCAAATCTCAGGACTGCCAGTGAATGTATCGCAGAGTGATGTAATCCTGTTTAAGGAATGTGATTGGATGAGTGCTGAGAGGTCTACAGGGTCAGACAGACAGAAATACTGTTGTACTTGTCAGCTCTCTCTCTCACACACACACACACACACACACACACACACGCACACACACACACACACACACACACACGCACACACACACACACACACACACACATAGAGCTGTCAGAGTGTTGGTTTGATGAGAGAGGGAGGAAATGGCCAAGAATGAAGTTGAGTGGAGAGTTTCACCCTATTGCAAAGGGTCTTTGTGTGTGTGTGTGTGTGTGTGTGTGTGTGTGTGTGTGAGAGAGAGAAAGAGAGAGAGAAATCGAGTGAGACGTGGACAGAGAGTGAACCGTGGAAAGATGGACATAGAGAAAGATCCTGTAATTGAATCTTGTAGATGTTATTACACTCTTGATCCAGGACACACACACACACACACACATGCACGCAGGAGTCAGAGTCAGTCACATGACCATGTGTTATGAAATCATCAGTGTTATCCCAAGCTTTTCTTGATTAGATTTATTTTCGCAAATGTCACATCATCTGTAATAGCTCTTTGTTTATCTCTCAACAGAAACTTTTGCTCTAGAAATATCACACAGGCAGGTGTTCACTGGTCTCTGCTTTCTTATTTCCTATGTTTCAAAATTTCAGGTGTTCCCTACTATTCACTAGTTTACAAGTGTTCCCTAGTTTACAGGTGTTCCCTAGTTTACAGGTGTTCACTAGTTTACAAGTGTTCCCTCGTTTACAAGTGTTCCCTAGTTTACAGGTGTTCCCTAGTTTACAAGTGTTCCCTAGTTTACAGGTGTTCCCTAGTTTACAAGTGTTCCCTAGTTTACAGGTGTTCCCTAGTTTACAGGTGTTCCCTAGTTTACAAGTGTTCCCTAGTTTACAGGTGTTCCCTAGTTTACAAGTGTTCCCTAGTTTACAGGTGTTCCCTAGTTTACATCTGTTCCCTAGTTTACAGATTTTTCCCTAGGTTATAATTGTTCCCTAGTTTACAGGTGTTCCCTAGTTTACAGGTGTTCCCTAGTTTACAAGTGTTCCCTAGTTTACATGTGTTCCCTAGTTTACAGGTGTTCCCTAGTTTACAAGTGTTCCATAGTTTACAGGTGTTCGCTAGTTTACAAGTGTTCCCTAGTTTACATGTGTTCCCTAGTTTACAGGTGTTCCCTAGTTTATAAGTGTTCCATAGTTTACAGGTGTTCGCTAGTTTACAAGTGTTCCCTAGTTTACAGGTATTTACTAGTATTCACTGTCACTATTTTACATGTATTCCTTATTTACAGGTGTTCCCTAGTCAACAGGTGTTCCTTAGTTTACAGGTGTTTATTGGTTTTCAGTGTCCCTATTTTACAAGAGTTCTCCAGCATTACGTGTCCATATTTTTCTAATGTTCCCTATTTTCAGGTGGTCACTAATTTGCAGGTGCTTCCTAGTTCTCAGGTGTTCATTAGTTTTCAGTGAACCAGTTTTTCAAGTGGCCCTAGTACTCAATATCCATATTTTACCAATGTTCCCTAGTTTACAGGTCTTCCCGAGTTTACTGATATTCATTCATTTTCAGTGTTCCTACTTAACAAGTTTTTCATAGAATTCAGTGTAGATATTTTATCAGTATTCACTAGTTTACAGGTGTTTTACAGGTCTTTTTTATTAGTATTTACTAGTTTCCATGTTGCATGTTTTTTCTTCTTCCTCGTTTCCAGTGATGTTAGTTCCCTTGTTTCCCGGTTTCTGATATCCCAAGTTTTCTTGTTCTTTCAATTCCCATGTTCATTGGTTTACACTGTTCCCTATTTTAGAAGTGTTTCCTAGTTCCCTTGTTCTTGGTTTTCAATATCCCTAGTTTCCTTGTTCCTTTAATTCCAGGTGTTTCCTGGTTTCCTGGCCTCCTAAGGGCCTTCTACATGCAAGATTTACTGATAGATTCTATAGGGTTCTGTTTAGAACCTCTAATGGTTCCCCCACGCACAACTGAAGAAACTTTAAGGTTTCTGGATTTAACAGGATGCAGGATGTGTTTAGCAGGATGTGTTTAGCAGGATGTGTTTGGAGGCTGAAGTTGCTTCATTAATGCAGAAGCTTTTACCTGGTTTTCACACATTATCAAGGTGTTATACTCATTCACACTAGGTGAAGAAGAAAGTGAACAACATGACTAAACCTATGTACTGATATACCCTAAATCTCTCTCTCTCTCTCTGTCTCTCTCTATCTCTTGTTCTGTCTCTCTCTGTCTGTGTGTACCTGTCTATCTCTCGGGCAGTAGATGAGTTGAGCTAACCCTTCTGACCACACTCTTTCCTGTCTCTGCTGCACCACAAGCCTCATGAAATATTTAATGTGCTCTACACTGACCTCTCTCTCTCTCTCTCTCTCTCTCTCTCTCTCTCTTTCCTTCCCTTGCACTCCCTTACTCTCTAGTCTTCCTTTTCCTCTTTCAACTCATCCATTCCTGTCAAGTTCACTCCACTTCTTTTTCTCTGCTCTCTCTCTCTGTCTCTCTCTCTCTCTCTTATTTTCTATTGATTCATATCCACACCATTCACTCTCTTTTTTCCACTCACCTAAGTCCACTATGACATCCTTTCTCACTCCATTCCTCATCACTCCCGTTTTCCTGATTCACCCCTCCTCTCTTCCTGTTTTTATTCCTCCACCTCATCATTTCTCTCCTCTGTTTTCCTGTGAAGTTCATTCTGTTGTCTTTTCCTCAATATCCTCCATTTCACTTCCACATTATCACTTTCACATTTCTCCTTTCTACATTCTTCCTCCTCTATTTTTCTTCTCCTCGCCCATGCTGTTATACGTCCTCCATCTTTCCTCTCCTCCCCCTCTGTTTTTTTGCGTGAGGCTCTGAATTGGAGCGGATCTGCGCCGCTGTCCTGTTTAATCAACACTGATGAATATTTGATGGTGTGGTGAGAGCAGGCCGGCCTTTCTCATTATCACACACTGGGAAGGGGTTGGTGGGGGGGCAAATGCAGAAAGATGGGGGTGTACACACTTTTGCTAGATACACATGGATATGTCTACATATAATCATTAGGAGTGAGTAATATGACAAAAATCTATAAAATGATAGATATGAAACACATTTTCCCAGTACATTATGTTTGTCAGTATATTTAGTTTTGCTTAAAACAGTAGAATCATCTTCTGAAAAGTGCTCAGCTGTTTACAGTGACATCATTGTGTGGGAGGATCTAAGTGTCTACTGACTACCTATCATGTAACTGGTGGAAAAAGGTTACTATTTGTAACTATTGGAAAAATCAAAATCAACCATGGAGATTGTTTCATTAAAGACTTCTTTAGCTATTTAGAGTGAAGTGTGGCTAAGTCCCACTGAACGATAGATAGTGTACATATATATATAGATAGATAGATAGATAGATAGATAGATAGATAGATAGATAGATAGATAGATAGATAGATAGATCGATAGATAGATAGATAGATAGATAGATAGATAGATAGATAGATAGATAGATAGATACCTTCATAGGAAGTTAGAGTCAGACATGATATGGGGTCCTTGAAGCAGAGATGGTTAAGGGCCTTGCTCAAGGGCCCAACAGTGGTTAAGCCGCCACTACCCAGTTGCTATGACGGATGGACGATGATGATAATGATGATGATGATGATGAGTGGACAGACGGATGGACAGATGATGATGATGATGAGTTGACAGATGGACAGACGTACAGATAATGATGATAAGTGGATGGACAGATGGATGATGATGATGAGTGGCCGGGCGGATGGATGGATGGATGAATGAATGTGTGGATGCATTGATGGATGGATGATGAATGGATGGATGGAATACAAAAATATTTTCATACAGAAAAATATCAATACAAAAAAATGCATACTACTTCATACAGAAACAATACACACATATTATATGTACAAATTCATAAATACAAACACAATGCCAGACGCACATAAAAGTACACACACACACACACACACACACGCCTCTACGTGTTGTGTGTTTTTGAAGGCTGTGTATAAATCCACTGAATCTGACTATTACACTCACTCAGATTCAGCGAGCGCTTGCCTATAGATGAGTGTGTGATGATGTGTGATGTCAGAGCTGATGTTTAGGATCTGGCTCATAAATTATGTATCACATTATCACCCTGTTCCCCTGTGTGTCAACTTGCGAGATCGATAAGCCGTTCAAGTGGGAGAAATGATCAGCTGACGATGTTTCCCACGGCAACGCTGATGTAATATCATTTACACACAGGTTGTGCGTTTGCTTCAGGAATGAGATGATTCTAATATTATGTAAGAATGATGTCATTCTGTCACATCAGTCTGTGTGTACATGAGCCACTCTAAATGCAGGCTGTAGGCTAAAATTAGTCTCTTTAATCCCATCACACTTTAAACTAGATGTTGGAGCACTCAGTTCAATGTTTTCAGCAGGGTTGAGTGCAGAATACTCAAGTTCTTCCACTCCAAACTTGACAAACCATGTGTTCATGGAGCTCGCTTTGTGCACAGAGGTATGGTCACGCTGGAACACGTTTGGGCCTCTTAGTTCCAGAGAAGGAAAATTGTGATGCTACATCGTACAAAGACAATTATGTGCTTCTAACTTTATGGCAACAGTTTGAGGAAGAACTACATATGGGTGATGGTCAGGTGTCCACATACTTTTGGCCATATAGTGTATTTTCTGTTTGAAAACGTATATATGTTCTTCCTATAGCATTTGCAAAGCAGAAAATCAAAGTCAGGAATATAAAGAAACCCATTCAAATTCCCTCGGAAATGAAAGTAATTATATGTTTTCCGAATGAAAGGTTTGAAAATGTGCTGTAAAGCTATTTGTATAACCCTGGAGTTGTTTTTTTTCCTATAACAGCACATCCTGAAGTGTTTTAATCCTTTTAGACTGTAGTAATTTGCTAAGAATATATTTTTTTATTTATTACAAAACAGAAACTTTTTATTTATCCTTTCATAGTTTTGTATCATCTTGTGGACCATCTGCACAAGAAGCTACGTCCCATTATCACTTGTTAGAGCAGCGATAAACAGGCGTTCTCTCACCAGCATCTCCTTTTTTTTTTTTTTCTTAAGTTAGAAGTTAATAATAAAATAAAAATGCCGCTTGTCATGTTACCAAGGACGTACCGAGGACTCGGAAACCTTACTGATAGTGTTACAAAGCATTGACGCTGGAGACTCCTTCCACAAGAAAACCTCACCATAAACCTGTTTACAGGAAACCTCACCATATCATATGTGGAGAGTCCTCCGTACGAATCCTTGTGTAAGCAGAAAGCATGACATATTACAATAGGCGCATTAATATAAACCTATTCCTTATTACAATAATACTTATACATACATGCTGCTGCTGAATTATAGCAAATGAGACAAAACAGGGTGCACTTGCTGTCTTTCACAACAGTTGCCAGTTATTTATTTTATTATTTAGTTGAATGCTGCCATTCATTACTGTTATGTTGACCATCTGTAAATGGTAAGTGTGTTGATATCCTACACTGTCCTCCAATAGTCCTCCCGCTACTTCTAATTAAACATGACTGTTTTTTTCCTGGTGGTCTGAATTACAGCTCATGAACTTCTGGAGGGAAAAATAAAAACCACTCCCATTTGCACTGTTAAACGCTCAAATGAACACAAAATTACATGCATGATTGTGGATTCGTATTATTTTAATATTAGCCAGCTAGCTGGTATTAGCAATAAAGATTAATGAATAAGACTTCAAAATCCAGTCAACAATCTTCACAAAGTATGTGAGACACACACATACACACACAGAAATGTCCCTTTTTCCATATCTGGGCTCAAAGTCAAGTCCATATATGGAAATATTTCCATATATGGCTGTTAAGACATGCCCACTTAGACTCTCTAATTTCCATATATGGAACTGAGCTTTTGATTTGAGACACACGTACGAAAAAGTGCACGTTAGAGCCCAGGCTATAAATTTCTACACAGCCTGTGTGTGATTTCCTTTCAGCTAATATGACACTGTGACACACATCCACCAGATACACTGCAGCGTCTCATCTTCATCAGACTCCTCAAGCATAAAAAAGCATTCGAGATTTTCCACAGAAATCCGTGTGTCCGTTTTGTTTACTTATTTCCACCATGAACACGAACATCGTCGCTGAGTGACTCCAATTTCTCTCCTTTTTAACCCACACATTGCTCCGTGTTTTCACGTGGTTTATAACTGCGCCTGTGTCCTGGAGCTGCTTGGGTAAAGATCTCGGTGCTTTGGGGAGAAGCAGGCACGAGCGACCGGGTCCACAGGCGGAATGAGGATAATGATGAGGGGCGAGCGTGTTCAATAGGGAGGTCAAAGAGACACAACGCCTAGGGCCTTCAGAGAGCTAAAGAGACAGAACAAATGAGAGGAAGGGCTTTGGCATTTATACAGCCGATCTTACACACTCTGACGGCTGACGGGCTGTAGGGAGAGGAACGATGCACCGGCACCTGCTGTATCAACACTCTGCTGTTAGATACAGGACTATCTCTATTCAATTCTCTTAAAAGTCATTTGTATTTGTATGTTTCCTGCCTATTTCTGCTGTTGTTGATGTATGTTGGATTGTGCTGGTTAAATAACCTGATCCGGAAATGGAAAGATCTTTAAATGAACTTAATTTTTTGATCATTCTTTCTGTATAATTCAAATCACAGGTTTATATTAATGTGCTCATTCTAATATGTTATTGTTTCCATAGCAACAACTCAATCACAGGGACTTCTATGGCAGACGCTTCGTTCTGTGGGTTGATAAACATTGATAAGGTAAATCTTTCTCCAGTGGCAGTGCTTTAGAACGGTCTGTAAGCTTTCTCAGCAAAAATAAAGAAGCTGTAAATATTTTTTGTCAACTTCAATAGTGAGAAAAAAAGCTTGTGAGGGAATGACTGTTTACATCTGCTATAATGTAAGTGACAACAGGAACTAACCAGTTGTGTGGGTGTTTTTTTAACAATAAATGTAACTAAATGTTGCAGCTTAATAATCAGAATTGACTAATTGCTGTGGTATAAAAGGAATAAAACACTTTGAGGCTGTTATAATCAACTAATAATAATCAGCTCGACTTTGCATCAGGTATCACCACAGCAACATGTTTTGGATTATTTTCCTATAACAGCACATCTTCAACTGGTTTATTTCTTTATTCCCATTTAAAGTCCTATTTTAGTCATTCATGTCTTGCTGAAAGGAGCATTTTTCAGACTGGTGTGCTATTTTTAAGGCTTAAGCTTGAACATATAGACTAGGCTTAACACACACGTCCCACTCAGCTGGCACGTTTTCAGGGTTTTATGGGTCATATTAGAAATGCACCCCGTGTGCTTTCATCTGCATGGGCCATTTTGAAGGGCACTTTAAAGATCTTAACCTTCATTTCACACTAGCAGGGGCCACGTCAGTAAATACATGCTCCTTCCTTCAGGGGTCAAACCCGGCTTATCAAATATTTTTCGACCAAAATGATGGATTTATTAAACAAATACGTTTTGCGGCTGACTCCGAAGCCCCTTGTGATTGAAATTTGCTGCTGTGTCAACTGGAGCTTGGATGGAGATTACTGAGCAAATACGAGCTGGAGATGAACACAGATCCGGAGGAGACACTCGACACACCCTTATTTAACACCCCACCCTTCACTGGATCCTACATGAGGAGAGGGCATGAGGGACAGAGAGCAATAATAATAATAATAATAATAATAATAATAATAATAATAATAATAATAAAAATAATATGGTGATGATGATGATGGGTATTATGGTGTTGCTAATAAGAATTATGTGATGATGGTGATGCCATGGCTAATGTGTGGTGGTGATGATGCGTACATTGATAATAAGGAGAGCGTTGATAATGAGGATGATGGTAATGACTGTGATGTCAGTGATGACAGGATTGAGGATGATAATAGTGATGATGGTGGTGGTGGTTGTGACTGATGTGAGTGATAAGATGGGCAAGTGCTGTAGTGGTGATGAAAATAATAACAATAAGGATGTCACTGGTACTGATAACAGTTATGATGGTGATGAT
The DNA here is from genome assembly GCA_030068235.1 of Notoglanidium macrostoma. NCBI lineage: Eukaryota > Metazoa > Chordata > Actinopteri > Siluriformes > Auchenoglanididae > Notoglanidium > Notoglanidium macrostoma. The sequence continues at coordinate 2,888,135 of JAQQZR010000036.1, read as the reverse complement.
GATGATGATGATGGTTATGGTGATAGTGATAAGACAACAGTGTGATAATTGTGGTGATGAAAATGTTGATAATAATGAGGACATCAGTGGTTGTGATGACAGTGGTGATGATGATGGTTATGGGTGATGTGATGGTGATGAGAATGTTGGTAATAATGAGGACAGAAATACTAATAAGAATGACAGTGATGTTGGGTTGATAATAATGATGAGCGCAATGACAATGATGAATGATCCCGACAATAACAGAGATGATGATGGTGGTGAATGTGATTGATGTGATAGTGATGAAGAGCAGTGATGGTGCTGATGAGAATGATGGTGATATTAATGAACAGAGCAGTGGTAATGAGAATGACAGTGATGATCATCCATCATGATGTTACGGTTGATAATGAGGATAGTAATGGTAATGACAATAACAGTCACAGCAATGACAGTCACACAGTCACATAGTCAATAACAGGCAATGACAGCGATGCTGATTCGGTTGACGTCATGGTGACAAAATGACGGCGTTGCCGTGGTGGTGATGTAAACAATGATGGTAAGAATGAAAATAGCAATGGTAATGAGGATGAGAGTTATGATGGTGACAGTGATGATGATGATGGTCATGGCTGATGTAATGGTGATGAAAATGACAGCATGGTGATGATGTTCATGAGATTATTGATGTTAGTGATGTTATAGCAATGGTAATAATAAAGACGGTGATGATGGCCAAAGAAACATTTCACATGAGAAGGAAATAATCACATGACGTATTTGTATGCAATACACTGTGATCGATGTTTACCAATGCACAAACATGTTTGATGATGTCTTCAAGTCTAATTTAATTGATGTATAATTATCTTTTGAATGATTGCACGTGGATGCCAGGACAAGCTGTCTTAAAATTATATGACTCAAAATATACAGTTATGATCCAATTAAAGTATTAAAGCATTGCCATGTTTTCATAAAAAAAAAAACACATGCTAGAAATTAGAACAGTGGATAGAAATTCTCTGACAATTTCCACTTGGATTGAAACATTTGTTTATAAATAAGCAGATATAAAGTAATGATAAACAAAAGCCAATCTAATTCATCCTAATTTTTCCTTTTGATTTTGTTTAATTAAATGCATTCAGTGGGATGATTTGAAGGCAAAATTTGGTGAAAGTTTAACATCTCAGTGGAAATTAGACATTAGGATTGAGCACGTGGCAGGGGAGTGTTATTGCATTGAATACAGGCCATAAGATAGCGGTTTACCGGGGGAAGTGGGCGGGGCTTGCGTGGTTAAGGCGCTTCTAATTTGCATATTCATAGAATCTGGATTTATTGCTGAGGGTAAAGTGGAGGCGCTTCTGTGCCTTTTTGTGTATTTTTGTGGAAAGCGTCATGTCAAGCAATTTATTATTCGATATGAAAAAAGGTTCTCAAAACAAGTTAGGGAGAGATAAAATATATGATAGATAAAACCTATGAAAGGGCTATTATTATTATTATTATTATTATTATCATTATTATTATTATTATTATTATTATTATTATTATTATTATTATTATCATTATAATGATGATGATGATGATTATTACTATTGTTGTTATTATTATTATTATTATGATTATTATTGTTGTTGTTGTTGTTGTTATTATTATCATTATAATGATGATTATTATTATTATTATTATTATTATTATTATTATTATTATTATTATTATTATTATTACTATTATTAAAGGTTTTGCTCTCTCCTGGTTTTGAACTTTATGAAAGGTTTTATATTGTTGCTGAGTCAGTCGGTGTTGATGTAAATCTGCTGATTAATAGCTCCATGATGAATAGCTCCATATGGCTGGTGGAGCAGCTGGGGTAGCCGAGGGCTCCCCTCCGGCCAGGGGCAAATCGAGGGGCAAATCAGAGGGGTTTTACTGCCATCACACACTCCGAGCACACAGCGAGCAGACAGACAGCAGAGCTAGCAGAGCTGTCTGTGGGATGTAGAGCTCTCCATAATGCACAAAATAAAGAGCTGAAACACTGCACTGCAAGCAAAACATGGTTTAGACATAAAAGCAATAAGGAGAAGGTTAAAAGGAAGCCAAGTTCAGAGAGAAATCCTGGGTTAACTATCCTCAGCTGCACTGTTTGAGAGAAAAGCTTCAGCCACAAAAAATATATATACACAAAATAAATGCTTTCTTATCTATTTAAAAAAAAAAAGTAAATGACAATTCTGCAGTAAAGATCCAATAATAATGTGTCGTATGTAGGCAACAGGAAGTTGGCGAATTGTACCGCGTTTTTCTTTTCAACTTCACAAAAATCTAAATTTTTTAGAAATGCAACCAAAATGCAAATCCTCACGTGCATGTATAAAAGCTAGATGTTAACCCCCCCGAAAAGCCAAATAAATAAATACGCGTTTAGATTTCCACGACTGAAATGATCCGGATCCTTTCTGCCAGGGATAAAGAAGAGGAAAAGTGCTTACTCACACTGCAGCTCGCTTTTCCACGTCGCCGAAAGCCAAACGCCGACAATAAGCGTCTCTTTAGTATTTCTCCTTTTTCTCTCCTTTTTGCTGCCTGTTTTCTTTGCTCTCCGGCGCTGCTGCTCTACTCCGAATAAAAGCCCTTCAGCTCCTTGAAATATTGCATTTTATATCAGCGCCCATGATTAATATTGCATCACGTACATTTAACATTTATTTTCTTCTTCTTTTTTTTCTTTTTTTCTCTTTAAGGCGGCCACAAAGCTGTAGAAAACCGGATGCTGGAAGTTAACAGCGCTTTTACGCCCAAAAATCAGTTTCAACCAGATGAGAATCATTACAACTGTTTCTTTTTTAGCTTTAATTTTAATCGCAGATTGAATTGATTTGCGGAATATTTTCACCAGATGCTTAGCTTCAAACCTAGCCTATTTCTCACTCCGACAGAAAGCCGCAATGAATGATAATAATATTATAACTGTAATTAAAATCGTTTTATTTTAATGCATCCCCGAAAATTATTATTATAGGCTTCACATCAACCGTAAATAAACAGTAAAGTGTTCTAAACGTAAAATACGTTTTTTTTAATGAACTAAAAAAAAAATCAATAAATGCAAATTTTGTCTTAAGTGTGTGTTAAGGGTGGAGGTGTGTGTGTACACCAGCAGCACATGAGTGCACGTTGGATTGAGTGAGAGGTCGCGTGCCTTTTTGCTCTCCTCTTTAATGCCACTTTGTCTGACATGCTGTAACATCCCATTAGGCCGAGCCTAATCATAATTATAATAATTACTCAGCTTTTTAATTAGCGCCTCTTTGTGTTCGCTTTATTAATTTTCAAATCTCAGAGCATGAATTATTTATAAAAAAGCGGAATATCAGGGGTATTCACATTTACTGTGGAAGGTAGAATCGGCTGCTTACATATAAATCTTATAATCATCATTATTAGTACTGTTTCAGTTGGTAGAGCTAATCCACAAAATGCGGCATAATATTGTACAGTTGTTCAATTTAGTTGTGACTAAATTCCTTCCTAATCAAATAATAATAATAATAATAATAATAATAATAATAATAATAATAATAATAATAATAATAATAATAATAGAACCGATTTGTGCAGTGAAATGTAAACTTTTTATTTTTGAATTGTAGAGCCTTTAGATTTATATATATATATATATATATTCTAGTTTTATTTTGTTTTTTGAAATGTATGAAAAATTAATGCAACGTTTCCTCCCTTTCCATCCTAATTTGTCTATTTACCAATATTATTACAACATATTTACCGGTATCATTCAAATGAAGTTAATAATAATAATAATAATAATAATAATAATAATAATAATAATAATAATAATAAGGAAGAGTGGCACTCTAGCAGTGCTGGGATTTGAACTCATAACCTTCAGTAGTGTATCTTAACTGGACAACTTGTGTTCAACTTTAAAATTATTAAAAGTGAATTATTAATAGCCTTTTTTTGTTGCAAAAGTACATAATGTCTTGTGCGCAAAATAAATGATGTAGCCTATGGATTTGTATATATATAACTGACATTAGGTGGACTGTATCTGGTGGACACACAACAACATTTATAATAATAATAATAATAATAATAATAATAATAATAATAATAATAATAATAATAATAATAATCAGTCGAGTTGTTTCTCATTTGTCATTAATTTATTGAGAAGTGTAGGGTCTCGCGGAGTGGATTTGGCTTTACAGAACAGAAGGGGCGATGGATGGATGGATGGATGGATGGATGGATGGATGAAGGGTGGGAAGATGGAGGGACGCAGAGCGCGCGCGCGACTCACCTTGGCCGCTGTCTGTAAACATATGTGCACAAAATAAATCACTACTTACACAACTTTCTCATCTCTTTTTTTCTGGACAATTATAACACGACAGAACGAACAGAGAGTGTGTGTGTGTGTGTGTGTGTGTGTGTGTGTGTGTGTGTGTGGGTGTGTGTGTGTGTGTGTGTGTGTGTGTGTGT
>JAQQZR010000036.1:2863345-2880587 GCA_030068235.1 Notoglanidium macrostoma | reverse complement strand
GTGTGTGTGTGTGTGTGTGTGTGTGTGTGTGGGTGTGTGTGTGTGTGTGTGTGTGTGTGTGTGTGTGTGTGTGTGTGCGTGTCAGTGTGTGCGTGTGTGTGTGTGTGTGTGTATGTGTGTGTGTTGCAGTCTCAGGTCGCGGTGGTGTGAAGTTTAGGAGATCTGAGAGCCCGGTGCAGAGAGGAGATGCCTTGCAGTGTCTCGGTGGCGCTTATCTGTCTCCCTGCACGCGCTGCGCTGCGCTCTTACACCTGAGTCCCCTCTCAAAATCTCGTCCAGTAAGAGCTCGCGTTCTCTCGCGAGACTTCGAGCGGCCACTGCCTGAGGCTACGACTATGACCAAAGCCCGCGCGCGCTGCCGAGCTAAATCTACTGCTGTCGGAATTACCGTAAATACGAGTTACGAGCGCTACAAGGTCGTCAAACACCAGCGGAGGAGGAGGAAAGTCAGAGCTATCTGAGTTGTGACGAGTTAAACATAATGGAGCAAATGAAAAGAAAGGGCAAAAAAAAAAACACTAATAGCTTGATTTTTTTTTTTATCTAAAAATTTACATTTTATTTGATTTTTAGTTACATTTTTATTATATATTTATCAAAATAAGTTGATCTGAATGTCATTTTTACTAAATTAGGTCGTTGTTAATTTGCGGTTGTAAACATTTATTTATTTATTTATTTATTTATTTATTTATAAGACCAGGCATAAAATATAGGCTACACCTAGGCAGGAGATTTAAAATCATATAACTGCTTTAATGACTATCCCAGTGGCACATCCAGACAGGAGAGGGGTGTTAAACTATACGGTCTAAACTATAAAACCTCAAGAAGTAACAACTATCATAGCCTGATTACAATGAAAGCAATTAGTATTGATTTTTAGTTACATTTGTATTATTAACACCACCATTTAATTATTGAAATATGTCACTTTGTCATTTTTAAGCTTACATCTTAATTTTTTTGGCAGAAAATTCACTTCAGTTTTGTGCCTATAATGCTTTTAACAATGGACATTATCACGGATCAGCTTTACAGAAAATAAGATATGAATTTAAAATTTATAAATTTATCCCTAATGATCAAGGCGGAGGTGACGGTGATGAGGAAAAACTCCCTGGGACTCAAAAGGGAACCGACCCCCACACTGGATAGTGGGATTATAAATAATATCCCTTCTATAACTGTATATAGTGAGAAAGCGCTGATTGTTTTGATTGTTGTTTTAACTTCTGCCAAAATCGAACTGAAGTTATGAACCAGTCAGTGCTGGAGACTTTAGAACAAACTGTTCGTAGCAATTGTAGTCTCAAGGAAGAATATCCACAGCCATCTTTATGGTTCTTGTGTGGAACCATCCACAGTAACCTCATGGTGATCTTCAGGCTGGATGCGGACCAGCAAGTGATTTTCCTACAATTGTGCTAACAGTCTGTAAACCAATTTTTCACTAAAATAGACCTGTATATTATTTATTTCAAATGTAATAACTGTAAAGCTAATATATTTAGTTACACTTACACAAAATTACATACATTTAGCACGTTATTCACAGTTTTGGAATATGTTCCCTGTAGCTATAACATCACTGTTTATTATAATATAAATATAATTTTTAAAAGATGTTGTTCAGGCTAGCTATGTTTTTTTATATATATTTATTTATTTATTTTGCTGTACTGACTAATGATATGATAAAAGGAAGTCTAATCTAATTAATAATGGTTTATCATAACAATTAATGCAAATCCGTGTGCAGTATATCACTTTGTTTTGAACATGTAGTCGTTTTTTAGTTAAGTAATCAGAAAGAGCGGTATGACAGAGTCAACTCAGTTTTTTTTACCCATGCAAATGCGGTTCAATAAAACGTTAGCGTATGTCTGATAATATGGTTATGCAAAGCATAATAGGTCAATAAAAGACACAATGTGTATGTGTTTGATCTTTAGCACTGCATTTATTTGGCCTTTTATATTTTTTTCAGAAATGACCACTAAAATCATTCATTTATCTCTGAGTAGAAAAAAACAGAGCAAAATGTATATACGAATAACTCTGTTAATTAGATCAGCTCTACTCCAATTATATTCTTGTAATTATATTACCATATCTATGTTATATTCTTAAATCTTGGTATAAGTAAATAAATAGTTAGTATATTATAGATTGTAAAGATTTTTAATTTCTGATTTCAATCAAGACGTTCAACCTTGTGTCTTGAGATTGTAAACAATAACAAGATGTCTAGCTTTGTTATGGAGGAAAATCAGTACACAGAATTATTCATAACTATTACTTATTATCATAAATAATTATTAAGCAGTAACATTGTGCTAGCGTTAAAATAACACTTGTTTTATGTGACAGGAATCTGACAGATGTACTTGTACATTTGGACATGCATTAAGAACATGAATGTTTATTGTTTATTACAATAATATAATATCATTTGTAAATTCTGATATTTAAGCCAGTTAAAGCTAGCTAACTGGTGGTTTGTAGCCTGATTCGGCACATTACTGCATACGAACCTCTTACGTTAGCAAAATAAGCTAACGGCATGATTCTCATATGATTTATTGCCTTCACAATTGTATCCAAATGTCCAAATTCTCATATTTCCCATTTCAAAATGTTTGTTTTCACATGAAAAATAATCCCGGATTCATAAACTGACAAGTTAATTATGACAAGCTTTTATTCAGGAGTCCCAGCTCCAGGACTTCAGTAGTAATGGCCACTGAAATGAATAACATTGACATTATTGGTCATGGTACACTTGTTTCGCTGCTTTTAAGAGCTTCTGCCAGAAGCCTGCATGGTCGCTGTCATTTATCAGCTTGATTTATTATGCAAATGTAACCATATCATGTATATTTCACCAACCTTCAATCATTGCATGAAATTTTAATAGACTGACCGTGGCGTGTTTGTGAAATGAAGCGTCAATTAATTTGAATTCATTTGCTTAAGAGCAGTGATTTTCGGTCCTCAGGAACCACAGCTAGTCCATACTTTTATTCTGTCCTGTTTTTCTTTCTCATCTATCTAATAAAGATGTAAATGTTCTAGTCCAGGCCTTAATGGCTTTCCATGTAGCTATTCTACTCGTTCATTACTGTATCGTTTCTCCAAAGGTCTTCACAATTCACCGAAGCTCTAAACTTCTGTATAAAAATGTCGACAATGTGTCTTGCATAAGTATTCCTTCCCCTTGAACTTACACTACTTTGCATTCTTACAACCTGGAATTAAAATGGATATCTAGCCAAAAAGCTCCATTGTGATCTCATCACACGTCGACAGTCTCCGACACGCCTTCTGGCAAATTCCGAACAGAATTCCATATGGCTCTGTTTCAGAAAATGTCCCGTTTGTCCTGTGAACAGCGGATCTCTCCAGCCATTTCCCTTAGCCTCTTGAACCTGTGCCCATTGTAGTTTCAGATTCCTGTCCTCCTGCTCTGTAAAGACTAAACAATGTGGTAATGCTGCAGATCTGTTGCTGTAGCCCATCTACCTCAAAGTTTGACATATTGTGCATTCTGAGATGCTTTTCTGCTCAGTATGGTTGTCAAGACTGGTTGTTTGAGTTTCTGTAGACTTCCTGTCTGCTCAGTCCAGTTTGACCTTTCTTCTTTACCCTCTCATCAACGCCCACAGAACTGGATGGTTTTTGTTTTTCACACCCTTCCGTGTAAAACTCTAGAGACCAAAATACTCAATAGCCAATGCCTGGAATAAACAACCATCCAACCAAGTCACCGAGATCACATTGTTTTCTCATTCTCATGTTTGATGTAAAGAAGAACTGAAGCTCTTGACCAGCATGATTTTAGGCATTGTGTTGCTGCCACATGATTGGCTTATTGGATAATGGCCTGAACGAGCTGGTGTGTGTATAATCCCAAATTCAGCTCCAGGTTGTAACACTACAAAATCAAAAGTTCAAGGGGTGTGAATACTTATGCAAGGCACCGTTAACTTGGTCATTAATATTTTACTGTATAATATGGGTCTGGATCATGCTGAAAAATCACCTGAACACACACACCCACACCCACACACACACACACACACAATCACACTCAGGTTGAGCAATTCATGTCCAAATGCCACATCTGTATATCACAGAAATTACACAAAATTTTATTCCCTAAGAATGTACACACTGTAAATCTAAAGAATATAAACCAGACACCGAAATGTATTTTATATACCAACCAAAATGGAGTTTACATTATTAAGACCATGTATCCTGAAATTTAAGTCACAAATGTATGTATACAGTGTATTGCTGTTTTTTCCCCCAGTTTTAATATCATATGATTTAGTTTGCGTTCTACTCATCCTACCATCAGACTTTTCATCAAATACAAAGTTGCTCACAAAATAAACAGGGCTATGTAGAATCTGCTGGCGCGCTAGATATTAGCTCACTTTGTTCAGCTGACGTCTGATAGCAGCAGCCAACGCCATTTCAGAAAACCTTTTATTTATAATATAATGCTTGTGTAAAAACAAATCACTTCAAAAAAGCGTTTGAAAAATGAAAAAAAATAACACTTTCAAGTCGAGCTCAATCCAGAAAGCCATGTCGATTCTAGTTCGGATTCTGTTAGCAACCAGAAGGTTGTTGGTTTAAATCCCAGTAATGCCAATGCCTACGTTTACACGCAATGCTTTAACCAGATCCAACGAGTTTATTCCGATTGCAGGTTGCGGATCAGTGGTTCATGGGTAACCGAGCCGTCTGTAAACCGGTGGTTCTCGAAGATCCTAATCTGCTCAACTCTCTGCATCGTCGACGACTTAGATCCAGAAAACCTCATAACATGGTGACAACAGACAACATGGCTGCCACTTTAACAAATTAACAAATTAAGTAATTCTGGTATTCTGTACTTACACCGCTGCTGTTTAATAATAAACAGAGATGGTACTGAGGAGATTCCTAGGTTTAGTATTGAGCCTGATACTAAGAAAAAATGGTGGATCAGATAAAAAGAAGATAAAACAGAGAGGAAAAAAATCAGATCCTGTAACAAATCTCCAAGATTGGAATTGGATTTGTAAATGTTTACATATAAAGAGACTTGATTGTATTTGTTTGCTGAGATTTACCTTTATTATATTTGCAAAGTAACTAAAGTACGTTTTTGTGTGAAAGCTGCCATTTTTTTCATGAAAGGCATGTTTTTAGCTATGAATATTTACCTGTTTTTTTTTTGTTTTTTTGTTTTTTTTAACATGTTCCAGTTAAAAATCAAAACGCTTGGTAGCTTTTATAGGGAAAATATCGATTAATTCTCAGTATCTTTACCGCAAAAGGGAAAAGCGGTATTGTAAAAAGATTAATATAAGGGAATAAGGTTTAATGGGATTTTTTCCACAGTGAAACATTTTTTTATTATTTTGAGACTGCATGTACTTCCTGGTTTAGACTAAAGAACATGTCTTTATAACATATTTATAATAGGAAATGTCGCATCAGGGTTTTTTTTTTTTTTCCAAATTATGCAAAAAAGTGGTTGCTGACTTGTCTAAACGTGGGCCGAGTTCAACGCACATTGTCTGCTAGGTAACAGAAACAGAACAGAACAGTTTTTTTTTTTTTTTAGCTAAAATAGTATTTATTGAACATGTTTTTACTCGCAAACTTTCTGCACATGCTCAGTGAGACCTCCTCTCACTTCCGTGGTAAACACCGGAGCTCGGCGGATTTCTTGAAAGTCATTGAAACAGGCTTTTCGTTTTCTTGTCACAAATAAATTAACATTGGGTTGAAATTTCTAGTGTTTAGGGAATGCAAGATAGTGAAGGATCTGAGGTTAGCAGCTTCCTAGAATTTGTTCCCTTGCTAATTTCTCTCAAAACGGTGAAAATTACGTCCGCTCAGAATTACGGTAAATACGAGTTGAGTACTTGGAAGTGGAACACGAACTCCCCGTCAAATTGTAATCTCGAGCAGTATTACTTCTTTGTCTGTTATTGGCCAGCTACCTCTCAAGACCATTATGCTCTAACAAAGCCTAACTTTTTTTCTGTTAGCTTTCATTAGGATAAGGTTACGTAGACGGAGCGTTGCGAAAGCAACTTGGAAACCAAGAACATTGAGCCTGGCCATGTCTTAAAGTTGATTTGAAGGAAAGTCTTAGAAAATGATATTACATACTCAAATTGTGTCAAATATTTTATTCAGTACAAGTTTACACTTTGTGGATGATTGATGAAAAAATCGTAAGGTATAATAACCGAGAACTGCCACAGTTGGTTAAAAAGGTACAGCAGAGGAAAAGATGTACAGCATTTTGGTCTGGTCTACTGTCACCCTTGAGGGTCATGTTGAGAGACGAAGGACTCGTTATTTAACAAGAACATGGCTGCCATTAGGGGCTGGATAATACCCAGAAATAGAACAAAAAATCATTTTAACAAACAAACAGGCGGAAATAAATAGATGTAATCAGATGCTTGTTACCTGAGACACTGTAGAGTTACTGGTATTAATGTATATTGAGATAACTTTAAAAAAGAAGTCTATACCATTCATTGTTTAAAAAAAAAAGAGAAGCAAATAATTCAAAATGAAAAGCCTAAACTGGCCCTAATCTCAGCTTCAGAGGCTCCGCCCACTGGATACACAGCTCAGGTGTTTGTACACTTTTCAGGCCACATGCTTCAGAATCCTGAGAGCTGCAATCTGATTGGCCCTCTGCTCTTCCTTGTATAGACACTTACAGAAGAACACAATGAGCATTTCAGAGTGAAACGGTCAGTGGATTGAAAAAAAGGTTCCCAGAATGCCACCTTTAAAAGTTATTAGAGTTTGGTTTGAAGCACTTAGTGGTGAGAAGCCTAGATCATCTTGCATATTTGATGAGCTTGGGGAAAGAGGCCGTGATTGGTCGTCTGCTAATCAATGTCAAATGACCTCATTCTGTGAAAGTAGGAAGTATTTTTAAAGAATCCGTTTGACTGAATGATACCAGATCTAACAGCATCTCATGTTAGCTGGCCAACTGGCGTTGGCATTGATTAGGACTAAAAAAAATTATTTCAGGTTAGCAAATTTAAGATTATTTCCAATAAATTATGTCCGTTTTTAATTTTAAGAACCGGACAGAAATCCTGTACGTTAGCTGATCCGAGAAAGCTGGATAACAAATACATGAAGTCCGAGTCATGTTGTCCAGGTGAAGGGAACCTTCTTTTTGTGAAACTATTCAATCCTGGACAGTTTGGAGGGACTGGATGTTGCTAAGCTAACGGGACATTTCCGCTTCACAGATTCACTGACGGTATCTGGTACATCTGTGTCTCTGTGCTGCTGCTCTCTGGCTGATTCAGGACTCACGTGGACGAGCAGATCTGATACCGATGCAGCATCAAAGTCAGGCGGAAGCCGAGACGTGCGAGAGTGAGAGCTTTCCCCTTCGGCCATCATGGAGTCAAGCTCGGAGACAATGTTGAGGAACGCTGCGTCCATGCAAGCTTCCTCTGCTGAGGAGACACACTCGCTGACGTTCTGCTCGTTTTCCCATGCACGGTGGAAAGTACTAGAAGAAGACTCCTCCCACCTGCTCCACACACTCTGCCTGGCCGTGTTTACTGCGGTTTTCTGCTCTGATAGATTGTTGCTGACTTTAGGAGAAGTGTGTTCCACTGAGGGAAACGCTGTGAAGCTGCTCGAGCTGCCACAGTCATCAAAGCTGAGCCTCCTCAGATATGGGAGACGGTCACAGCCCGGCTTTTTCTCACGCCGCACCACAGGGCTTTTCAGACTTAAACGGCCAAGAGCCGAGGAGGGAGTAGGAGGAGTGGAGGGCACGGCAAAGTTCACCATCGGGTCCTTCTGAGAACCTGAAGCTTCATCAGGGGGAGAAATATGCAGGAAGCCATGACTGTCTGAAGGATCTACAGATGCATTGTCCAGGTTCGAGCTCCTATCGTCCACAGCTCTGTCCTGCCTCTGCTCAGAGGAAGTGCTCTGTGATGGAGGCCCACTCCGGAGTTTCGTCACTTGGGACTCCAGCTCCTCGATATACATATCACTTCTCTCAAGAGCCCTCTTCAGCTGAGTCATCTCTCGCTCATACTGCGAGATCTTTGCCTCCAACGCTGCCACAGTGTACCTGCCAAACCTGAGTCAGGAGGAATAACATTAAAAACAAAGAAAGAAAAACAAAGGGAATGAGAATGTAAGAAAGAAAGCACTGACAAGACTACTGGACAAGACTACACTAAGGAAGGAAGGAAAGAAAGGGGATGTGAAAAAGAAAAAAGAATTGAGTGAGAGTGAGTGAGTGTGAAAGAGAGTGTGATTGAAAGCGTGAGAAAAAGAGACTGATGAGAATAAGAATGAGAGAATGAGAAACAGAGAGTGAGAATGAGAGAGTGTGAGACTAACAGAGTGAGTATGAGTAACAGTGTGTGAGAATGAGAGAGTGAGTGTGAGACTTAGTAACAGAGTAAGTGAGTGTTACTCAGTTTCACACTCACTCCGTTTCTCTCTCATCCTCACACTCACTCACTCTTACTCAGTTTCACGCTCACTCCCTCTTTCATCCTCACAGAGTGAGTGAGTTTGAAAATGAGAGAGAGCGAGTGAGTGAGTGTGAGAGTGAGTAACAGACAGTGGTCGTGAGAGTGAGTAACAGTGAGTGTGAGTAACAGATTGAAGAGTGTGAGAATGAGTGAGTAACAGAGTGAGTGAGTGTGAGTAACAGTGAGTGTGAGTAACAGAGTGAGTAACAGTGTAAGTGTGAGTGTGTGTGAGAGTAACAGAGTGAATGTGTGTGAGTGTGAGAGTGAGTAACAGTGAGTGTGAGTAACAGAGTGAGGGTGAGTGTGAGAGTATCAGATTGAGTGTGAGAGTGAGTAACAGTGTGAGTGTGTGAGAGAGTAACTGTGAGAGTGAGTAAGAGAGTGAGTGTGTGTGAGAGTAACAGAGTGAATGTTTGTGAGTGTGGGAGTGAGTAACAGTGAGTGTGAGTAACAGAGTGAGGGTGAGAGTGAGTAACAGTGTGAGTGTGTGAGAGAGTAACAGTGAGGGTGAGAGTGAGTAACAGTGTGAGTGTGTGAGAGAGTAACAGTGAGTGTGAGAGTGAGTAAGAGAGTGAGTGTGTGTGAGAGTAACAGAGTGAATGTGTGTGAGTGTGGGAGTGAGGGAGAAGGAGTGAATCTGCACTCAGACAGGTGAACATGTATAGCTTTAACACACAGTATTACATCTCGTTAGCGTAACGTGATGAAAGCGTACGCAGGTTTTGTGACGTGAGTAATAAACGTGAGCATGTGCTGGTGTTAAACAGTGAATCAGGAGTGGAGCTGCTGATGTGTGTAACAGAAGTCAGAGTGTTACACACGGAGTGAGCTAGCGGTTGGGAGCGAGTGCTTACTTCTGAGGAGATCTGCTCTCCACCTCGGCTCTCAGGCGCAGGTTTTCCTGGACCAGGTCGACGTTCTGGGAGCGCAGAGTCTTGTTAGCCTAAGGGGGGAAACATGAGAGTTTGCCTTCAGACCCACAGCCTTTTGATTAAGCAGCTCAGGAGGCGCGAGAGAGCGCAGGCCTCAGAGACGCGGGTAAGAGCAGCCATTTTCCACAGAGACAGGGTCAGGCCCAGTTCACACACTGCAAACACACACGGCTAACTACAGTGCACTTCCTGAAGGCAACGCTGCACTCACACACCCAGCAAGCTCAAATATGAACAAAAGACAGAAGGAAGAAACTGAAGAAAAAACAGGAGAAAGGGAAAAATATGCTAAAAATAAAATAAAATAAATACAACAAAATAAAAATAAATAAATAAAAATGAATAGATACAAAACAATAAATAAAAACTAAATAAATTAGTGTGTTAGCCCACAAATACTGTGGTAAAAGTGTAAATGAAAGGAAGAAATCAGAATTCAAAGACCTTTTAAAATAATTTAAAAAATAAAATAAAATTTAAATGAGAGGGGGGGAAAAAATGGGAAAAAAAGAGAATGAGAAAAAAAATTATAAAAGAAAGAACAAAAAACTAAGAAAGGAAAAGCATGTTTTTGCCCACACTCGCTTTTTTAAAAGGTGCAAATGTTCACAGTCGAAGGGAAAGAAAGAATAAAGAAAGAAAGAAAGAAAGAAAGAAAGAAAGAAAGAAAGAAAGAAAGCGACCCATGACACCATTAGCTAGCAGTTTCCAAATTATCTGTCAAAGGGAAAAGAAAATATGAAATATACAATTTTTAATAATTAAACCTAAAATAAAACAAAAGAAATAAAAATATATAAAAACAATAAATAGAATAAAAGAAAAAAAACAAACTGAAGAAAGTCAGAGAAGTGAGTCCTCGAAAAGCTGTGTTAAAAGTATTTTAGAGATATTGAGGAAGACAGAAAGACAGAAGTGGCGGACGGAAATCGTACGTCTCTCAGCTTGTCCACGTCCTCTTGCACTCTCTGATGGAGCTCAGTGGCAGCTCGCAGCTTATTGGCCGTTTCCTCCAGGAGGGCGGAGTCAGCCGGCGTGTCGCTAGGTGCGATCAGAGTGGAGGCGGGTTTCAGTGAGGCCTTCAGCTGTGACTCCAGACTCACGTTTCTGCTCTTCAGCTCTTCATTCTCCTTCAGCAGAGCCTCCAGTTCGTCCTGTAACGATGAAACCCACAGAGACACGAAATCACAATCATAAACATCACGCTCCACGTTTACTGTATCTCATCTGTCTGCTAATGACTGAAGCTAAACATTTCTACAAATGCAGTCCTTTAACATCTGTAGCATGTAGAAATTAAAGTAGTTTATACCGCAGCTCTACTGGCTTCTCAAACCTGATTGGTCAGATTGAAGGTATTGATTCATTTTCTATAAGAGCAGCTCTGACTGTAATACTGCCACAAATCACAGGCTTATATTAAAGGGGCCGGCTCACCCTTCCCAGAATCCTCTGCACCTAGGAGTGACTCGCCATTTTTGATGCCACCGATATTCCAAAAATAATCCGCAACAATCTGGTGATATCCTAGGCCATAGATCTTAAATTGTAAGGTGAAATGGAAGATGTTTTGGCAACCGAACTATATTTTAAATTCTCTTGACAGATCCGTTCTCTTTTCGTGTCGTCATGCCGCATGCGATAGATCCCGTCTGGCAAAGGAAAGAAAAGGCTTATTTTGCCCAAAGCTTCCACGTATGACACGTAGATGAACAAAACGTTCGAGAGGACTTTCTTAAGGCTCACGAACGGTGAATTTGCGGAGGTTTCACAACACAGAGCGCTAACAGGTAGCACTCACATGCCTTCAAAACAACAACGTACTGAATTCTAGGGAGAGTTGGCCTCTTTAATGCACTTGTTCTAATGCATTATCGTTGCTATAGTAACAGCTCATTCACATGGACCTGTATACCGGATGCTGCACATGATCGAAGACTAGTAATAAATGGAGTTGGAAAAAAAAATTAAACAATTGACAAAAAAAATTAAATAATTAATTTGATGCGGGGTTTTTTTCCTGGAAGGAGTCTATAGTTTTCCACTATAGGAATGTTTTTGTTTTATTAACTTCAGTAGTGAGATAAACAGAGGCTCGTGTAATCGTGATGCCAGGAACTTGTTCCTTAACAAAGAACGTGATCATAATCTGATTAAAAAAAAAGTTCTATGTGCCATTCTATAATTAAAAAATCGTAATCATTGGAATGTTGTTGTGGTGTAAGAGGAACAAATAACTTCAGGACACGCAGTTATAGGAAAATAGCTTCACTTCGTGTCTGGTCGCATCACACAACCCCGTCATAGATTATTTTCCTCGAACAGCACTGCTTTATTCCTTACATACACACGCAGGAGCACAGACCTCATATTCTCGCAGCAGTAACTCCCCTCGCGTCTTCCTCAGATGCTTCCTGACCGAATGGCTTTCCCTGGACTCGCTCTCATTTGTAGCTCCTGTAATCACCAACAGCATGAGTCAGAGAGTTAACGAGGTGAAAAACTGTCCATCTGCACAGCTTCAGAAATCTCATCCATTTAAACGAAACAAGGCCACTTCGTTATATTTAAGTGGTGACGTATCGATATGATGACAAACCTGGATATGGAAATAAAAGACACGGCTGATATTGTGCAGCAGGGATACAGATCCATGGTTCAGTGATGTAGAGTCCAAGAGATCATCATTATTTTTCAGTTTCTATTATTAATGGCATTACAGCAGTCAGTTATTGTTTATTTTATACTACTCGTGAATGTCAGCTGGTTTGTGTCAAATTGAATTGAACTGAACTGCAATTTTCAATAAACTAGGAAAAGTTCTGATCACAAGATACTAAATATTTTTAATCTGCATTCTAAGACAGTGCAAATAGTTTCCATTCTAACCGTCACACAGTCCCCTCCAAAAGTATTGGAACAGTAATGCACTTTTGGGGAATTTTACCTCTGTTCACCACAACGATGGATTTGAAAAGCCATTGAGATGTGAGTGAAGTGTAGACTTTCGGCACTGATTCAAGGGGTCTAACAAAAAATGTTGCATTAACCGTTGAGGAATTGCAGCCATTTGTTTTCACTCAGTCCCTGCATTTTCAGAGGCTCAAAAGTATCGGAACATCTGACCGATGAGCAGTTCCGTGGCCACTCATGGTCTGTTCCAATACTTTTGGAGAGGACTGTAAATAGAAATGATGGTGTATGTTTGCCTTATGTGCCAAAAGTTAAATAGTTGAAATGAGTTTGCTTCTATTCCTTCACATCAGGTTTATGTTTAGTCTCTAACATTCCTCAACACACTGAGTATCTGAACAGCAATCCGCGCTCCTGACTCTCACCGATTATTTCTCGGCACGGGTTTTCAGGTGTGATGGGGACTCTGCAGGTGGGACACTGACTGCACTTCTGAAGCCAAAGCTCGATGCAGGCTGCGCAGAACACATGGTGGTTACAGCAGATCATCGGCTTACGGACCTGCGCACACAGGACAAGACAAAAGGTCAGTGCGATGAGGGTTTACAGGACAGACAGGATGTGGTCAGGGACATAATGCAAATCTGGATGGTGCCAAAACTGTCCTGGAGCAAGCTCAGCATATGGTGACTTTCTGACCAGGAATTAAAAAAAATGATGTTTTCATATTCTTTTAAGGAAATTGTGACTAATGAAATTTTCCTTTTTGAATGAATAACCAGTATTATTCATTGTCAATGTGGCGCTATTACTTTATGTCTCAGATTTACAATGTTACACAAGTCACAAATTTCTGTTAGAGATGTAGTTTCCAAGAGCAGCACTTAAAGCACACATCATTTATAACACCAGCATCAATACATTACTCTATTAAATCCTTTTTAATTTTGTTAAAAATAACCACTTATTCTTCTGAACTTTGGCCCTGGAAGCTCTTACCAGAACATTTCGAAATACACGTTAAAAAAAAAAAAGCTCTGTTTAATGATGCATTAGGTAAAATTAGGTTTGTAGGTTACGTGAGTTTGATATGTAAGTGATTCCCACCGATGATCATGTCTATAAAATGATTGACAGGAGGCACTTCAACACAAACCGGCATTCTGGACAGGAAGTCAGGTTTCCAAATAGGTTTTCTCAGTGGTTAAACTTTTACTAAGCCCACAGCTTTACCCATTGTTTTTGTTTGTTTGTTTTTTAATCACATTTTAAATATTTTCCAGGTCATTTGTTCAAGTAAGGAATAAAAAAAATCTAATATTGAAATTATTTGTATTAAAACTAATTTTATACTGCTCATTTAGATGGTTGACACTCCTCACACTTTTGTTCGGCATATGATTTTAAAATAAATAAGAAGGTTTTTTTTTTATATATCTGCAAAGAACTCTAAAATAGTACAACTAAACCGGCTTTTGAAACAAATGCTTTTTCCATTAAACCATTTGTAATGCTTTATAAGCCTTTAATGATATCCGATGCTGTCATTGTTATTTTCGAACATTTTTAAACTGTCATGGCCAATACGTTAAGAGACAGGTTTGTCACCATATTCTGAAGCATTTTAGTTATTATTTTGTGCTTTTTCTTTTCGTCTACCATATTTCTGTGTCCTTATCAGTAAATATCTCCATTAAAGCAGCCTATATTAAGAAGTATGAATATTTGGAAGAGCAAAAGCGAAGTGCGCATGCGCAG
Source organism: Notoglanidium macrostoma (assembly GCA_030068235.1). NCBI lineage: Eukaryota > Metazoa > Chordata > Actinopteri > Siluriformes > Auchenoglanididae > Notoglanidium > Notoglanidium macrostoma. Next base: position 2,866,432 of record JAQQZR010000036.1, on the reverse strand, counting down.
ACACCTTTGCCCAGCTAAATATATTTTCACGTTGATATTTAAATATTAAATATGTTAACACACAAAAATATAAAAATGCAAGCGCTTCAGCATAGATTTGTACCATGGATTGTGCACTATTAATCATAATTAAAAAAAAAATTTTTTTTGATCAAACGTTTTACATTTAACAGAAATAGTTTGCGCTAACCAAACCAAATTCAGTGTGTATACAGAAATATAAAGTAAACGGTAGTAGTCTGCAAAACAAAACAAAACCGGATATAAACAGAAAATTAGCTGGCTAACTAACATGTTTTTAATCCTATTTAATAAACGTTACCTTTCCGAGGCAAATCTGACAAGATATGGGCAATGTTAGAGACAAAGTCACGTTCTGGACGTTTTGAGCCATTTCTCGACGTAAGATAAAGCATCAATTTTACTATATTCCAAACAAAAACAAATCAAAACAAAACTCCCTCCATTGTAGAACAGCGGCTACAACTACGGCGAGGCGGAAGGACCAAACAACGCGAGGGCGGACTCGCGAATCAGCATACTGAGAGTAAATGAGAATGATGCGCATGCGCACTGAGATAGAATTGGTTGCCATTTTGACTAGGGCTTGTGTTATCGATCCGCCACGCTTTCTGCGTGGACTCTATGGTGTATTTTGGTTTAGTTGTGTGAGGTAAATACTATATGGCATGTCGAGGGATCTCCAAACATAGTGGACTTTATAAGGGTGAATTTCTTAAAGTTGCAGAAGAGCAACATTCAGAGAAATTAACCTAATTAAACATTGCAATCCATAAAAACTCCCAAAGTTGAGTGACTAATACAGAAACACCGCCTCCTCTTACTGTATTTTTTTTCCTAATTTTGGATTTTGCATGTATTTTTCCTGATAATTTTAGATTCATTCATTCAGGGTCATGTTGGATCCGGAGACTATCCTGGGAATAAAGGGTATGAGTCAGTAATAGACCCTGGATGGGTCACCTGTCCTTCGTGCAGATGCACATTCACACCCTCATTCACACTTAGGGGAAATTTCACACTCCCTCACGTTCTGCAACTGATTTATCCTTATCAGGGTTACACTAAATAGTCTCAGGAACACTGTGCATGAGGCAGGAATACCCTGGATGGGATGCCAGTCCATCACAGGGCACCATGCATACACACTTATGCTGTCTTTGTGGTGCCTTGTAAGCAGTGATTTGCAAGTTGTAATAATGTTATTAATGTCTTTCGCACTGGGACGTTCAAGGCACTAAGAGGAAAAGAAAATACCTCCACAAAACCATGTGTTTTGTTTTTTCTGTTGAAGCAAATAAATCTCATTAAAAGCTACTTTAATCACACTTTAATAGTAATTTAAAGGTAGAGAATGAGGATATTGCACTGTTCACAGAGTCTGTGGCCATGCTTATTAGACGTCACTCCATTAGCAGGGAAACAACTGGTAGTTGAGAAAACTATTCCAAATCGATGAGTTGAAATTTCAAGTTGAGCGGGTGTTTTCTGTGGCTTTTACCAGTTGTAGATTGGGAATTACAAGTTGAACGCATGTTGGAGTTACAAAATCAACATTTATACAACTAGAGATTTACATACAAGTGAAGTGCAAAGGTTGCCTTTCCAGTGATGGTAACTGAGTGCAGAAATGTATGTTTATTACATATAACATTTTCAAGTTATAATAGACACAAAACTCAAAGAAATACTGAATTTAGTGACGTAAACAAAATTAACGGAGCTTAGTAACATGCCTACATATCATCCAATGCAATTAAACTGTAATTCATAAAGAAAGCTTACCTGTTAAAACTTGCATGACATTCCCAGTCTGTAGCTGTAAAGAGCTAGCTAACTTTTTGAATGAACCTTTAAAGGCTGCTAGGTGGATAGTGTGTTATTTGTTTTCCCCAGTCTGAAAAAGCAACTAGCAGCAATTAACAGTTTTAAGGGAAACTCTGGAGGGTGAATTCGCGTTCAGTGTGCATGTAAAGTTGCACATGTTTCTTTAAAAAAAAAAAAAAGAAAAAGAAAAAAATATATAGTCAGATTTTACATCACCCCAAAAACTGTTCATGCATTCATTCATAGCCAAGCATTATGAAATACACCTGTAAAATGATCTATTTAAATGCATATTAAGAGCAACTGCAGTATATTTAAATGTTCCTAATGTTAGCTAGCTAGGCAGTAGCCTGTAGGCCTTTGTTTTTAGTATATTATTAATTCTTTAAGTGAAGGAAGGACAGAGAACGTTCTTTACAGGATGCTTTTGGACATGCTCGGTTGGCGATGCCTCATAACTCATTGTCAAAATTCAGGGCAGAATATGCGTGTTGCTTTATTGTCTTATAGTTTAATGGCAGACAGTCTCCGAGGCTTCGTGAGCTAATTCGGTTAGCATTGAACCGTTAGTAAAACAGTGTTGTACATTGATTGCACCAATGCTGGAACTACATTAGTGTCATTTAATGCAAGTGTTTCATTTCAACATGCCGTCCATCGCTGGTTCGCTATTAAAATATTGTGCAGATGTACGTTAGGAAGAGACAAAGCTCCGGGCCATCGCTGTCTAAAAGCCATGACCTTTGGCTTTCTTTATATTTTACTTGGCCTGTTTGTATGAAATTATATTTTCAGTTTCATCAAGATGATACAGTGACTTTATTCTAGGAAATCTGATCATTTTTAGGTTTATATATTTGTTTCTTAAATATTCTTATACAATTCATCAATACAATTACTCAAGTCAGCCTTGAATAGGAAACTGTCTACTTCTGAGCAGAGTTATTCAACAACTGTGGTCTCCTAACCATTCAAAACGTTAGCTCTTAATAAAATAAGAAACAAACAGAGAAAATATATGAATAGAAATTATATCCAGTGAATAGAAAAAGGCATTACACATTTTATTTATTTGTTTGTTTGTCTATCTAGCTATCTATTTGGTTAGTCAGTCAGTTAGATTGAGTCGTATAGTTTGTCTTCCTTTGTCTTCCTTTGTTTCCTTTATCCGTCTGGGTCGCGGGGAAGCTGGAGCCAATCCCAGCATCTTGGGGCGAGAGGCGGGGTACACCCTGGGCA
>JAQQZR010000036.1:2849011-2863245 GCA_030068235.1 Notoglanidium macrostoma | reverse complement strand
GTCTTTGGACTGTGGGAGGAAACCGGAGCACCCGGAGGAAACCCACGCATGCACTGGGAGAACATGCAAACTCCGCAGAGAAAGGCACCCTGGGTGACCCGGGATCGAACCCAGGATCTTCTTGCTGTGAGGCGACAGTGCTTCCTTTGTTTTTGTTTTTGTTTGTTTATTTATGTGAATTTCATTCCTACACTTTTGTATTTGTTAAAAAAAGGACAAAATATTACTTATTTCTTAGAACAAAGAAAAATAAATGTTATCTGTAGAATAATGTGGCCATCCAATTTTGCCTTTTTATTAAATAACTTAAATATCAACAGTTTTATTTTTATTTATGTACTGGCAATGAAAAGCACAAGCATGGTTTTAAAGTGCAGAATTTACAAATTATAACAATTATTATGCTTTTTTTTATATCACACGGAACTACAAAAAACGATTATATAAATTACCGCATGCCCTGGAAACAAATTGTAATATCTTTACAGGAGTTAGCAGGATGTTAGCAGGATGTTCAGCCAGATTTTTTACTTTTTAATACTCTGCCCATTTTAGAGACCAAAAACATGTCCAAAATCAAGGGAGACCAAAAACAGACCAGAACGAAGTCTTTACGTGTCAGTGTAATTCAGGCCTGATCTGCTGATGGACTGGGTATGAATTCAAATTTCTCTCAAAGTATCACATCAATGATAATCACCTGAGTTAATATAGTTGTGTTTTAATAATCAGGTCAGAATGAGCAGGAGAAATGAGGGGAAGAGGATTCGTTGAGTCAGTGTTTCTGCTCCTGAGAGTCGGCGCTGTCTGTAATAAATGAGGCAGCTCGAGTCCGAGTCCCACAGCATTACAGTTTACTGTTATCCATTATAACCTTTATAACCTTTATAACCAATCTGATGATGCATCATGAGTGTGAGCCGCAGATCACTTCACTCAGTCTCACTACCACTTTAACCAGCTCAAAAGTTAATAACCCAGCTGGACAGGCCTGTTCGATGCCCGAGGCCTCAGTGTGGTGAAGAGACCCCTGGTGTTTATCTTTATTGCTATTCTCACCACGTTGCTCAGAGGTGCAAGTTGGAAAATGTTCAGAGGCAGATTAACGTGCATGGTGTGCAGTCCGGTCAACTCCAACACCTACGTATAACCTATGTGGAATAATATATGGTTTTATAAGATTTTTAACACCCATAAACTGCCTAAATGGTGCCTCTAGACGTTTACCCTTATTAAAAATGTCATGGTTTATGAAAATGCTAATTTAAAACACCCCATGTGTCCTACCTGCTAGTTAACAAACCCGTCAAAAAAACTGTCGTTTACTTATATTAGGTGAACTCAGAATGGTTCATGTCTCATTAACGCCATCAGAAAGAAAACAGAGAGATGCTGGTGAGGGAACGACTGTTTATAGCTGCTATAACAGGAACTGACATGTTTTCTGGATGCTTCACAATATTAAATGTAACTATAAACTGATAAAAATTCTGACATATTGTTCTTTGATTAAAATAAATGTAATCATGGGCAAATTGCTGTGGTGGAAGATGAATAAAACACTTTATTGGAACATTTTACTGACTGATGTTTTTTGTTTAATGAAAGCATTTTGTCTTTTACAGATTAATCACGTTTTTCAAACCTTTTCTGTAAGTAGACACGGCACGATACGTGATTTCTTCCTTTCCGATACAACACCATCCACCGATAGCCATACTCATCGGTCTTCTTTAAAAAAACGACTATTTTTTACTACTATTACTATTTTTAATTGAAGCACATCACAGTTAAACTCTTTCACACAAAAATCACTTCCCGTGTAAATATAATAAACAGATAAAATATAAAGAACGAATATAATGAAATCAATTGGGAATCAAAAGAAGAAACAGTCAAGCCTCTTTATATGTAAATATTTCCAGTTCCAAAAATACATTTCTTTTAGAAATCCAATTCCAGACTTCGTTACAGGACCTGATATCCGATATGTTTTCTCCGATACCTGATCCACCTTTTTTTTTTTTTTTCTGTGATATCGCCGCGATATGGATACTGAGTGTCATCTCTAATTGAAAGCAGTAAGTTGAGCGAAAAAAGCGAATAGAAAGGCTATTGATGTTTTCATATAGGTTTGTGATTGGCTAAACATGTCCCGCCCTTATTTACCCAGAGGAAGGGTTATTTTTGCTGAAGACGCACAGCATTATGGGTAACTGCTGTCTTTTAGCTCATTCACCACAATGCAAATGATTTACACTTTAATATATTGTGTGATATTTAAATGGTGTCTAGAAAGCGGTCATTATTTGTTCAGAAATAAAGCGGTGTTGGAATAATCAGAGCTTTTCCTACGGATCATATTTCACCCCCTCACATGCCTCACACGCTGCTTTGTAATCGTTCACTCATTAATTGGTGACAGTCAATTAATCACAGCCGGTTGGGACGCCGTCGCCTATCGATCTCACCCACCGCTCTTATTTTTCATCCCCTAAATGACACGGATCGGCAGAGCCGCCTCAGCCACGTAATGGAGGGTGGTTGGGCGCGTGACCCGCGTGGCGGAATGGCGTCTTTACCATTTAGGCTGGAAAGGTTTAGACTGCCTTAGAGCAGGGGATTGGGACGGAGCCGAGCTCTGCTGCTCGCCTGACCTTTTCGGCTCGGAGCTTAATCACTGACAAATGCTTACATTAATTAGCCATGCCCCTTCCTTCCCTCCCACTGTCCTCCACACACACACACACACACACACACACTCGTGTGTTTTGGCTGAGCCTTAGCATGCCGAGGCTGAACTCTCAGGGCGGTTGAGACATTTCCCTCCACTTCCTGCAGGTGGGCGTTATTGATTAGTGATGCGCCCGACAGTGATCGCCATGGAGACAGGATCTTAGGATGCTCAACTTAGACCTCTGTCCAATTTATCTTTAAGGGTTGCTCTAACCCTATAGACTATGTATATGACTATATAGTTCCTAGATGTTTGTAGAGCAGTAGCGTTCCCATGTCCCACTATTCCTTGTTCACTAGGTTACAGATTTGCCCTAATTTCAAGTGTCTCTCATTTCTTTGTATTCTAGTGTCTATAGTTTTCTCATTTCCTAGTGCTCTATCTTCTGATTTCCAGCAATCCTGGGTTCCTCATTTTCCAATTTGAGGTTCCGTTGTTACTTATTTCATAACATAATCCCTACTTTCCAGTTTCCCCAAGTTTCTCCACTCGTTGTTCCCCAAGAGTCTACTGTTTCTCGCTCCCTGTCATCTTCTTGCCTAAATTGTTCCGGTGCCCTTCTTCCTTGATTCCTCATTCCTACTGTACAAGTTCCCCAAAAACCCTGTGTATTAGTTTCCTTGTTCCCTAGATCCATTCTTTCTGGTTGTGCCCTTGTACCCTAGTTTACAGATGTCTCACTAGTTGCCCGTGTCTTTAGTTTCCTTGTTTCTAATAAATGAATGTGTGTCAGTGTGAAATACTGGACTGCTGAGTGACGGGATCAGCTGAGGGAGAAGGTGCATGTTAAACTCTGATGGAAGAAGAGCACCTCACTGTAGTGCACTCAGCCTCTTGGCGCTGAAGAGGGTGTATTTGGAACAGGGCCAATGCCAGCGTGGTGCAGATCTCTTAGGCTGAACATACACACACACACACACACACACACACAAACACACACACACACTCCTCTTATTTATGTAGCACCATTAGCACTGATCTCTCTCTCTATCTCTCTCTCTCGTTCTCTGTTTCTCTCTCTCTACTTCTTTCATTCTCTCTCTCCTGCTCTCTCATTCTCTCCCTCCATCTGTCTTTCTCTCTTTCTTACTTTTTGTCCTACTATCTTCCTGTTTGTCTCTTTCTTTCTATCTGTCTCACTCTTTCTTTCCCTCTCTCTCCCTCATTTTCTTTCACTCCTTCTGCATTGGTCTCTCACTGTCACTCTTTTTGCTTCTTTCTTCCAGCCTGCCCCTCTCTTTTTCTATCGCTCTGTCTAGCTGCCTCTTTCTCTCCGGCCTTTGCTCTCTCTCCTCTCCTGACTCTCTTCCCATCTCCACATCTCTCTCTTATTGTATCTAGCTTTCAGTTTTCTCTCCCTCTTTCTTTGTATAGTTGTCTTTTCCCTCTCATTTTTTAGCCTTGCCCGCTCTCTATTCCCTTCCAATTCACTTTTCACTTTCTCTCTCTGTCTCTCTCTCTCTCTCTCTCTGTATAATATGTATTCTTTATTGCGTGGCCTGCAGCAGTGTCCTGTTTTCTCCATGCTCCTTTACAGAGCAGCTGCGTCCCCTCTCAACCTCTGAGTGTCTACACACACACACACACACACACACACACACACACACACACACACACACACACACACACACACACACACATGCACACGCACACAGAGTCAGGGGGCCCCTGGGAGCATGCAGGGTGGATTATTATGGAAATGCTGTGCTTCTTCCGCTCTGTCCCTCCTGTATCACAGCTGGGTGGAGCTCCATTACAGCACCACGCCAATCTGTTCCTCACACACACACACACACACACACACACACACACACACTCTCTCTCTCTCTCTCCTCCGCCTGCTGCTACACCTGTATCTAACACCCTAACACTACACACCGTCCTCATCACGCTTCACACACTCTCAGGCCATTGTGAACTGACGAGAAAAATAAATAAAATCACTAAAATCAGTATTATCAGGTTTTGTTTTTCAAAAAATCTCCGAAACTCGAAAATAAACTTTATAACTTTTGTTTTATACAGTTCAAACGTCCAGCCAATCATCATCCAGGATAATCTCAACATTTGACCAAGAAACAGTTTCTGAGTGTTCGATTGTATTTTAATGTTGTTAAATGTTTGAAAAGAAACAACTTCAGACTTGAAATGAAATATCTTGCGTTATACGTCTTAGAGAATTTCAGGAAAAAAAATGATTATTATTTATTTAAAAGTGTATATGTGGTCTTAACAGTTTTCTAAAAGTCTTTCTGTGGTGAGTGTATGAGCATCTTTTACTTCTTTAATGAGATTAAAAGCTTTCTTAATCAGATAAAATCTTATAAAACCTTATAAACACTGACCTTTGATTTGATTGTCCTGTATACACAGATAGAATAATAAGCTCTGTGTTTGTCTACTGTCCAGAGAATGTTGCGCAATCATGTCTCCGGGTCTCCATCAGGATTTGACTGAGTGTTAAATCTAAAAGTCCAAAACAGTCGTTAATCTGAAGGTAAGCATGAAGGCAGAGACAATCCTGCTTGTTTTGCTGCTTACTAGTCGCTAACGTTGTGAGTGGTACTCACGCTGACTCAGCATTTTCTGTCTAGCTGAACGTCAGGGTGGAATCTTTTTAAATCATGGTTTTAATCTGCAGCTCTATGAAACTAATTATGTACCAATAGTGTTAATTGACATGTTTTGTGAAGAGTATGCTAAAGCGGAGGCTGTAAGACAGCGTTACTCGTTATCAGCGTTGACCTTGTTAGCAAAACTAACCACGCAAAAGTCAGACACTAAACAATGTCCTGGCTGACCGACGAGCTTCGATGTGGCATTTAATTTTCCACAAAATAGTACTGCTTTAATGCATAAATGGTATGGAAAATGACATTATAAAATGTTTCAAGGAGTGCTTTGTCACAAGACTGCTGCATTTTTAAAGTTAAAAAGACTGAAAGCGGTGTTTCTGTGATAGACCTTTCATAATCCCTACACTTTAGGAGGAACAATTGAGAATAATATTGCAGCATATAAATAGCAGGATTATCCGCCAATTCAGCCGTGCGTGTGTATGTGAGTGAGCGTGAGAGAGAGAGAGAGAGAAAGAGCGCAGTCCTTAGTGAGATATTTCATCCAGTCTTGTTATCAGATTAGCTCTCCCACTGAGGATTATCAGTCACTGACCAATAAAGCAGCTCAGGCTCATCCGTCACATTACTGTACTCAATACTTCCTCCAGAACTCATCCACTTCCTTCCTGTGTGTAAATGAATACTCTGTAACCATGTCAATGTCTTACGCTAGGATACTTTTGCACCGTTTGTAAGGATGTAAGCAAATATTTATATATAATTTAGACTAGAGGGATAATGTGTCCGAAAGAAAATATGAATACAGACACAAACGGTAGGTGGTAGGGGTATTAATTGTTGTTGTTTTTTTTGTAAATTAAATGCTTGCCAGAAAGCTTGAGACTAGGTCTGTTCATCATGATTCTGCAGGATGAAATAAAAAAAAGAGGGTGATGATTTTACTGTAATGTTGAGCAGTGGATGGAGGATTCACCTGAATGTCCCTCTCTTCCCCTCGCTATACAAGCGTGTATTAGAGTGTACTGTGCCGTCGTGTACTTCCAAGTACTTATAATATTCACACTTCCTTGTTTCTTCCTTGCTAAATGCTAAGTATGATCCTCCATTTTTTCAAAATTTGGGTTCTCAAACTTGTTATCCAGCACCAGCAAACACTGATTCTTCATCTTTCTCGTCTTCCTTTATTCTTCTTGTGCTTCCTTCCAGATTCACGACATCACTTGTGAAAATGTGAACTGTGGAAGGCGCGCTGTATAGGTTTTTGTCCGTTCTGGGCTACTGTAGCTGTGCAACATGGCAGCACCATAGAGGTGGACCCGCTCCATAAAGGGCTCATTCTAAGCTTAAGAAAACACAACGATTCATAGTTATAGGTAATTATACACTAATAAAACATTCTTATGAACATTAGCTTTCATTTATGCTAATCAATCCCTCTCAATCCTGCATAGTGAGCCTTTAAAGGACGGCACACACTGAAGCTCATGGAGAAGAAGGATGCCAGTTGGGATGCCAAAAGCACCCAAAAAGACTTGAAACCAGCCCAAATTTATTAAGGCAGATGAAAACGTAAACACATTTCTTCTTTTTCTCGTAAGCATCAGGTGAAGCACGTTAACACTTACACAGTTCTGATTTGCAGGATATAGCTACAGTACACAGACATTATACACAGAACCTGGCAACCCTGATCAACAGACCAACTTGACCTCAACACTGCCTTACTGCGCTTCAAAATAAAATCATATTTCTGCTATATTTCTGTACAAACAAAAGAAGTAATTTTTTATTTATAGAGCCGTCACTCAGGCGGCTCACATGCTGTGCACAGGACACCATATCTCCCAAAAAAACAACAGCATAATAATAAAATAAATAATAACATGCACGTATATTGCACGTCATTCTTAAATGATCATCCTCTATGGTTATTAAAAGAAAATCTCCCTGGAAAATGATATCATAATGAAGAATTTATTAATGAAATCCAGCATCCCTGTTTCATCAGTGTATTAAAAAAAACTTCCTGTATTGACCACGCCCACTTCTGGCATGTATCTGAATACAAAAAGAACATACAGATGTAGACAGAAACACAGATAATGGCATCGTGGTCCATCCGTGCCGGCTGCTGCTCTCAGCTTTGTTGGTAATCTTTATTTTTAATGCTTGCTGAAGGACACACTGAGTAACGTCAGTAACGTCATCGTGTTTGGAGGGAGTGCAGTGTGCAAGTTTGGGCATTACAGATAGAATACATAGACTGGACTCTCTTACACATTTTATTCCAAAACCAAAGAGTGTATCGTGTCCTCATGCAGAACAGTGATATTATTAATCTGTAATGAAGTCTGTGCTCGGTTATTTGCAATGTCACTCAAAAGGGCTCTTTCTGTGAAAGTCGAGAGTTCTTGGCCACATTCAGAGACACAAAGTACCAGAGTTTCTACAGCACGCATTCTTAGGCATCCAGCGTCCTCTTTACGAACGATTATTTTGGGGCCTTTTTGGGGCTTTTCATTCCTGACCTTTCCAGTGACAGAACATTTTACATTCAAGCTGAATTTATTTACTGAATGAGGTTCGGATTAAATTCATTTCAATTGACCAGTTAAACACACTAATCACTGGAGGAATTCAAAAATAAATACAGTGATGATGATGATGATGATGATGAGTTTGGATTTCTTCCTTTATAATAAAATAAGGAAATCACAGACCCTGGCTATGCGTCATGACCACCGTTTGGGTGAAAAGCAACTTTAAAGAATGCAAGAAATACTCTAAACTGTAATCTGGACTCCTAAACTATTTCCAAGACACCCCCCCACTTTTCATCTTTTTTCCCTTTAATCCTTAATCTTTGCTCACTTTTTCAATCAGGCTGATAAACTGTGACATCATCATCATCCACATAATAATAATAATAATAAGAAGAAGAAGAGCAACAATAACAACAAATACAACAACAACAAGAAGAAGAAGAATAACACATCAACAACAATAATAATAAGAATAAGAAGCAGAAGAAGAACAACAACAAATACAAGAAAAAGAAGCATATGCAGAAAAACAACAAATACAACAAAAACAACAATAATGATAATAATAATAATAATAATAATAATAATAATAATAATAATAATAATAATAATAATAATAATAGTAATGATGATGATGATGATGTTGATGTGTGTGTTTGGTGGTTAAGACATTGGACTAGTGATCGGAAGGTTGTGAGTTCAAATCCCAGCATTGCCAAGTTATCGCTTGGGCCCTTCAGCAAGGCCCTTAACCCTCAGTTGTATAAATGAGACATATGTAAGTCGCTCTGGATAAAGGCGTCTGCTAAATGACATAAATGTAAATGTAAACAACAACACATGAATGACAATAAGAATAAGAAGCAGAACAGCAATAAATACAAGAAGAAGAAAAAGCATAAGCAGAACAACAATAACAATAACAATAGTAATAATAATAATAGTAGTAGTAGTAGTAATGATGACGATGATGATGATGATGATGTGTGCACTCTGTACGCAGCTGAAGCGAGTACATTAGCGTTGTTTGGACTGTGTGGACTGAAGCGTAATTCACTAACAGCACTCCTACACACCGCCTCAATACTTTTGAATTTTTTATTATGCCACTGTTGTTCAGTTTCAAAACAGGCACACGTGCAGGACATTCCTCTCGTACTCTCTCTCTCTCGCTCTCGCTTTCTCTCTCTCACACACACACATACACACACACGTGACATAAGGCCTTATTAATTATTTGTGGCCACTTGACTTCATATGGTGCTGTCGGTGTCCTGGTCAAAGATTATAATTACCACGTTTCTGTTTGTATCGTGTTCATCTCCCGTTGCTCTTAGTAGCGTATTATTGCCCTCGTCCTCTCTCCTTCTCCCTCTCTCCTTCTATCTCTCTCCCTTCCTCTCCGTCTCCCGTACACAAGACCAAAAGTGCAGGCACATCATTTATTGATAAGGCAAAAAAAAGAATGTAATGAAATTATCAATGTTCTTGAATTAATTATGACCATGATTAAGAAAGCTAAAATCTCAGGAGCCGGGATCCCATTACCCTTTCAGTCTCAGGGACGGCTTTCACTGAGGGAGAGGCAGAGCGAGCATCGCTGCCTCCTCACCTCCGTCTCTCTGCTCTCCTCCTCGCCATGGAGCACCTCGTCCCAGCCGTCTCGCTGTCGTCCTCCACGGCCTGCCGCGCTCCCTGCGCTCTCCTGACCCTGACCTCACCCTGACCTAAGGTAAGAGCACCAATCCTGCCTCTCCTGCTTCTCTAACAAGGATATTTACACTTCCTGGATGATGCGTTAATTCGAAAATGTTTGTAAATGTGATGTTTAGAGGCGTCGCAGTTCCCCTTTTCCACTCCCACCTGCGCACACACACACACATATACACACACATACACACACACACACACCTGCCATCAGGAGGGGAAGTGGGTGGGAGCTTTGGGGCGCTGCAGCCATTACGTTTATATTGTGATGAAGATTTTGGGATGATGCGGTGAAATAAGTGTTACAGATGTACTGATCTAATCTCGAAACGCACGGCCTGGGCCAAGCAGTGAACGCTGCATCAGAGGGAAACGTCCGTCTCGGAGCAGAAACACAACATGCTTCTGTCCTGTTAGTGTTAGTGTCTGCTACACACCACGGGACAACACACTAGGGTTTCTTTTTATTTAAAAAAAAAATGTTTCAGACAAAAATATAATCACAAATACACAGAAAATCAATTGTAATGTAGACAATATAAAGATGTTATAAGGTGTGTGTTACTAAAACACAGTTCGCAAAATGATTTATTAACTCATATTTTATTTCATAATTAACTAAAATTTAAACCCAAAGAAATTTTTTAAAGGAAAAAAATAAATAAAAGCCTGCGCTTCTGAACAGTGACTTTATCATTCATCACTGATTATTACTTACTCTATAAATATAAATATCTATCTAGTAATATATTTAACATTTAAGGGTTAGTTTTGTCAGCTGTAAAATAAATAATTCGCCTCTTGCTACACTCGAGTTCATTTCATGTCAGTGTGAATTTTGCTCTGTAAATATATTTAGTATTTAAACTGAACTCATTAAAATGGACATTGATGATTACAGCAACAAAATGAATCATATTAATCTGGTCCAATCTTGTATATGTAATCTTATAGCTGTAATATTATTCTAGTCAAATGTTTTTATAGTGTTTAATTTTGATTATACTGTAATTCTGATACATTTGAAGGTATACATGTTACATGATATTGATATTCTTTTAAAATATCATTGGGATTAGCTATTTTTTAATCATCATCAATGATCAGACAGTATATAATTTATCAGGCTATAATTTGTTACAAACCATATGTCTGTCATATTTTTTATATTTGTATTCAAAATAATATATTTCAACGTAAAATAATCTTAATTAACTGATTTGTCAGCTAATGGAGTTTAATCATTTAAAAAATGCTCTACGTTACAAATAAGCAAAATATATATATATATATATATATATATATTAGCTAGCAGGCATTAGGACGCTGTATGTGTGCATGTGTGTGTGTGTGGAGTGACAGCAGCGTGTGTGTAGTGTGACAGCGGTGTGTATGACTCTTGGCCACTTGGGAGAAAGTGCACACTAGCACACTCCAAAGTCCCCAAAGGCCTGAAAGTGATGCTTCAGTCACCCACTGTCTTTATTTTCTCTCTTTTCCCTTGCTTCTTACTCACACACGTGTACACACACACACACACACACACGCACACGCACACACACAGTCTGCACTGCATCCAACAGAGAATTCAGAGGCTCTGCATTGTGTGTTAATGTGACAGTTATACCAATACATATATCTTAATTCATCTATTTATCCTGTATCATGTGTTTATTTTACAGCTCTTATTGGTCAATAATTATGTAATTTGTTTATTATTGTGTATTTGTAATTTTGTATTTCTTTTAAATGTATGCCTCTGGTGCTGTGTTTTCTTTTTCCCACTGCTGTATAATGGCTATTATTAAGCACTTTTTGTATGTCAAAGCACCATATAAATACATTTTACTTACTTACTTAGTTTACTATACAGCAGCTCTGAGTGTAGTTTATATAAATGCCCTTGTTGTAATTTGTTATCGTTTCTATAGTAACGGCTCATTCACAGGGACTAATCTACACCTAAAAATAAATATTATTATTTAATAAATCATATAACATGACAAAGTGATCTTTAAGGAGACGCTTATTTATCATTTATGGAAGGAGTCTCCAGTATCAGCTGTTTTCCGACACGGGAAAGTCTTCCTTGTTTCTCAGTAAGATGCCAAGCTGTCAAGCTGCTTCTTATAAAGAGAGGCTGGTGAAGGAACGACTGTTTATAGCTGCTTTAATATGAGTGAGAACAGCAACTAAATTGTCTTGAAAGGAATTCTACCACATGTCTGTCCACTGTAGGGAATAGGGAGCGGGATCGTGTTTGGAACACAGCCCAGAAAACTGCACCTAAATTTATTTCCTCCACTCAAAAGTGACCCAAACATCATGTCTGTGATAGAAATATGATTTTTAATAAGATTGTCGGCCGTTTCATGAAACCGGTCGAGTCTTGCTCCACACTTATGGCTCATCTGTGTTAAAAAGCGTTTAGTGCTGATCCTCCACACTTCCACCGACATAATAATCCTGATTTCTGAACCAAGCGGCGTTATCAATGACGAGCAGACGCCTTTTACTGCTCACTTTAATTCCTTCTAATGTCCGTCTGTGGCTTTTAGAGCCCCAGCCCAATGACACCGAGCTAAAATATTCCTGCCATTGGAAGCGAGCCGGCCTGTAACTCGATAAGGCCCTGAATTTACTCCATGAGGTAAAAAGTTCCTGAGCTCAGCATCACGTGGGCTTCGGGAAACCGTATCTGCCCCAGAGGAGCGTCCGCCCTGAGGAAAAAAACCCTTATCACGGGGGCCATCTCGGCTCAGACTAATATCCAGTAACAGCAGTAAGAGCGTGAGATCCAATACACCGATCAATCGCTCGCTTTTAACCCTTACAGCTCCACTGAGTCCACAGCATCATCATCGTCATCATCATCAACATCAGAGCAGTACAGTCACTGCCTAGTGCTCAAACAGGAAGTGTTACACCTGGAATAAGGAGGAACCTGAAACACACAGGGGTTAAATCTTCATCAGGACTGTCTATACTTTCCAAGTCCAAAAATATTTCTAATAACTAAGCTGCTTTATAAAGCTAGCGCTTTTCCTTTTTGTATTTCTTCCTTTTTACTCTCCTCAATTTTTTTTTCTTTTCTTACTTTATTCTACCCCTTCTTTTTTTGTTTCTTTCTTTCTTCCTACTATCCTTTCTTTCTTTATTTTTAGGTATTTCTTGCTTGCTACTCTTCAATACTTATTTTCTCTTTCTTTCTTTCTTTCTTTCTTTCTTTCTTTCTTTCTTTCTTTCTTTCTTTCTTTCTTTCGTTCTTTCATACCACTATCACTTCTATCATCTGTATTTCTTCTGTATTTCTTTCCTTCTTTCTTTCTTTTAATTCTTTTTTCTTTTCCTTCTGCCTTTCTTTTTGTTTTTCTTTCTTTCATTCGTCCTACTATCATGTCTTTCATCTTTATTTGACTCTTCTCTATTTCTTTACTCATACTTCTCTTTTCTTACTTTATTTTCTTCTTTACGTGTTTTCACTTCCCTTTATTTTGTTTTCCTTCCTTCCTTCCTTCCTTTCTTTCTTCCCAAACTATCCTTTCTGTATTCCTTAATTGTTTTCCTTAATTGTTTCCTTTTCTGAGTTGAGGTAAAGATTTGGGATCCCAAAGCTAACAGTATTTTGTTTGTTAAAGGATGGTATGATTTCATTTTTATTCATTTATAGTTACATTTAATGCTGTGGATCATTTAATGAGACAAGTCAGTTCCTGTTATCAGATCAATTATTCCTTTATTCCTTTAGATTTAGCCGCGCTGTCCTGAAAACTCTCCTGTGGTGGAAAACTTACTCATTGTTATGAAGCTCTGACACTGGAGACTCCTTCCCTAAACAATGCTTGTAGAAAATGATATTGAGCAATCAGAATCCAGAATTCACTAGTGATGTGGTGTACAGAAGATTAAATACCGAATGGTTGCCTTTGCTAAAACTATTAACTATTTCTTCTTTACCTCGCATATTGACTGAGAGCTTTTGGTAACAGAATGAAGAACTTTTTCTATTTATACAGTATATTTAATAGGATTGCTGATTAATGTGAACACATGCTCATTATTAGTTATATATGTTGAGGAAATGATAGATTTGGGACGTTCCATTTGTACTGCTATAAAATCTAAACAGTTGAAATGGGACAGTCGTTTAATAAGTGAGTGTTAATTAGCAGAAGTTAGAGGTGACAGTCGTGTGGTTGATGTTGCGTTTGGTGCTGCTCTAATGAAGTCAGCTCAGCGTAATTGCTCCCGTTTCTCCCCTTTAAAGTGTTTTTCAGTTTCTTATGTCGGTGTAAAGAGGGAACGTAGCATTACAGGCACTTCAAGGTGGCATCTGGTGCCCGCTGCCTTGCCAGCAACTCATCACCCAGATGGCGCTTTTAAGCTGCCTAATTATTTTCAACACAAAACTCTGAAAGTGCCACACACCAGGATCCGGTTTCCCCACATCTGACCTGCAGGCTGTGTCTCAAATTATACTGTCCTCACTATGACTTAAGCCACTGTGAGGCTCTGCTCCAAATTATAGTGTCCTCACTGCAACACCAGTCTCTGAGAGGCTCTGTCCCAAGTTATAGTGTCCTCACTACAACATCAGTCTCTGAGAGGCTCTGTCCCAAGTTATAGTGTCCTCACTACAACATCAGTCTCTGAGAGGCTCTGTCCCAA
>JAQQZR010000036.1:2838159-2848911 GCA_030068235.1 Notoglanidium macrostoma | reverse complement strand
TCTCTGAGAGGCTCTGTCCCAAATTATAGTGTCCTCACTACAACATCAGTCTCTGAGAGGCTCTGTCCCAAATTATAATGTCCTCACTACAGCATCAGTCTCTGTGAGGCTCTGTCCCAAATTATAGTGTCCTCACTACAGCATCAGTCTCTGTGAGGCTCTGTCCCAAATTATAGTGTCCTCACTGCAACGCCAGTCTCTGTGAGGCTCTGTCCCAAATTATAGTGTATAGTTTTCTTTCTTGTAATTTCTTTTATTGACTTGTTTCTTAACTATCTTCTTTCTTTCTTATTTCTTTCATTCGTTCCTTTTTCTTCCACTGTCTTATGTTCAGTTCTCCATTATTTATATATACACATATATACATGTATTTTTGTGCTGTTGCTTTTTCTTTCTTTTCTTTTATTGCTTTCTTCACACTTTCTTCTTGTTTCACATTTCTTCTTTCCACACATTAGCCGTAGTTTAGTAGCACTCCCTCTTTATGCTCTGCCTGTAGCTCTGCCTGGTGTTATATGAGTGAACCTATAGAAGTATTTGCATTATTAATAGGATTTACAGCAGAATTGTGTGTTTATGGCTCTTTTTACAATTCAGATTTTGTCACTGCAGCTTCACAGACATCAGGAGGTTGAAACCTTGCTAGAAAGCAATATTAAGCAGTGAGACCTGTCCTCTCCTGTGTTATTATTATATCAGAGTGTCTATGAATTGGTATGAATTGTATGTTATTTGCTACCAGTAAGGATATGAATATTATATAGTAATGACAGGAGAAGGAGATACGTTGGTCAGTGTGTACAGGATCATGTGGGCATCATCATGGCAGGTTGTTGTTATTAACACTACAGCGACACATAATCAAGCTTGTCGAACCCGGTCAGAAGCATTCGAGGGAATAAAAAACACGGTCTCCATGGTTAATATCCACCATTTTGTGCTTTAGTGGTCGGCCTGTTATTTTGTCCGGTGAGACGCAGGCTGAATAATGAGCCAATAAAGTGTGGGTCAGAGCAGAAACGCCGCCTATCAGCACGGGGCAATAAGACCCCAGTCCGTCTCAACCTCCCTCCTGAGGCCACGCCGACGTCCAGCTCATAATCAGGGTCGCTTATGGAGTCACTGCTAACTGCTCGTTGAGGACGGAGGGGACGGCGTCCTGCCTGATCACGCTGGTCTCATCCAGACTCCAAACGGCATCAGTTAGGGCAAGAACAAGCTGGACGAGCAGTAAATATCCTGATCGCCGGGTTATTATCCCTGCTCCGTGTGTGTGTGTGGCGATGAGATTGTGTGATACAAGGTGTACGTCTTCTGAATGAGACTTCCTGTCTGCTTTATGACACCCATGACGACAGCCGTGCTCAGGTTTCCGTCTTCGTGGAAGATGTTGAGCTCTGTCGGAGAGCAACAATAAGCTGGTGATGTCAGAGAGGAGTTACACTGTCACACACTCTCATCACACACTCCTAACTCAGCACAGGGAATAATAAATAATCTCTACAGGCATGTGACCCAGGTGTTCAAAATAACACAGTCTGACAATATTATAACTAAGATTCTAATTCTAACAATACTTTGTATTATTTGAGGTAGTACAACAGCAGGATGACCCTTTTTTAAAGGAAATTAAGATTTAAAAAGATTTTTAAAATTTGGTTCACTTTGCTCTCATATTTCAATTGTGGTATATATTACCCGTATTCAACATATGATTTTTTTGTTGTTGTTTATATTTAATATTTTCTGACATTGATGCCTGATCAAAAGTTTCTCGTTATTATTCTCACATAATGTTATTTAGAAAATGTTTATTCATTTTAAAATGATCAGCGACACTAAAGCTATAAAAGTCACTCTTGCAATTTAGCGATAGTATTTTGTAATTTGCGTACTACTGTTCGTGGTGTTACACTTTCTGGTGTTTCATGTCAGTAACAACACTGACTGCAAAGTTTTTAATGAACAGATTGATTTTTTTTTTATTTTATTTTTTTTTTATGGAAACTACAAAGCACATCCATAAACTGCTTTTGATAAGACTGTCTGTTAAATGCCGAAAATGTAAACATAAAGGTTTCTGTTATATATAAATGTTTTTAAAAGACCTGATGTATTTTTTTTAAACAGCTGGTTTCTATTTGTGTAACACCAGTGACATCCAATTACAGAATAATTAAATAATATAATTTATTTCAATTCATTTTTATGGGATTTTTTTTTATGTTTTACAGCTACATTTCCTCAGTACGAAGAATATAGAAAAATAAACAAGCAATATGTTATTGTTTTCATAATAAATTAATCTAAAATTATTTTTTTGCTTTTTTGAAAAGCAAAGTTGTTGCTCAATGAGACAGAATATAAGTAGTACACACTACAGCACTTGATTCAAGCACTTGTTAAGATCTGCAGCTCCTCAAACGCTCAATCGGTTCCATTCGTCCTACTGCTGACGCTAAGCTCCTGTAAAGGGACTGCATTAGCCTGTGTTCCTGTCAATCTTCAGGCAATTCCAGGAGATCAGTCTGTCTCCATCCTGCACGCCGTCAATCAAACCTGTCTCACATGAAAGAGTGCGGGATCTGAGAGAGCAGGCTTTCTCCAGGCGAGATCGAGCTGTGCCTCTTTTTAAAAGCGGCTAGAAATATTTCGTGTCCTCTTCTAACAAGCAGCAATACAGCCGAGCTTAGATACTTACCGCCGTATTACATAGTTGTCATACTCAGACTGAAATGACTTGCAAAGAAGAAACAGGAATAGAAAACTAGAAAACTTGTGTTAACTAGCTATTAGATAACAAAGGCTGTCATTGTAGCACATTAGCGAAACATAAATAAACAAATTATTTATTGAATACACAGCTGCGTGCCATGGCAGTAAGATTAGCGATAGCTTTGTACATTTTCAATCCATGAAATAATATACCTATATATGTAGGTAAACATAACCTAAATACCAAAATACCCAGCTAGGCAGCTGAGATTAGCATTAGCTTCACTATTAATTTTCAGCTATCAGCTAATTTGCAGTTAGAACAGCATTAGCTAAACACAGCTTCTTTTACCTATTGTTAAGTAAGATAGCTAGCATATATTAGCTAATCAGATAAAGCTAGCTAACACAAAGCGTCACAAAATAAGTTGTTAAATATATCTGAGCAGGGGTGTTATATAAAAATAAACAGTTAACAGCAGAGTAGCTTGACAATCCTATTAAGACAATCGTGCTGCAGTGTGCTAAACTTTACCTATTACATACACTATAAAGAGTTACCATATCCTACTGTTTTAGCAAGCTAGATAAAAGATAAAACATAACTAGCTGTCCTTAGAGTGACTGAACTAGCATAGCTAAACAGCTAGTTACATAACAAACCTCTTGGTGTACACCTGACTTATTTAATACCTTATTTAATTTAACTTTATTAACTCACTACCTGGCTAGCTAATACTGTTAATAGATTAAAGCATTAAATAATCTAGTACATTTGCTGTTTAAAATAGCTAGCTAGCTAAATGCTCCATTAAATGAGGTATGAAATATCAGCTGTCTTTAGAGTGACAACAAAAATAGCTCTAACACCGGGATATCTATTTATCTAAAACTTTTTCACAGAGCGAGAGTAAACTACCAAGCTAGCTAGCTAATACTTTTAATAAACAAATGTATTGTTACACATAGAGGCTCTTCTTTACAAGCAAAACTTTAGCTAAATAACCTAGATAGCTAGTTAACACCTTGCTTTGAATTAGAACATCAGTTCCCTCAGTCTGTTGGACTGCATAAAGCACATTTGGCTGATATGACTCCCACTTTTACGTTAATAAAGTAGAGACATCATTAAGTGTGGATCCCACACTGTGCTGGATGTTAATCATTACCAGGTCATTGTTCTGTCCCTACAGCTGTACTGAACCAGAGCCCTGCGCATCAGGAGCAATAAAGCCATAAAACTCTGCTCATTTGTAAGTGCGCACTCCTGTCTCACTTCCCCTCGCTCCCTAAAGAGTGTCTCCATCTGCTTTGGGGAGCATCGGGTGGCGCGCTGCAGTCGGAGAACAATGTAGCACGCTGTAGCATGCTGTCACCCCATCCATGTGTTTGTGTTAGCGTCCTCATGGTAGCATGCTAGTCTCTGCGGGAAGAGAAACAGAGACAGGCTGGGAGACCTTAGTGTGAAAAACTCTTTGTTTAAGTGTTTTATTATCTTACAAAGAAAAGTTTAGACATAACAGATAATGAAATGGAAAGAGAACGTGTGTATATGTTGAGGTCGAGCAGCAGCGGCTCATGACCATAGACACCGATGAAACAGGACTACATTAATAACGATATAGCCTCAGACAAAATTATGTCGAAAGGCTATCACAATTGACTTATGCTATAGGCTACTGTCTAGTGAAATTTCCCGGTAATAGACAGTTGGCAGCCATCCAGCATTCAGCCTAGCAGCTCGTTTTCAGATGTGCAAGATACATGCAGAGAGCAATGACGCCTTCAAAATTAATGAAATTGAATACAGTTAAAAATAGTATAAAGACCAGTAAATAGTAATAAATGAAACTAGGTCAATATTTGGTGTAATGACGTTTGATTTATAAATAAAAATACTCCCGGTACAAGCTGAGCAGTTTTATAAGGAAATGAGCTGGTAAGGTTTCTTGGAGAATCTGCCACAGTTCTCCTGGACACTTTGACTGTTGCAGCAAAGGAGCCTTGGTTATGCTTTTTATCTGAAAAGTGATGTCTTACATAATATGCCACTTTCTTTACTGAAATACAAACATTTTTCTGTAACATTTAATTTTGTATCGGAAAAGTAATGTTTGGAAAATTGTGCTGACTCAATAATGTAGAAGAACAGTTTTTGCTTGTTTGGGGTATTTTTTAAGTAGGGTGCCTAGGACTGTAGTACAGTACTATACACTTGTTCAACTGCATTCAGCCCAATTTTCAGTCCAAAGGTCAAGGGTTTAATCCCCAACACTGTCAAGCTGCCACTGTTGGCATTTAACCCAATCTTCTCCAGGGTGCTGTATCATGGCAGACCCGACGCTCAAAGCTGGGATAGGAGAAGAGAGGAATTTTTCCATACTGTAATCTGTATGTGACAAATACTTTCTTTCTACATCTCAAAAACCACACAAAAGACCTGAAACTACCCCCCAAAAAAATCATTACTGGAAAAAAGAAACACATTTTGGTTTTTATTCTCAGCCTTTGCATGGGGTCACCATGCTGTACATGCATTTCTGATGTATAGATATTATTCACTTTCCCTCTCCTAATCTTTGCAATATAATTCAGGAGAAATAGTTCTGTACATCATAGGTACACTGTCTGCTCTTACACTTTGCTTCAAATTGAGGACATTTATTAGATTTAATTCTGATTATTAGCTATAAAACAAGATCTTGGGGCCATGGAGTTTTTTTAAATTAGCGCACTTTGGTGTATTCAATGGCAACTACATCGTTAACTCTTCGCATTTGCTGCAGTTCCCATTTTTAACCACCAGGTGTAATAATAAGTCTACAGAACTAATGCTGCGTTCATGGTGCGCGTCGAAAAATTTGGAAGATTAAACAATTTGAATATACGGTCGGGTTTGGATTTTTTGCTCAGAAACTCCTGTGGATATTCACCCGACTTGACATCATAACAACTACAATCAACTAATGGCATCTTCTGTCATGCCTGGCAGACATTAATATTATAAATACTGAAATGAGTTCAGAGAGATGATTTCTAGATGAGATCTAGGTTTCTATCTGTAAAATAGCAACATTTGTTAAAGTACTTCTCACTCCAAAGAGATCATTAGTATTTCAGCAGAATTTAAAACGTATGGAGTTATGAATGAAGACTTTATAAAGTTGTTACGCTTAAGGATACACGTAAAACCGCATCACATGAGCAAAATTCTATGATGTGAGGAAGATAGTGGTTAAATGATGCAACATGATGCAACATGATGAAAGTGATATGATGCGACCGAAATGATACAGTATGGATAAAACGATATGATAATGGCAAACGATACGATATGAGCAAAATTATATAATGTAAGCAAAGCAATAGTTACAATACAGGCAAAACAATATATGGGTAAAATGGTGCGCACTTGACAAAACAAAGATGATACAGACAAAAAGATATAATGTGGTGTGGCAGCCTGGGAAAACGTTTCACATGTGGGAAGATTTATACATCTGAAAAATCTGATACAATCCCATGGATGGTTTGGCTTGTTATACACAGGAGGTAACAAAAATGTTGCGATATTTAGACAGACAGGGAGCCGGGTTACATGTAACGGTAATTGTGTTGCCTGTGAGACAGGCAGGCCAGAGGCAAGAGAACCAACATATACAGCACGGACCATTATACAGCTGAGATATACAGTATTTATAATCAGGATAACACACACGCCAGGGAAAACAAGGGACAAGACAGAAGGAAATAAACCACATAACAAACACGTCTAACCTGCTCCAGGATCCCTGTGCTGTCCCCGTGAAAGGGAAAAAAATCCTAACTGGCTTAATCTCACCTAACCAAGCAAAATTTACGGGGTGGCCGATTACCTGAGAACAATAAGCCATGTTCAGCCATTATTTGGCAGCAATTGTCATTATTAAGTGCTTGGCTGGTCAAAATATAGAATCCATATGTACTGTCAACTGTAGAATTATTGGCACCCTTAATAGGAATGTGTAAACTGATTGCCCAAAGAATATTGATTTTTTTTTTTTTTAAACAGTTAGAGAAACTAATTACCTTTCTTGTAACAACAAGCAGTCTCATAATAGGATTGTTCTTTTCATTTTAAATAATTGTTTGTTTTTGATACTCTTAAAGAATATTTAAAATTAGTGCAAAGATTTTTTCAGTAAAAACAAAATCAGTGTTTGCCTTTGACTACGTTTTGTTTCTGTCAGAATGAATTCTTCTAAGAACCAGGATATTTCATCCGATCCCTATTTGCCTCTGCCAGGAGGTTAAGATTTGCCAAAGTGTGGAGCTTAAAACTGAAAGTGAAGCAAAGGATAATATAGTTCCACTGAAATACGCCATTCAATAAAATGTATTTATTTAAAAATATGAACATAAAACAAAGTGTATGAAGATTAGCATGGCTATTTGTGTATTCATTTTTTGACACAAACCATGCCCTTATCTTACATTCACGTTTGCCTGTGCCAGGAGGTTAGGATTTAGAAGGATCTCTTAATAAGATAATGACCCCTAACAGACATCGAAATTTACACAG
This sequence comes from Notoglanidium macrostoma, assembly GCA_030068235.1. NCBI lineage: Eukaryota > Metazoa > Chordata > Actinopteri > Siluriformes > Auchenoglanididae > Notoglanidium > Notoglanidium macrostoma. The sequence continues at coordinate 2,841,635 of JAQQZR010000036.1, read as the reverse complement.
AAATGTTTGTGTGACACAAAATCAATGCTTTGCAACCCGTCTCTATCTTTAGGAAGCACCATGTGTGGAAAAATGGGAAGTACGACTGATTAGCTATTCCATTTGATGTACAGTACCCTTTAGAGTACTAAACTTGTGCTCAAAAGAGGTATAAAAAGTGTTGCCAGTTGCAGCGCTTTACCACATAATTCAAAATTGGGATAACTATGAACTGTTGCCATGTCGCATTCATCCTAAATATGATTAATTTATGAAATTTTAGGACCTTTGTGAAACACAACTTTATATTTTAACACTGAATATCCGTAGCCTCTTTTGTAAAGCTCTGGCAACTCTGGTTATAGCACATAGGTCATGTATTGTACAAATTTCTCACATCTAACAAAGACCTAAATAAGACGTTTGTGCCATTACTAGTAGCAGTCTATTCATTAAGACCAACAGGGACCACTTGTAATGCCCTCCTTACCGTTTTCCTGTTCGGACGTGAGAGACTACTCTTAATAAGAACTTCATTTATTAAGACATTTATCTCCTCCTTACTTCTCCTGAGCTTTGTGATGGCTCTGTGCTTGATCCTTTCCACCCTTTCACAGTGGCTTTTAAATCACAATTCTGTTCCTTGTTCTCTCCAGGAGAGGCTTCAGTAAGTATAAATTGTGAGGGTGCCAATAATTTTATAACCAGCGATTTGCAGGAAGGCACACTGGATAAGAACAGGGTTTATCGTCATCATCTCATTCTGACTTGAAAAGAGCGTGAGGGTTAATGAGCTCACTAACGAATCAAACCCTCTCCATCGACATCTCCAGAGGTCACGACCTGGAAATGATGTCTCCTGCGTGTATGTAACATGGGCTACACAGTGAGCCACAGAGTTCCCAATGACGCAGCAGAAGCACACACACGCTTATTGAGATGTAAATGACGATCTGTGCTAATGTGCCCTCGGAAGACGATAAAGAGCCCGAGGCAGGCCGAGATTACTTATTGATCACTTGTTAACTGTATGAATGATGTAATCTGTGCATCCGATCTGTCTGAGCTCCACGGGTTAACAATGCAGAGGAGTGTATTAGTGTGTGTTCACTTCAGATTGTTGCTATAACATTTTAGATTTATCACACTACATTGTCACACGGTGATGTCTATTTATCGGCATAGCCCTAATATTGTTATTCACTAAAAACACAGTTTACACAGATGTTATTTCATCAGACTGGTGCCATTACATTGAGTTGACTTTTCTGAAGCAATAAATGCAGCATCAGTTACACGACTATCACTTCCTAATTTCAGCTAATTAACATTCATGCAGTGTTCACTATTTAAATGACTGTCCCATTTGTTCTGTTTAGATTTTATTACAATGCAGCTATAACGTCTCGAATCTATGATTTATCTATGTAACTTAATTATGAGTGTGTAGTCACATTATACACTATATTACTGTCAGATTAGGCGATCATAGCGACATTAACTCTCGCCGTGTCTCAATCAGGAGTCTAGCAACACTACAAGTTGCGTGTTGTCGGGGATGAGGGACAAGAAATTTTCAAACATGGCTACAGAAGGAATGTCAAGGAAAACATCATAGGAGTTGGCAAACTAGATGAGAAAATACATAAAAATTCTGACATGCTGGACTTTCACACTCATTATGTCAATAACACCGGCTCTAACAGTAGTTCTGACTGTAGTTCAGATTATAGGTTTATAGGACTGTGCTTGTTTTAATATGGTATTTTCTCTGTAGTTGTTATACAGGGACTTACAGTTCCATTTACATTTATGGCACTTGGCAGACAACTTACAGAAGTCGCTATCAGAGAATACATCCTGATTCTGGTTCACTAGGACCGGGGCTAAGAATACCATCTGTCGAAAAACTCCTGTTGGAAGGAAATACAGTAAGAAATCATGGAAGGAAGACTGTTTATAGCTTCTGTAACCAGAGCTTGTCTCACAGACGTTTATAAGATTCAGTGCAAAAAAAAGTATGACATTTTGTGTTATTAAACACATAAAAACCTATAATCATTGACAAATCACTGTGGTCTAAGAAGAACTAAAGACATGCTTTTATAGTAAAATAATCACCTTTAGGGATCATGGATAGTACAGTGGACCCATTAACGTGAAATGTAACCTGTCAGTCGAGACACGTTTTGTGAGTGATGTTTGCTGCTTTAGTCTTGACCTGGATCTACGAGTAACGGAAGTCTGTCCCACCCAAAATCTTTCCTGTAAAAATCTTCCCCAAGCCACAGCGAGGTCTTTAGTGATGCCGTGCAGCCGTGCAGATGTGTTTCAGCATCCAGTACGACTTACTGTAATCTATAAACATGAACTAAACGTCACGGTGTAAGATGATGTCATCGGTTGCTTTGTTTAGAATTTTTTTTTTTTTTTTATCAGTACAGTTTGGTATCATTCTGTCCCTGTGTGCAACGCCCCTCTCGGCGACGCCTCCGGAAGTGTGTAGCAGAAGACTAGAAGTGATTCAGAGGATAATATAGTTTCACTTAAATGTGCTATTTTATAAAATCTGTTATTTAAGAATGAGATCATAAAACATGATGACATTTGCACCTAGTGTATGAAAATGTGTATTTATATGAAAGATTATAGTGTAACAGACTTCTTTCTCTAATGTACATCCACATTATTCTTGTAGATTCATAATTACTAAATAATATCAAAAAAAAAATTTTCATGCAAACCATACCATCACCTTAAGTTCAGAGAAGCAGGTGTTTTAAAAATCTTTTTCTATATCCCAAATTGAATCCTTAGATCATAAGACAGACTTCATATTTGATTTCTTTTTTATTGTTTCTTTATTGTTTCTCCTGCCCTGGATTTGTCTCAAATGCATCCATTGTGAGGAAGCGTCTCTGTTTCCCGTTATTGATTGAGTGCGGCCTCTCAAAGATGTGTATCTGTGTGGCAAGGGCAGTGTGTGTGTGTGTGTGTGTGTGTGTGTGTGTGTGTGTGTGTGCTGACCTTGTGCTGCTCTGTTAATGACTGCAGAGGAGAACTCATCTGATTTCTAACACAAGCACATTTATAAACCACACACACATTAGCAAGATTTTATGTGTGTGTGAGGTGTTTGTGCGCTTACTGCAGTACTTTATATTCAAGTGCATTTTTATCATTTTCATGAGTTGATGTTATTTTTTTTAATAAGTCTGAGTCAAGTGACAAGTTGTCTTCGTTTTGAGTGCAGCTGAGTGACTCGGTGTGGAAATTAAAATTTTATAAAGAATAATATGAGTCACGGGTGGCACGGTGGTGCGGTGGTCAGCACTGTCGCCTCACAGCAACAAGGTCCTGGGTTCGATTCCCGGGTCACCCAGGGTGCCTTTCTGTGCGGAGTTTGCATGTTCTCCGTGTGTTTTCTCCGGGTGCTCCGGTTTCCTCCCACAGTCCAAAGACATGCAGATTAGGTCAACTGGCTACTCTAAATTGCC
>JAQQZR010000036.1:2767008-2784587 GCA_030068235.1 Notoglanidium macrostoma | reverse complement strand
CACAGAGAGAGAGAGAGAGAGAAAGAGAGAGAGAGAGAGAGAGAGAGAGAGAGAGAGCTGTATACATTGTAATGAATGTAGAAATTATACGTGTCCTGAACCTAGAAAGTAAAATCTATGTATTAACACACATGTCAGTGTGTGGGGACACACACACACACACACACACACACACAGGTTTTAGTATCTTTGTGAGGAATGATTAATGCAGCTAATTAATGCTACACCTGCACCTAACCTCAGTAATGAAAAGGGAACTTTTTGGCCCTTTACTTTTTCTAATTTTCTTTAAAAAAAAAAAAAAAAAGGGGGGGAGGACCCTTCAAAATTTGTCCTCACAAGGATAGTAAGATCTGACATTTGGTCCTCATAAGTATATAAAACCCACCCACCCACCCAACCCACCCTACCCTCACACACACACACACACTTTTCCACCATTCAGGATTTCATTTCGGGACGTTTAACACAAAATAACGAGTGTACGACGGGGTCACATGCTCCATGATACATTTGCTCTGGTGACATGCAGCCTTTTCCCATGAGCCTCTCTGATTTATGCTCGTAATTTCGCACAGTTGCTGAGGAAGCTGGGATTTGTGGTTCAGCTGAGGGCACTGGGCCACATGATGAGGTAAAGTTAGAGAGCGCAGAGTGAGACGGATGGAGCCGGGAGAGAGAGAAATGTCCCGCCTCGGATCGCTCACACAATGAGAGCCATTTTTCAGGGAGCTCCTCCGGCCCACCGGTGCACACTCACGCACACGCCCGCGCACAGCCCCGCATCCTGTTATTAAATAAAGGAAGTACAATAATAAGTAGCCGAGCTGATGTGGAATGACTCCTCGAGCGTTCATGATGATGGAGAGCCGGAGGTTTAGTCTCAAACTGCGCTGACCAAAGGGGCTCTGTTTGTGAGGAAGACGCTGCGGATAAACACTAAATTAATCATGTTTGTTCACAAGCCAAATTTGCTTATGGAGCCTCGTGATCACATGAAATATTAACAGCTTTTTCTGCTAGCAGTGTGGCTTGGGTGCTTGCGCACACACACACACACACACACAAATAGAGACATACACACAGGTTGGAGTTTGTTTTGATGAAGCGGAAAGGAGTAAACAGCTTCTGTATAAAATGTGGGTGAAAGGAGGAAGAAGAAGAAGAAGAAGAAGAAGAAGATGATCATCTGTTTCTGGCTTGTAGCAGACGGCTGTTTTTACAGAAAACTATTAACATGCAGGAAAAATTCCACTCACACTCCATCTGTGAACCTGCAGAAAGAAAATACACATCTATGAAGAAATAACACGTGAACGTGTCATTCGGAACGGTTATACATTTAAGGTCAAAAATAAATGATGAATTTTAATAACTTTTTGGCTGTTTTGAACCCCTTTATGGCTTCGAGCTTCATGGGAGAGGGCTGTGCTGGGCAGCTCATTCAAATCTCAGGTTTATATTCACGCGCTTTTTTCTATAAGGAAAAATATTAACCAAAGTAAAAGTTGATATGGTGAGGTTTTCTGTAAGGAGAAGTTTGATATTCACTGTTATTCCGCAGCATGTACTATAAACAGATAAATGTGGTGTAGAAGAAATAAAACACTTTGGGGATGAGTCCCGTGTGGACAGAATGGAAATCTCCGTGAAGACACTTTGTGATGTTTTTAAACAAAATTCTAACAAACTACATTTTAACAAAGTGGTACTGACAAATTTGTTTTGTTTATAATAAGTGGAAGTTACACCCACGTGTTGTTGCGTATATCGTCTGGGCCACACAATGTAGACATACGAGATGGTGATGAACGCAGACTCGTTCCTCCCCGCTGTATTAGCGAAGCCACCGACATGTTGCGCTCCTGGGATTCGGATGCGGGCCTCACTTGTGTCCACGAACACCGTCGCAATGAAAACCCGATCAATTACGCGCAGAGATCACAACCTGCTCAGTCACACATCATTCTCTGTGCTCGTTAAGAGAGTCGCCCATTCATCTTGCTGACGCAAATTAGAAACGAAAAGAGTCCTAAACAAACGAGGCGCAAACGTAAACGTGTTATCCGACACCCTGCAACACGCACTAACCTCGTTAGCCAATATTTTCCAAGCTAAACGAGTTAGACGGAAACTCGTCTGACCCCTGCGTGCGAAGCTCATACTGAGCTCCGGCGCTTAACAAATCCATCACGGCATTATGGGAAGCTCCAGCTGCGACGGGACTGGGCTCGCTGGGAAATACAGCCGTGTTTAAAAAACATAATTTAATATCCATCATTTTTCCTCGCTATGTGCTAATCTGCAGCACGACTGAGCCAGCAATGCTTGTTAGAACCCCATGTTGAGGTCAAAAGTCAGCTGAGAAAATGAAGAATGCCCCACACACCCGCACACAAAGCAGCACGTCCTGCGTGGGCCTAGTGTCCACTTAAAAGGCCCCTCGCTGAGCCAGACAACTTAAATTTGGAACAGAGCCGGCCTTTAGCAGCGACCGAATCGAATTCCTCACAATTAGCTGACTTTAGGTGACAGGCTCCCGGGTGAGAGAGCCACACCGCCGCCCTGATTGGGTTATCACTCCTCTCCTGCGCCATGCAAATGTGACCGCAAGGGATTGTGGGATAGAAAAGAAGAACCAGCCAACGAACATGACCAGTGAAACATTTCCTTATATGAACACCAACCGGCCGTGACAAACAAGCACACAAAAAAAAAATGTTTGTGAGGTTTATTTATAAAGCCCAAGATGCTGAGCACTGCTTCCGGCTTGGTCTTAAACAGCGTTTAGATGTGGATGCTGGAGATGTTCAAAATTCTCTTGTTCTTATGAACATGTTTACACTTTGAAAAGGAAAAAAAAAAATAAATCATGTTTAAAGATTTCATACCGATTCCACTGCAAGACGTATTTGACGACTAACCAACTTGATTAGAATTCTGTTCGTTTCACTAGGACGCAAAGTGAACCAACTTAAAGCGCTCTAGCGAGCAGCGTTTCAGAAGACTGATCAGTCTCGAAAAAGGCAAAGATGTACTTCTCTCACATTCGTTTATTTAGCAGACGCTTATATCCAAAGAGGTTTACAGTTGAGACAAAATGAGGAGCTGAATATTAACACACGTAGATATTTATACAAGCTATAGGAGGAATTAAAAAATAAAAACAAGTTAAAATGTCTCCTGAGTGACACAACAGCTGACAGTGTTCATCCTAACATTCCTGAATCCTGATGATGCTACGGCGATCCCTGACCAGAAGTCCAACAAAGCAAAGTTGGCGCTCTCTCCCGTCAGTCACAGCGACGTTAGCAAGTCGTGGGCCTCTGTGAGGTCATGTATGTAAAAGAGCACAGACCAGGCTTTCCTCATAGTTAGGCTGCCGTGTGCTACGCGGTTACTTGGTGTGTCATGTGATATGGGAGAGCTAGCAAATGGCCAAGCTGGAAGAAAATGGGGTCTCTGGTAAATCCTCGCTCAAAACGATGCGAGAAGTGGCAACGGCGTCATCCACGGAACAAGGGACGATAAGCGGGAACGATCCAAGGCGCACGGCGATTTTCATGGTCTTGGGACAAAACGTGACGACTCCATCCAGTGATGCCCCATGGAAAAGAGACACAAAAATTAATTAATAAAATATAAATCTTACACAAGCTATGAAAAATAAACAAATCAATTTACTGTGTCGACAAACTAAATATATGTTCAAAATTAGTTTTATAAAATTTCTTACCCTCCTCTTAAGTCCTTACCCGGGACATTTCCGGATTCAGGAAAATAGGAATTTTGCTCTTTTTGTGACGATTGGGGGTGGGGGGTGTTTGAAATGGTCTTTATATTTTCAGCCGTTTAAAATTTTTTCTTTTTTTTTTTTTTTTTTAATCAGTGCTGCATGAGCAGCAGTTGCATTTCTTTCTTTTTTTTCTTCTTTTTTCAGCTGATTTTTTTTCTAGACCATTTCAATTCTTTATTTTTTTGACATTTCAGAGTAAGCCGGGAGAAGCAACGCAGTCATACAAATCATTAAAACTCATACATAAAATATGTACACGAACACAAACTAGCACAAAAGGCTAACTGTGCTAAATGAAGGCATACTACATGAAACCCCAAACATGCTCTTTGAAATTAAAAGTAGGTTATTAGATCAGGATTTTTACAAATTAAACATGGCTTCTCATAATGGACCAGATTCAATGAGATGAAAAAATTCAATTCAATGTCATTTTTTTTTACACTGTGAAAAAGAAGATCTGAACCTTGCTGAGTGAGATACAGGCTCAGCTTTACTGCTATTACATAAAACATGAACGGCATACTCTTTTCAAACAGCCTCTTAATTAAAAACAACCACTTGACAAAAAATGAAATGAAAACAGGAAATGATGCGACGGTGGAGGTGGGGCGAGAGACATCTTCATCTGCGCCAGGAGCGGGACTCGTTATCGTCTTCTTCCTCGTCGTCATCCTGCAGCAGCGCGTCGTCCACCAGAGTGTCCTCCTGGAACTGCAGGAAATTGGAAGGCAAAGATGCACATTAGTGCAATCACGTGTCTGCAAATTATCTTAAACCAAGTTGAGTTACTTTAATAAATAATTTGGCTTAGAATTTTATTTTAGAAATAAATATGCACTTCATCACATCATTATATGCGTATTCTCTCCAGCAGAGACTGGACTCCAAAAATGGTTGTGACCTTTACGATCATTATGATGTCTCATGCGCACTGCCCATCCTTATGCTGTTGTGACTTCTGATTAATACACTGCAGTTATACTTTGGCTCCATCTAGTGGCAAGAGTCCTGAACCCTTGACTTCAAACTTCCCTTAACAAATGCTATATGCTGGATTAACTAATAGTAAGGGTGTAACGATACACTCTGGCCGCGATTTGATTCGATTCAATTAACGATACTGGCTTTGGAATTCGATTCTCAAAATATTTTGAACAAAATTTTAATGAAGAAAGCTGATGACTGAAAAGACTCCCGTTTCATTTCTGAATAATAAACAATGCAAAGAACTGTGCATCTTTGTCTGCTTAAAATAAAACAAAAAGATGCTACCAAGTAATGCAGTATTTTTTGTTTAAGATTGTGAACAAAACTGCATACAAGTTCACCATAATCTTAAATATAAATAAACTAATTCATAAATTCTCCCAAAAAGCTGATGGAATAAACTAAATCAGTGACCTGGGGGAAAAAGACAAACATATTGAGCTCTGGCGGAATCATTTTAACCAAAATTAGAGCTCCAAAGTCGGCTAAAATGCCCTACACCCGCTGTCCTTTGGACAAGATTCCTATTCTGGTAATAGTACAGCCTCAAAATGAAAGCAAGTGATCACATGACCAGCAAGCGCTACAGACTGGGAACTCCGGTGTTTAAACTGCAATTGGATTATATGCGAAATTGTTTTTGCATTGAGATGTAGGACACGATGTATTGCTACATCCCTACCACAGACTTGTTTCTGTGCACTTTTTTTATACTAACAATGCTGTACTTCATGAAGACCAGCCACACATTTGTTATTCATGGAAGGCTGACAATCACAGACTATTAAACCTGTATGAATGCAACTAAACCCTTTAGCCTAAAATGTGACACACCACTGGTGTTTATCAGTGTGCTAATCCAATCTAACAAAGACATTGTTGTGCGAATGACGCATGACACTGACCTCCTCTTCCTCAGGCTCTGCCTCATCAGTGTCGGTCACGCTGAGAGGGACGGCTGCTTTGTACCAGGACAAATGCAGATCCTGATTGTTCAACCTCACGCCAAGAACAGCAGCCTGCAAGAGGACAGAAAGGTCAGGAACATCCGAGTGAGAGCGAGAGACAGAGTGCATGTGTGTTCCCTGCTGGTGGAATCAGTTTATGACTCAGTTAGAGTACATGAGTGTGTGATAGTGAATCAGTTAGGAAGAGCATGATCTTATGTGTGTGTGTGTGTGTGTGTGTGTGTACCTGTTCCGCCTCTGCTCGGGTTCTGAAGGTGATGACAGCACTGAGACTGGAGTTCTCCATCCGACAGTCCTCAATCTCCCCAAATTGCTGACAGGACACAAAATCTCACACATTAACACAGACATGAAACCAATTGGTGTAATCAGCACACACAAACAATAGCACAAATGAACAATAATTAAAAACCATCACCTCTGAACTAACAAAAAAACAGTATTTTCTCTCCAAAACGTGTTGCACAACATACACTTCTTGTTCTCATAGACATTAAGGTACATTGTTTAAATATTCTTTAGGGGTATCAATAATTATGTCACATGTTGGATCCTGAATTGAACTAAATCCTGTTAAAACACTACAGAAAATCTATAGTCTGAATTGTATAAATTGTATAAACACAAATTGAACAAGACGTAGAGGTAGTGTGTGTGTGTGTGTGTGTGTGCGTGTCCGTGTAAGACTTACAGCAAAGTGAGGCAGCAGATCCACTCGGTCAGTCTCAGTGAAGCCAGTGATCTCCAGAGCGCGGGGTCGATGATCCACCACAGAGTGCGTAGAAAACCCCCTTGGTCTGCCTCTAATGCCCCGACCACGACCCCGTGCTGACCCCCGACCCCGGGCATGGGCCCCCCTCCCTCGCCCTGCGGTCAGAATGCCCCGCTTAGCCGCCTGGGGAGGGAGAAAAGGAGGAAGAGGATGACAGACAGACAGACACACACACACACACACCGTGAGTATACAAGTGGGGGTGTGAGGATGGTCTTCTTATTCAAACACATGTATTTGGTCTCTGTAAAGAGATAATAAAAAAAAAAAACTCCACTGCCTCCTAGCGGAAGGTTTAGAGAATACAGGAAGCAGTGTGCAGGATGTATGTGTGCCAACAGGAGTACCTCGAGCTGCAGTTGTGTGTACCGCAGTTTGAGCTGAGCCGTGTCCTCTCCAGCTTGTGTTTTCTTGTACAGATCAAGTTCAGTGTCCAACAACTCCTTCTGAGCCTAAACACACACACACACACATACACACAATTACTCTGAGACAGAACCAAACAGTCTACAGAACTGAGTTCTGGTACAGACTCTGATTTACTACAGGTATAAAAATGAAGTGTAACATTTGTGTGTGAGCGCACCTGGGCCTTGGTTTTGACACTACCATGCAGTGTGTGTGGGCTGGACAGTCCCTTGATCTCCTCCTGCAGTTTGCTGATACTGTTTGTCAGTGTGTTGAGCGTCTGCATCAGCTGAGCTTTGTCCTCTGCTTTCATTGACTTGTTCTTCTCTAGCTTAGAAATCAGCAGCTGAAACCGCAAAACGCACACACAAAGTCAGTGTTTCTCAAACAGTGAAGGGATCATGGCAAAAATCTGTAACAGTGAAATGTAAACGGTTGCGATTTTGTCAGACTCACTTTCTGAGTCTCAATGTGCTTCTCCAGAATCTCCTGCTTCTTCTTCCTCACATCTTGCTGAAGTTTTAGCGCCTCCTATCAGGAACGTCAGGAAAAGCCAGGATTTAGTTCAGAAATGATAAAAGTATAACTCAATGTTGCACCTTTAGGTACATCCTGGTACCTTTATAGCTAGAATTAAGGAATAAAACGCAGTCATGCTTTTATAGGAAAATAATAGTCAAGAGGACGTACCATTTTTCTTAAACGACATGTCCCATAGTCTTTTATTCCTCATAACTAACCTGCTTCTTCTTCAGTGCATCCTCAGAGCTAGCGGCTGTCCCCGTCACCGCACCCTTCTGACCTGGCTTCAGAGCAGCTGGGTTATAAAACGTCTTCGTGAGTCCAGTGGAGGTGGAGAAGACCTGCAGAGATTAAGCAAATGTTTAGTATGTCTCAAAAACACATACAGGACACATCATAGTGCTAACGAGAGATAACGACGGAGCACCTTTCCTTCAGCCGGCGCCGGTTTTGAGAAGCCCAGCCGCTCCTTCACTGATGACCGGCTGGCACTCTGCGAAGACTGGAAACAAACACGTAAACAATATTACATAGACATGAATTATTTAGCACAGAAATGTGTTCTGGTCCAAGTGTAAAACAATGCTACAACCTGTGATGGAGGCGTGGCATCCTGTAGGGGCTCTGTGCTGTTGGAGGGCAGAGGACCGAGACGATCTTTCACCGATTGCTTCAGACTGGTGGCTTCAGGCTGATGCACACTCTGACACAACAGGAAAAAAAAAAAAAAAACAACACATTTTGTACTCACAATCATTGATGGCAATGCTAAAGCCTCATTAATGCACAGAAAACAATAACGCAATCTTCAGTTACCAGATATATGTCTTTGTATACATGAGAGACTTACTCATGAAAAACATGTCGTATTTTATTATTCTGTGGAATGCATCAATCTGCCTGAGTGTATGTGAATCACATGACCATGATTTATGTTCAAGTCCTGATAACTCAAACACCCACATCATGTAGAGATTTGGTACAATGGATTGCGTGTGTGCACGTGTACAGCATATGTAGGGTGGTGTGTGTGTGTTTACCACGTTGAGCGGGGGGTGTGTTTGTGTGCCAGGCAGCATGTCGACTCTGTGCCATTGCACTTTGATGAATCGGTTGTTGAGGACAGCCTCAGTGCTCTGCATAGCACGCTTCGCTTCCTCTGGAGACGCGAACTGAATGAGAGCACTCTCGGGGTCATTGTTATAGGCGACCTACACACACACGCACACACACACGCACGCGCGCACACGCACACAAAATCAGGGGTTACCAGATACATCAAGAAAGTTACATCAAAATGATAACCATAACACCATAATACATACACACTTACATTAACAACTTCTTACAGTGATTTAAGTAGCACCATTTTCATCCTTTACACTGACCACACAATAATGTATCTAATCATTTATGCACAGTTTTAAAAATAAAAAAATCATGTTGTTAAAATAGAACTGAAAAATAAAAACATTTCATGCATTATGCAAAAAAAAAAAATTAAGTGAAAATACGGTAGATTAAATGAGATGTTCAAATAAAATAAAAAAAATATATATAGAAATTGTAGAAAAGACAATTCTGAGAAAAATGAAAATGGAATCGTAATTTCTTGAAATTTAAAATGACTTCCCCTTACACGATATCTCAAATAGGACGGACTTCATCTCAAAGCACAAACTTGACCAAATACGTTCCCTACCTAGACGCTACTCTTAAACAGAACATTTTGCAAGGAGCAAATCTAGCGAAATAAAGTGATACAGCGCGAGACGCAGCTCACCTGCAGGTTGACGATTTTCCCGAATTTGCTGAAGTGCTCGTTGAGCTTGCTGATGTTGTTCAGCTCAGGTGGTATTTGTCGGATGGCCAGCTTAGTGTTCGGCAGAGGCAGCGGCAGCGGTAGTGAAAGTGGTACTTTCTTGTGGTAGCCGTGATGGTTGGGCTTGTTGAAGTTCGGCCTGAGGAGAAAAAAATTAATGAGTGAGTAAATGAAATAAGCAGTAAAGAAAAAACATCTTAAAGAGAATATGAAAATGGTATTGTTAAAAAGGTGAATAGGAGCATGGTTTCAAAAAAAAAAAAATACATGGTATAAAACTTATTACTAACTTATCAAACCAAGGTTTTTTAGGATGAAGGCCCCCATCTAGATGCCCCGCCCCTCTCTTCCTGGAGTCTGATTCCAAAACAATCCGTGCAGTATTGCTGTTCAACATTTTATCTGTGGAGATCACACAGAACAAAAACATTAATAATCACAACATATTTGGGCAGGTTTCATTTCAAACTTTTCCACTAATATACAGTACAGTGATTTACTGCAACATGTGCAAACATCCATGTAAATGCAGTATAGAACGCAAAGAGAGTTAGTATCATTCTAACAAGACTTAAAGGTAGAGCACCGTTATTCTCCAACACAGCCTGGACTCTGTAAAGCAAGCTTTCCTGTCATTTCTTTAAGAAGTCTTCAGGAATAGTTACAAAGATGTTCCAAAGCTCATTTTTGTACGTTGGCTGCCTTTTTGTTCCGCTCTCTGTGAACTATTCCTTGAGACTACAATAAAAAAATACAAAAAAAGTCTGCCTCCTTGGGAGCAAAATGTGAAGAAATGAGGGGTGGCTCGAGACTTTTACACAGTAGGTTCATTTAGAAATGGATACCTGAATGATAAACATTTTTATTTGAAGAAGTCTTGGTCTTTAAGGCCTAAATCATGTTACACAAAGCTATAGGATAAAAATAAGACATGAGAAGACGTCTGGAACCGTTACAACAATTTTTAAATAAATATATATATGGTATAAGAGGAATAAAACATCCCAGGATGTGCTGTTACTGAAAAATAAACAACTTCAGGGTGGCAACAGTCCGCTTCATTACACCACCACGTTGTTGATTATTTTTCTCTAACAGAATGAGGCGGAGTGTTTTATTCCTTACTCACAATAGGACTAATGTTACATGGAGAGTGTTGTTACATGTCACAGCACTTTACCTCGTGGAGGAAGATCCACTTCTCCCATAGTGAGGCCGATGAGGTTCGGCCTCTGCACATTGACCCGGGGTCTATACACAGGTCGAGAGTTCAAACTAGGAGCTTCGGGGTTATACATGTCTGGTTCAAATGAATCTATAGATAACAGAAACAACAGAATAGGATGCTTAGAAGATAACGGATTCATGCTGTGAGAATCCCCCCAATACACTGAGTCCATGGCTCACAGACTCACATTCTCATTATTATTAACCCATTTTATCACCGAGAATTTAACACTCAGTACAAATCTGTTGCTCCTTCTTTCCAGCTGAGGTTTCGTATGTATATTTTCTGTCGTGTTTCAATTTTAATGTCGTGTGCATTGTGATTCATCTTTTCTTTCACTCGACTCCAAAACCAAATCTGAGTGTGTGAGGGTTTTATAATGTATTTCCGAATTCTCAGAGCGATTACCTGAGGTGAAGAGGGGCGGCGGTGGCTGTGCGAGTGGGGGTCGGATGCCTGAAGTGACCAGGTGAAGCGGAGGCTGAGAGAGCAGAGGGCGAGACGTGGAGACGATGGAGGGGACGGAGCTGGTCATGGAGTTTGGCGGACCATCCAGTGCTGGGAGAGGTGGAGGAGGACCTGCACAACACACACATAAAAACAAAGCTTTATTGTGGCTTAAACAGTTAAATCCTCACATGCAGTACTGTAGTTGATGGTATTTTGACACTATCTAAAGTGACAGGTGATAAAATGTTACCTGCGACAGGTGGGAGGCTGCCTGGTGCCACAGGGGGCCGGAGGTTAACAGGTGGTGGTGGGAGTAGACCCGGAGGCGGTGGCAGACCCGGAGGGGGCGGACCATCACCGACAGGAAGTGGCGCAGGTGGGAAGGGGAGGATGCTGGGAAGGTTGACATCCTCCACCACCACTGGATCACTGCCGTGGTCGAATGGACACATATCACCTCGCATACAGAAACCTTTCTCTGTGTGAAGAGGGGAAAAAAAAAACAAACAAAAAAAACACTGGTAACATAACAGTAACTAGTGATTTTAAAAAAATTAAACATTATAAATTTATGGTGAAATAATGTGGCCAAATAAATAACATCTGTTACTTTGAGATGAGGATAGTTTTGGGGCAATTAAAAGGAACTGAACTGAATCAGTCGTGAAGGAAAACAGTGCACATAATGTTGCGTACATAATTAATACAATCTCAGACCCATACACTCCTCCCCTTGTCCTTACCGTCGTAGTCACGACAGCGCTTGCGTGGAGGGGGTGGAGCCACTCTGCCAAATGGCATGTGGTCTTGGTGGAAGTCAGACCAGCTCTCTGTGGTACTGTTGCCATGGTGAGTGGGAGCGATGACTGTGATGGTGCTGCTGAGAGCAGGTACAGGGAAGTGGGAGGAGCTAGGTACAGAGGCAAGGGGCGGGGGTACATAGGCCTCAGGGGCTCCACCTTCTGGCCGCTCGTGGTCATACTTTGGTTTTCCAGATTCCCTCTCTGTAGAATGAAAATACAGAATGATTAAAATGGAATTAAACTTTATAAAATGTCCTCTCATATATATATCAGGTCAATTTAAATGAATGTTAAATGGAGGCGTGGCTTTTTATTCAATGTGTTCCAATGAAGGATGCGTGGGCAGTCAGTCCTATCATTATGAATATAATAAGCCAGCAGCAGCAGTGTGTGTGTGTGTGTGTGTGTGTGAGTGAATGTGTGCGCACCAACCTCGACTCCTAGACCTGGAGCGGCTGCGAGTGCGCGTCCTGCTGCGTTCCCGCTCTCTCTCTCGGTCCCGCTCTCGCTCTCTTTCCCGGTCACGCACTCTGTCTTTGCTCCAGCTGCGACTCCGGCTACGGCTGTAGCTCCGCCCCCTGCGCCGGTTGTAGCGTTCACGATACGAGTCACGCCTGGGCGGAGGGCGATCGTACTCTCGCTTCCTGGACCGATCATCTTTCTTACGCTCATCAATCCTCCTGCGAAATGGATGATAGACCAGCAAAGAAATGTTAGAATGTCTGAAGTTTTAAAAGTGATGTATATGAATTATAATTGCGATTATTATTTAAAACCTGCGCGTGTTTACCTGCTGTCTCGGCTGTAACGTGAGCTGGATTGAGGGCTGTGGTTCACTCTCCTGGAGAACTTCTTCTCTCGTTCATCATTCCGACTCAGCTGCTACAACACCACAAAATGGTAACGCTTACACACAATCTCATACATACATACACACGTGTATACATAAACCTGTCTCACCTCCTCTTTCTTCAGCTCGTCTTTGTCGGAGCGTGTGTGGCTCTCGGTCCTGCTCAGAGGAGCGGAGCTCAGCATCTCAGCCTGAGGTAGGTAGCTCTTTGTGTTCACAGCTTCAAAAAGTTTATCCACAAACATCTGAGTCTCTGCGCAAACACAACAGCAGTCACAAAGTTTGATTTGAAGTGTACAGCAATCGCTCACGTGTTCTTCTGCACAGAAACCTGGGGAATGATTCTCACCCTTCTGGAGGAATACATCCAACTGGTCTATGCATAGTGCTCTCAGCTCCTTCTCCGACTTGTCCTTCTTCACCAAGGCCACCACGTATTTAGCGAGCGCAGACGGGTCAGCATCACATCTGCGCACGGCACGGCAAAAGAGCCAGATGTTAAAAAAAAAAAAAAAAGGTAAGATAACATGACATACACATGACAATAAAGCACCATAATACAATATAAACATTATCTAATGACTTTGACTGTCTAATGATTCTGCGAATTTGCCTTTGTCATGCCTTCTAATCTCCCTCATTTCATGCAAACAGCTGTAATGTGTCATTTTGATAATAAATAAGTTGTAAAATAGTAGTAATTATTTCATGGGGATGCAAAAACACTAATAATAAAAAAAAAGCATTTTATAAATTAGACTTTTTTTTTTTTTAGACGAATCTAGCACTGAGAAAATCAGTTTAATTTACTGAATAAATTATATCTTATTATAAAATAATAACAATACATAATGAATAAAATTATTAATAATAAAAAGAATTTTATTTCTCAGCTATATATTGAGAACTAAAAAAAAAATGGCAAATTGAATGGCATTCTGAACAAAATATACACTTCTTGTGTATTGGAAGTAATACTTATTGAAAGCAAAATAATTAAACTTCCACATTTATTCAGAATAAAGAAAATACTTTTTTTTTTTAAAAACAGGTCCTGCATTGAATTAAATTATTTATACAGATATTTTTTATGCATGTTTACATTTTTGTAACATTTCCGAAGACTGGAAGAAAATATTTCTCCCTTGACTCTTATTCCTTAATCATTTCCCAAAGAAAATACTTGCTAAATTGCTTATTTTTGACAATCCTTGCATTCAAATATAAACAATACCGTGCAGAGATTAACGCAGGATTTTTAACCTGAAACTTCATTTTTTCACTTCAGACTTTTTATGTTATTTATCCAGCCAGTTGGACAGGAACTACAGAGGAACTACAGAGCACTGCTGGCTGAATTCACCGTTTTTATATGCAATAAGCAACATCACCTCGTTTCTAGCTTGTAGCTAGCTCAACATAGCGTCACAGTGTTAACTGTAACACGATACACTGAACTGAAACAGTGACTATGCTAGGCTAACAAGCTAAATAGTACACTTACATTGGTTCGAGGGTTTTGGAGAGCCACGTCTTCAAGGCATCGAGGTTTTCAATGATCATTTTCCAGGAAAAATAAAACAAAAAGGAAAAAAAACCTCAAAGAGCTCAGCTAAAGTGCTGAAGGTGAAAAAGTGCTAAACTAACAACACACCAGGCCCAGGGATACGAATGCTAAAGCTAACGAAAACCGGCCAAACTACGCGCAATTTCCACTCATTATACCAAACATCTTATTTGTAACAGCAGGACAGGCGGGTAGAGTAGGGTATTTCACAATTACATTTCCCCCTTATCAGAAACAGTTGTGCAAAGAGACGTGTAGAAAAAAAATCCTAATACTTTTCTCGATTTTTCCTCTCTTTCCCCTGTTTCTACAAATGGCGACTGTTTACTCACGTTGTACAATCTCGCGAGAATTAGCATTCCACTCACTCTCGTTGGAAGATATCGCGAGAAAACGAGCTAGCGTGGATAACCGCAGTCTGTGGGCTTTATTCATTCATTCACAGTTAGTTACACTATATGGCCAAAAGTTTGTGGACACCTGGCCATCACACCCATAAATGCTTGATGAACATTCTATCCCAGATTTATTTGTTATAATAAACTCCACTCTTCTAGGAAGGCTTTCCACTAGATTATTGTATTACGGCTGCGGGGATTTGTGTTCATTCAGCCAAAAGAACATTAGTGAGATCAGGCACTGATGTTGGGTGAGGAGGCCTGGTGTGCAGTCACCATTCCAGTTCGTGACAAATTGTTCTACGGTCACTTTGGTTAACGCTTCCCAACATTACCCACAATGCCACTCGACTACCTGCTGATAGTGATGCAGTGGGATTTTGTCCTCACTTCATCTCTACCTAAAGAGAGCGATGTGACTGGGCTTTAACCTTTTAGTGAGCTGGATTAGCTTCAACTTTTGTGCTAATACCACTGTAATTACCTCTGCCAAGGTGAGGTTTGTTTGTCTGTTTTCCTGTAAGCAGGATTGCGCAAAAAGTACCGGCCTGCTTTTCATGAAACCTGGTGGCAGGGTGTCATGGGCTAAGGAAGAACCCATTAAATTTTGGAGCAGATCTGTCTCACAAGTATGGCTCAATGAATTTAGTTTCGCTTTTGCTAATGTCACAAGATACAGCTTTTGGGATTGGTGGAAATCTGTGCTCAACAATGGCATAAATCTTAAAAGCCAGTACACAGTAGTAGTAGTCCAGTGATTGCTTAGGCGAGATGCCGGTGATTAGTCCAGAGCTTTCCTTTTTCTAATAAAGATTTTGAACATACATGGCCCTGAATGAATAAATTAATAAATAAAATAAAGAAAATAAAGCCAGTACACAGAAGTAAAGTTCAATGGTGATGAAACATAGCCAATGTAGAAATACTGACTCCATGGGAAATATTTACAGGCACAAAGTGGTTGCGGTTGCAGATTTACAGATCATAGAAGATCTGCGCTTTCCGAGTGCCCTCATAGATACCTCTTAGATCGCTAAATAGCTAATACATAACTCTGTGCAACTGTGGCGTATCACTGCATTGCATTCTGGGACTTTGAGTCCAGTGATTGCTTAGGCGAGATGCCGGTGATTAGTCCAGAGCTTTCCTTTTTCTAATAAAGATTTTGAACATACATGGCCCTGAATGAATAAATATACTTTTTACATTTTGTGTGATCACAGTGAGTGTTTGTTAGTATTCTAACGACTGTGTAGTTAGACTGAGTGCGAGTTGAGGCGAAGCTCCTGATTGGTCTGCTGCTGTAAAACCCATGACCTCATCGTAGGCTGGAGAGAGGACCAGACACATACAAGACGGCATGAACAACTTTCAACACAACTTTAATAATCATTTTCCAAGTGTGTATACAAAGCATATTTTTCAAATCTGTACACATCAGCGAGACATTTAATTCAAAACCATCTCTCACAACTGGTCGTACCTGGAAAGTGCAAAAAAAATTACAATTCAGACGGAAATAAAAATCATGCTGTACATACAGTATATATAAATAAGCACAGATATACACACACATATCCATTGGTGACGGTTAAATCACAAGTCTGATATGACTGAATCGGATTTGTTAAATAGATTTTTTTCCTTTTTTTTCTTTTGTGGAATGCTGCTAGAGGTGAAAGTTCATGAGCAGGTGAAAGGTCATGGCTCTAAATCATGAGAGGAAGTCTGGGAATTAAAAAGGCACTCAATTTTCATAACACAGGAAAGGAATTTTCAAGTTAAAAGCTAATAAACAACAACAACAACAAAAAAAAACATCCAAAAGACTCTTAAGTATAAGAAGAACATTCACCATTTAAAAAAAAAAAAAAAGAGGTGTCTAAAAAGTTGCTCACGATTACTGGTCTTGTAGTGTTTATTAGCTTTATCTCCATTTGCAGCTCGAATACAGAAACAGGAAGCACTTCAACTGAGCATGTTAAAGAAAGAAAACACACCTAAGGGCAGCGTCCCAAACGCTAGCATGCTGGTAACACACTGCATACGTATTTCAGTGAAGCCCATACTCATAAATCATAAATTCTGTTTAATTTTTATACGCTATAATAACGGCTCATAAAGCTGTAATAAATAAGGGTCATGCTGTTGTAGAAAAAACAATCAAAGATGATTCCTATTTAAAAAAGTGTTTTATTCTTCTTATACCACAGCAATCTGTCAACGATTACGAACAACATTTTTAACCTTTTATAGCTACATTTAATGTTGTGGAACGTCCATGAGACATTACTTCCTGTTATCACTTACGCTATAGCTGCTATAAAAAGGTGCTCCCTCACCAGCCTCTTTTCCCCCTTTTTCATAAAGGGAAAAAAAAAAAAAAAAAATGCAGCAACCGAGAAACCAAAAAGCACGAACACTCCCCTGACTGTTACAAAGCGCTGACGCTGGAGACTCCGTCCGTAAACGTTAAACAGTAATCTCCTTACAGAAAACTACACCATATCAAGGATTACACGTGTCTCAAATCCATCAGCTCTTCATCTTAGATGATGCAGCGCATTCATCATACGAGTCTCTCTGAACGAGCTGTTACCATAGAAACGAGAATGCATGACTATAAACCTGTCACTCGCGTTACAACCGGAAGTGCTTTCAGAGCCATGCTGTTATAGAGAATGCATCGACAACTTCTGAATCGAGGACGGATAAATGCTGCCAATAAATAAATAAATAAATAGATACATAAATAAATAAAAGTTGTTGTAATGCAATTATCATTATTTATTCGTTTCAATGCATATCGAACACCATGTGGGGTCCTGGACAACCTTTAACTAATAATGACCTGTGAATAAATATAAAAATTGATATATAAATATAAAGCGGCCGTAATATTTATTAACGGTTATAAATAGATTATAAATCCATCCATCCATCCATCCATTATCTATAGCGCTTTATCCATCTGGGTGGCGGGGAAGCTGGAGCCAATCCCAGCA
>JAQQZR010000036.1:2754239-2766908 GCA_030068235.1 Notoglanidium macrostoma | reverse complement strand
AACACACACACACACTCACACACATACACACACATACACACACACATACACATACACATACACAGCCCTGTATGCTTTATAATGTATCATTTAACAAGCTTCATAATTATAGTATTATTGTTAGAAGTACCATAATTAGTAGTTTATTACACATATAATACTGAAATACATTTAATTTAATTACTATACATATATTTTGAAATTATTATCAGTACGGCATTAAATCGACTAGTATAAAAACAACATAGTGAATAAACGTTATAATAAAAAAATCTAACTTTATCCATTATTTAAATTAAATAATATAAATATTGATGCTAATGTCAGCAGAATATTTAATGTTATAGTTTATACTTAACAGATTACTATAAGTAAAAGTAAATCACCTCCACGAAGAATGACTTGAGGTCGCCGAGATGCTCGAAGATGTTAAGTGGACAAGTGTCGAGGCGGGATTTCCTCTTCTCCAGCTCCTCCGGAGAGAGACGGACAGGATGAGGCTCCTGAACACACACACACACACACACACACACACAAAGTACATCATACATCATAACCACAACATCCACAAGGCTTCTTGTGTACTACACACACACACCCCAAAGTGTTTTCCATGTTGGCTCAGCGCTGCGTGGACTGTACCTTTAACAGCTGGCATGGCGTCTGTCCGAAATTGCTGATCATTCCCTCTAAAGCTTTTCGCTCCTTCTCATCCGTGATGGCGTCCAGATCTACAGCACCTGAAAAGACACACCATTCATTACACATGGGCAGATTTTAAAGCTTTTCTCCGACCATCACGAGACTCATCAAATGTCAGCTTACAAGTAGTCTAGTTCAGTGCTTAATTGTATTATTTAATAACTGGATTTTATTTATATATTACAAATCTGTACTAGGTGGGTCAGCAGGATTTACTTTTACTGTTAGAGATCTCAAAAAGTTTGAGAACTGGTCTAGTCGAAGAGTTCATTGGTGATGCCAGGATTTTTTTTACAGTTGACTCGATCCTGGAAATTTAACAAGAAAACAAATTTCAACTAATATTTCATCCTAAATCTTTGTATTTAAGGATTTGTTCATCATCCATGCTCAGAATATAACCCGACTCTAAATGAAGGTTGGATTAAAGACGAGGGCGTTTATTTGCTGAAGCAGTTAGCATAATAGCATGTGCGTTACTCCAAGCCGAGATTTTTCTTACAGTTAATATTAAATAATATAATTTACAGTATATGTTGCTATAATATTAACACAAATATGTGTTCGAATAATCGAACTGAATTAGCGTTGCACAGCATTAGCAGGATAGCTCGACTACCTTCGTATGTGCAGTAGTAGAAGACGTTGAGGGCCTCGACTGCGGCCGGACCTCTCTGCTTATAACCGAATATCAGATCGATCCACTCATGGAGGTGGGCGGAGACATACTCTGATTCCTACACACACACACAAAAACACAATAAAGTATTCATTATAACCCTTCTTCATACTCACTTCTTCAACAAACGATTTGATCATTTCCTTTCTGATGTCTCATGAACAGTTATTTATCTATACTGCCTTACATTGAGCCTTGTATAAGGCTTAGCTGGTCAAGAAGTCTGCTGATGGCAGCAACATGCGACTCACCAGAGCCTTGCGATGCTTGTAAATAAAGTCCTCGGGAGATTTGGCCCATTTTGGCAAAATGACATCGTTAACACGCTCCTTAGAGATTTGCAGACGACCCAGGTCAAAGCCTGGCCGAGAGACAGAGACAGAGAGAGAGACAGAGAGACAGAGAGAGAGAATGAGGGAGAGTGACTTGGATCAGCTTTAGAATTAACCCATGAAATACAAATTAATCAAAAAACAAGATTAATCGAGATTAGGAATTAGGTAATAGGAATAAGGAATAAGATTAAAGAAAAAACAAATTAATCCCGACCCCAAAATGCAAATCCAGCTCAACAATGTACTGTACGCATAATTACACCTCTGCTATTCTCATGTATCTGTCAGAGTGACATCGTCAGGTTGAAGCCCCGCCCACAATCATTCCTCACCGTTCTGATTGTCCAGGAACTCTGGGAAGTAGAAGAACTCAGGGATGAGCTCTTTAACATCGTTGGGGTTGTCCATGAGCGTCTGCCATGTGGCTGGGATGGAGTGAAACTGTCTGTCTGCGCAGTCGAACCTAGAGAGAGAGAGAGAATGCGAGAGAGAGATTGTCACACAGAGCTACAGAGAGAGAAGCAGACTAAATCAATAGGAGAAAGAGACAGAGGGTTAGGTAAAGAGTGAGGGATGAGTGCAGAGGCATACAGGGAGGTGCTTTACCTGCCGCTCTGCAGCTGGATGTGCAGGGAGGTGAAGGGCTCGACTCTGATGAGGTAGTGCATCACTCCTGCAGCATTTGAATAATGAGTGCCATAGTGGAAGCGGTCTATAGTACCCGTGGGGTCCTCAAAATTATCATACCTACACACACACACACAATATTATCTAACATTTATAGTAAGAGTCTCCAGTGTCAGAAATGAAAGTAAGTAAAGCTGTAACGTTTTCCTCAGACTTCAGGACAGCGTTTTCAGGACAGAGTTTACGCCTTGCGGTTTCCCTGTAATGTGACTAGCTGCCTATTTTTTTTAATCCACTGCAAGAGAGAAACCGGTGAGAGAACATTTCTTTACAGCTGCTAATATTGTAATTGATAACAGGAACCAACTTATTTCATGGATGATCCAAAACATTAACTGTAACTCTAAACAGATAAACAGTATGAAGCGTGATTGTAATCGCTGAGAAATTGCTGTGGTATTAGACCAACAATAACTGAAATAATAATCCAATAACTTTGGTTTGGTAACACGTCACCTCATTGTGAACATATTTCCATTACAGCATGTTTTATTCATTTAGCATCATATCATGTGGTACCATCATAATTATTGTGTTGTAATTATTGTATTATCGTAATTAACATAACATGGTTAATATCTCAGTGTCTACCATAGTATCGTAATTATTACACTGTCGTAATTATCATAGTATCGTAATTATCACAGTGTCAATTACAGCAGTTTCATAATTCTGGTAGTATTTTAATTATCGCAATGTTGTAATTATCATGGTATTTTAATGATCAATGTCTTAATTATCACTGTTGTAATTATCATAGTAGCATAATTACTGCATTATCGTAATTATTGCAGTGTTGTAAATATCGTAGCATCGTAATTATTGTAGTATTGTAATTATCATAACATCGTAATTATCGCAGTTTCCATTACTGTAGTTTCATAATTCTGATAGTATTTAAATTATCGCAACGTCGCAATTATCATAGTATTGTAAAGATCAAGGTCTTAATTATCACAGTGCCGTAATTATCATAGTATCGTAATTACTGTATCGCAGTGTCATAATTATCTCAGTATTATAAATATGGCGGTAATACATCAATAGCACAGCGTCGTAATTATCAAAGTATTATAATTACCGTAGGAGAGAGAGACAGAGAAAGAACGGGAAACTTACTTTTCCTTTACTGTTTTGGCGTTTTTCTCGTTAAGCACGGCGACAGGCTTGGAGAGGTCGCGGAACACTCTCGGGTCGGACAGGTCCAGCTCTTCTGACGTGTAGTCTGACAGAATCCAGGGGAACTGAGAATACAACACGTACACACAGTGTGGGCTTAAACTGAAATATTAGCCCTCTACTGCAACTCAAACAAAACCCCAATGTCGAATTATAAACTAGTCCTACTAATGTATTTACATACAAAAATATTATATAGACAGAGTTTTATACCATATAAGATTGTACATGATACTTATTACAACACACATCCATTAAATGAGCACTTAAGCTATTTTTGCTGCTCATTTGATGGATGTGGCTTTTCTACTGTAGTGTAAACACGGTTCATATAAAGTAAACCGAGGGCACGCAGAGTGCTGTAGTGTGTGTGCGAGCCCTACCACAGGATACTGAGCCAGATTGTTGTAGGTTCTGCCTGCGATGGTGTTCAACTGCATCAGGTAGTCAAAGTTTGAGATTTCCCTGTTCACCCATTTCTGAAACCCAGAAACAGAGTTATTTATCCTTCTGTTCCACTAAACATTCAAAAGGCAACACCACGTCTCTCATTCGATTCGAACTGAACTGAATTTTGATCTGTTAGCCGTGTTATTCTCTTAACTCTACCTCAAAAAAATATATCTCTGCTTCAGTCTGGTTCATGTCTTCTGTTGTGCTCAACATGTGTGTAAATGTGAAGTGATGGTGTTTGGTATTAGCAGCTGCCACAACAGATAGAGAGATGCATACAAGGATAGATGGACTGACAGATGAAGGGATAGATGGAATAATGGGTTATAGGATAAAGATTGATAAATGGATGGATGGACTGACTGGTGAAGAGATGGATATATGTATGTATCTATTTTGGGTATGGACAGATGGAATAATGGACTGATGAAGGGTATAATGGGTGGATGGATGGACTGGCTAGTGAAGAAATGCATGGGTGAATGGATGGATGGAATAATATAGTGATGGATGCAGGGATTGATGTATGTATGGATGGATGGATAGAGTGATGGACAGATGGACTTATAGACATGGATGTGCTTTTCCGAGTCTCTAGGGTGAAGTTATCACAACCATGGCCACCCCGACATAAAAAAAAATTAAGAAGAGCTCAGTGAAGCAGTTACGAGTTACATGTTTAACCTCTGACCTGGGTGAGTCCAGAGGCCTTGAGGAGCTCCTGGGGTGAGCGGGTGCCGTGGAGAGACAGAGAGCAGAGCAGAAGCAACCGGTTGTAGACTTTATTACGCACCTGACAGGTAAAAAAAAAAAAAAAATCAGAGAGGGAGAACATATTACACTGAAAACGCAATATATAATTTATAATGTTGTAGTGAGAAGCAGAGGAAAAAGAAGAACACATGATCACTTCTGTTGACATTTAGGACGGAGCCGGGAGAGCGTCTGACCTCCTTGTTGAAGTTGAGGAAGTAGTTGGTCTGATCAATGAGGAAGATCTCGAGGGCTGAGCGGCGGAGATTGTACCTGCGCAGGTGAATCTCTCTGATCTGAGACAAAGGCCATTTGAAGTCCTGACCCACACCTGCAACACACACACACACGATTATAGGTCTCATTATATTAGGTCTTGCATGGACATA
This sequence comes from Notoglanidium macrostoma, assembly GCA_030068235.1. Taxonomy (NCBI): domain Eukaryota; kingdom Metazoa; phylum Chordata; class Actinopteri; order Siluriformes; family Auchenoglanididae; genus Notoglanidium; species Notoglanidium macrostoma. The sequence goes on along the minus strand of JAQQZR010000036.1, from coordinate 2,761,731 downwards.
AACAAAGCTCCATTTGACTGGGCTCTGTGTTTAGGTGTGCGTAAATGTTGATATTTTCTGTGAGGAGACATTTTTAGTACTCGTTATGTAGGGAATCTCCAGTGTCAGTGCTTCACAGCAGCCAGAGGTAAAGCTTTCTGACAGGGGAAAGCCATCAGGACAGAGAGGTTTGTGTTTTTGGTAGTTTCTCAGTAACATGACCAGCTGCGTTATTTTTTTCACGTCTTTTTAAGCTCAAGGGAGGAAAAAAAAAAAAAGAGAGGTAGTTGAGGTAACGACTGTTTATAGCTGCCATAGCGTAAGCGATATCAGGAAGTAACTTGTTTTGTGGACGATCCACAACATTTAATGTAATTATAAACGGATAAATACTATGACGCCGTTCGTTAATAAATTAAAAATTGTAGTCGTTGGGATTAAAACACATAAGGATGGTTTTAGGTTTTAAGTAGGAGGTTAACTCCGCTTCATCACACCATCATTTTCCTATAAAAGCACGCTGTCTGTGTCTGTGTCCTACATAATGAAGTGTATTTGTATGTTTAATATAATGCAAAAGTTTGGATGTTTCAAATCAAATATTAACTGTTACTGAACATGTAGACAGAAATATTAGCAAATGCGCGCACACACACACACACACACACACACACACACACACTCACCCTCCTCTTTCTCAGTGCTGCTGTCATAGAAGTAAATGTGCTGGTTGGTGATCTCCAGTCGCCCGGGATAAACATCCACCACAGTGACCAGCTCACAGTCCTCCATCATCACCAACTTCTCCTTCTGACCTGCATCCTCATCATCATCCGCCCTGAGAGCAGGACAGAGAGGGAGGTCACCCACAAGTGTCTGTACGTGTGTGTGTGTGTGTGTGTGTGTGTGTGTGTGTGTAATTGTGACTAAATGTACACTCACACTGATGTGTGCTTACTACCTGCACATGTAAAAGGAACAGTTCGTCTAAAATATAACAAACTATAAAAGACTGGCCAAGACAGGTTTGCTGTGTGGGGCTCATTAGTTTTGTAAGTTTATAGCCTCCAGACTAGTAACGTACAAACAGCATGCTAAAATAATGGCACATTTGCATCAGAGGGCTTTGTGGAGTTGTTCGGTGTCTCAGTAAGACTTATATGTGTGGTTTCTGACACTGTGTGTGACACGTTATTATCTAGAACAATTGACCAACAGTCACCTCAGAGTTAAAACTGTTAAAGCTCCAACGAAAGCTGGATCACGTTCTCCCTCAGCACACAGTTCAATGGATAGATATAATAACGAATATAATTCTATATATGATAATGTACATAATACCGGACCGATGTTTGATCCGACTGACTGATGGCTGTATCGATGAATGAAGGCTTAATGGATGGATGAAGAGATTGACCGATTGATGGATGAATAGGTGGATGAATGGATGGGTGGGTGGAATAATGGACTGATGGAAGAGGGTACTGATAGATGGATGAATGGATTATGGAGGGCTGGATGGATGCAAGGAATAAAGGTTTGACATGTGATGCAATTGACTGATGGATGGATCGATTAATGAGGCGATCAATGAATCGATGGATGCATGGATTGATGGAAGGATGGATGCGTGCGTGTGTGTGTGTGTGTGTGTGTGTGTGTGCGCGTGTGTGTTTCTCACTGTGTGTTCCCGCTTGGATCCTCCTCCGGCAGCTCCAGGATTTCGTCCTCGAGGTCACTGACCTTCACTTGCTTCACAGCCTCCAACAACAAAGACTCAGTGTTCACCTGCTGATGTTGCACACCTGTAACATGCACACACAACACTTGTTGACCTGTAATACAAATATAGTAATAAAAGGCATGCTTATGTAGGTTTATGTGTGTGTGCGTTACCCAGATTGTCTCTCAGAGCGCTAGCTTCTCTGTGGGGGTCGAAATTGTAGTTCTTCACCAGCTTCAGACGCATACGGGAGTAATTCTCCGCACTTGACAACTTCCAGCGCATCTCCTTTTGCTGCCTACATGCATGCACACACAGCCTGTGGTGTACATCTGATCATATTTCCAATACTCCAATCACCTTTCTAAATCTTTATATGTATTTATTAAAAAAATATCAGATATAGATTTACCCGTAAGCCCCTCTCGCGTTTGCGTACCATTAATTTTTCATATATCAAGGACACACACTGACCTGTTGGCCCAGGGTCCTCGGTCACCCAGGAGGGATCGCCGTGCTGCCTTCCACTGCCTGACCATAGCGCTGTTGTGCGTGTGCATCTGCTTCAGCATGCTGTTGTATCTCAGGTTCTCCTGACGAGCTCGCCGGCTAAACGGCTCCACAAACTGATCCTGTGTGTGCGTGTATTAAAATTGTTAGTTTATCTACCAGTCTAGTTCACTTAGACATAGATTTCATCAGGACTTAAGACAGTCTTGTCATAATATTATGTGACAACACATGACATTTTACATCTACACTAATTCAGCATTTTAATACCACACATCATATCAGCGAGGAAGCTGCCTTCGCCTCTTAGGGAGCTTAAGCATTTCATGTTTAAAACTAAACATACTGAATTTCTGGTTCTGTCTCCTTTACGATTCAAGTCGACTACTTTTTTAAAATTAAGGACTAGTGAAAATGTATATTCTTGCAGCCCCTAGTGTACGTGATACCTGAAATCGGATCTTGCTCTCGCCTCTTTCCCTCTCCCGGCGGTGCAGGTTCATCATGAAGGCTTCATAACAGTCCTTCCAGTACAGAGCCATGTTCTCATGTCCCTGACTGAACGTTTCGATCTCATACTGCTTCATGTATGGGATGATCTGAGGAGAGAAGGATGCAGTTACACACCTGCCACATGTTCTTTGCCCAGTTGCTGCATCTCTAAAGAGTCGAACGATGAACTCAAGCACATAGATTAAATAATTGATAAATCACGAACACACATAGCACAAACACACACAGACTCACATATTTGTCAAGGTACACCCTCCATTCAGGTGAGCTGCAGTAGAGCTGGAAGTCCTCGAAGAAGGAGGGGCTGCCGTTGCAGTTTGGGAGCGAGGGGAGGTGCAGCTCCATGTACAGTAGCTTGTGCACTTTGGAGAGGAGTGTTCGGAGCAGAGGGACCAGGAATGCGTACTTCTCCTCCTCCTTTTTTCTTTCATCCACCTGTTCACCCTTCCGTCTCGCGTCCGTCTCCTTCTGTTCACCAAGAGAGCGCTGAAGGATGCACTCGACCCGTCCTAGCAGGAAACACGCCTCATCCTGAGACTCCACCGTTTTCATCTGTAGGATCCCGTTCAGCTTCGCCGTCGACATGGCACACACCTAACACACAAACATATCATTATTTGTTTAGTTTCTCACCATTGCTGAGGCTCCTCCTGGTCACTACCACCGACCTTAAACGGACTTTTCAAGTTCAGATGAGGATTTCTAGGACTTCAAAAACATCAGTGTTTGAAACTCAGAGTGCCGCACACACTTACCTGAGGGTCAGGCTGGGCCATAAATCCGAGTAAGAGCCTGAAGCCGAGCTGTGAGAGCTGGAGCCACTGTGTTCCAGCAGCGTGCCACACCATGAGGCTGTCCATCAGCGTTACCGTGTCCTCCAGAAGCCTCTCGCTCCACAGTGCCGGGTTCACCAGCCCCTCAGCCTGCAGGAAGTCCTGCACCACATGCAGAAGTCTCACTGCGTTTTCTGTGTGCTCCGGCAACGTGGCTGCTGCACACTCTCGGTTATCACTCACGGCGCACTCCAGCATCCGCTCCAACAGACTGCACACGCATACAACACAGAGCACTGACAGTTATAAAAAGATAAATAAAAAGAAGAAATCATTAAGCATGACAGTGTGAGCGGAGTACCTGAGTTTGATGTGGTCGACAGGCAGCAGGAGCTCATTAGCTGTGCCCAGTTTGGTGAGAGCGGAGAACACCTGTCCCCTCTCCAGCCATGCTGTATCATCCGAGCCAGACACGCCCTTCCACATTACACACAGCACTATCTCCAGAATCATCCGTGCCAACTCCTCCTCTGTGCGCTACACACACACACACGCACACACGCGCACACACACGCACACACACGCACACACACGCACACACACGCACAGAAATCACTTAATGCTGGGTAGTTTATGCTAATCATAAACATAAGAAAAGCTGAATGGATGGGTGGATGGATGGATGGTTGGGTGGACAGGTGAATAAATGGAATTGGATAGATTGGATGGTTGGATGAATGGATGGAATATACAAGAGGGTAGATTTAATGATGGACAGGTGGGTGGATGGATGGATGGATGGATGGATAGCAGATAGACATGTAGGTGGATGGATTGTACATAGGATGGGTAGATGGATGGATGGATGGATAAACAATTGGGTGGATGGACAGTTGGGTGTGTAGATGAATAGATGGGTGGATGGACAGATGGATGGATGAAAAGGTAAACAGATGGGCTGTACAGGTAGATGCATGGATTGAAAGGATGGATGGATGGACAGGTGAATAAACGGACTGTACAGGTAGCTGGATGGACGGAATATACGAGAGGGTAGCTTTAATGATGGACAGGTGGATGGATGGATGGACAGGTGGGTGTGTCGAAGGACAAGTGGATGAATGTATAGATGGATGGATGGATTATTGAACAATTTCTATTATCCCATTCCTCATAAAACACACACACCCGCAACATTTTACCTCCGTGCTGTTAAAAGACTCTCCCAGAGAGACGTTATCGCTGAACAGGAAGCTGTCATCTCCCAGAGAGGAAGTGGTTTCTCGTTCAGGGACAGTACTAGGGAAAGGTTTGGTGTTCTCCAGTGGGGAGGGAGTCTGACTCCCGCTGTCAGCCTGATCGAGCGCATGAATGTGGCTCAGATCCAGACTGAGCACTCTGCCCTGCGAGGCCTCGCTGGGTGTTTCAGACAGAGACAGCACTTCTCCGTTCTCCTCCAGACTCTCTACACACACAGGAAGTTCCGCGCGGCTCGAGCCGACGCTGCCCAGGCTGACCGAGTCGCCCCGCCCCGAACCGGACCCAGAGTCACCGCTGCAGCTCCGCACCAACACACGGATCAGTGTGTCCTGCCAACATGGCTGACGGGACATCTGCTGCGCTGCATCTGCCTGAGACTGCACCAGGGAATATAACTACACACACACAGCCACACACAGCCACACACAGACACACACAGACACACACAGACACACACAGACACACACAGACACACAAATTCATAGTTGATTACAAATTAGCTACAGTATATTTTAAATGGCAATTTATGACTTTATATATCTGAAGAGGATGCAAAACAAAATTAGTAGAATACAAGTAATAATAGACATATACATACAATATATGACAAACACTGAATTTTCTATACTGTATTTTTTTTTTACCCACTTATAGTTACATTTAATGTTGTGGAATGTCTCTTAAACAAGTTAATTCCAGTTATCACTCATGTCCATCACCAGCCTCTATCTGTTTTTATTGGTCTTGACATTAAGAAGACAAAAAACACAGCTGATCATGAGAAATAAGAAGAGTGAGCGTGCGCACGAGAGAGAGAGAGAGAGAGAGAGAAAGAGAGAGAGATTTATGATGCCGAGTTTAATGTAAGCAGTAATAAATCCTCCAAGCTCTTACCCTCTTGCAGACGAGCATGCGTACACTCAGTTCAGCCCGATGAATCAGCTGCACAAGAGCCATCAGATCCTTATAGTTCACCACAGAGTCTATAAGTCAGAGGTCAAAAGGGCATAAAGTCTATCAATCAAGGGGTGTGTCTCATTTCTCTAATCCTCACTCTGAGTAAGCGAGGAGAGGAATTAAAAACAGAAGGAAATCAAGGACCAAAATGAATAAGTTTTGCACAGTATGTCTAGGGACACATTTACACCTGTTCATCCGACTGTATGACATCATAGATGTGACAAACAGAGGTTTATTATTTTCACACAGACCTGTGTGGAGGATTTGGTTAAGGAGGCACTTGACGAGCGTGGGCGTGATGTGAAGGTCAGGGAAGAGGAGTGTGAGGCCGGAGTAGCCCACTTCTCGCAGTCTCAGCCGCTGCTTACTCTTCTCATACACACGGTCACACCTCAGCATACGCTCAAACAGCTGCACACACACATACACACCTGAAGTCAGCATGACGTAACAGCATTTAACGTCCCAATACAGGCTCGCAAACAGTCAGAGTAAGCCAAACACCAACTTACACTGGAATTCCCAGTACACAGTAAATCAGTGAGTAATGGTGAATAATGGTGTGTGTGATGGAGAATGGTCATATATATATATATATATATATATATATATATATATGGTGAACGTTCGTGTAAGATGAGTGAACATTAGTACAAGATGGTGAATACTGGTCAAACATGGCAAATATTTATGTGTGCGATGGTGAATGATGGTGCAAGATAGGAAACATTAATGTATGATAAATAAGATGGTGGAATGAGTGAGAATTAGCGTACAATGATGAACATTGGCATAAAATAGTAAATGTCAGTGTAAGATGGTGAGTATTGGTGTAAGATGGTGAACACTGGTGTAAGATGGTGAACGCTGGTGTAAGATGGTGAACGCTGGTGTAAGATGGTGAACGCTGGTGTAAGATGGTGAGCGCTGGTGTAAGATGGTGAACGCTGGTGTAAGATGGTGAGCGCTGGTGTAAGATGGTGAGCACTGGTGTAAGATGGTGAGCACTGGTGTAAGATGGTGAATGCTGGTGAATGTGGCATAAAATAGTGGGGTCTGGTGCAAGACGGTGAACACTGGCATGTTAGATAGTGAATGTTGGACATAAGATGATGAACACTGGTGCATGATGGTAAACGCCGGAGGTGTGACCTTGAAAATGAGCTGTCTGAGGCGATCAGAGTGTTTGTGATTGAGCAGCAAGGCATAGCAGGAATCGGCCGCCCCCGGTTCGAACAGCAGCAGGAAAAGCTGGTCCCGTGAAACACTCGTCTGGAGAAGATTCAGTAGCAGCTCTAAAATACTACACAACTGCAACACACAAAGCACAAACATGATCCGTAACAACTTCAGCATTACAAATGCACAAATAATTCAGCTTTGAGAAAACATACTCTACATCAGCTGTCAGCCGAAAGCGACAAATAATTTTAAATGGTTGCAACTAACACAGTATTACTGTCAGTATGATGTTTATGCAATATTCTACAAAATAGGCAGTGCACTGAACGCTGAAGTGCATCCAGAACATGAACGTGACGCCATGGCTCCTTTCCAGTTTGATATTGCCTAATGAGATAGGATAGAGCTTAGAGGTTTGATAGTAGGATTATAGTGTGAGGAAATATTTATGTTTTTATTTTGAAATTTATTACTAGTAACTATGGAAGGGGGGGGGGCACGGTGGTGCGGTGGTGAGCACTGTCGCCTCACAGCAAGAAGATCCTGGGTTCGATCCCCGGGTCACCCAGGGTGCCTTTCTGTGTGGAGTTTG
>JAQQZR010000036.1:2742088-2754139 GCA_030068235.1 Notoglanidium macrostoma | reverse complement strand
AAGATGCTGGGATTGGCTCCAGCTTCCCCGCCACCCAGACGCATAAAGCGCTATAGATAATGGATGGATGGATGGAACTATGGAAGGACTATAAATACGGTATGTATAAAATGTTTGGTTCCAGAACATTCTTTTAGTCCTCCACAGGGATGAAGCTGGTTTTGTAAATATAAATCAATTTGCATACTGCAAATAATTTAATGAAGGTCACTTATCCAGTTCACTCTGTTGCAATTCGAACTACGTTTTAGACTAAACGTTTACATTTTTAGACCTGCATGTTTGAATTACATGCCTAGCCTGCATTAAACACTTTTGGTCACGAGGCTTTCAGACAAAAATTTCCATGGTAAACCATATCCTTTTTAATCACGCCTAATTGTAAACCAATTAACCTTGGTAGACAGGAAGCTGAATAAAGCTGCTGTCTCCAGAATGAAAGCCAGCTATTGATTAGTGACGTGCTGCTCTAATCGAATTACTGACATGTGACTAAGAGTAGGCAGGAAAGCCATGCCTAATTAAACGCCATCTTACTGAATTAAAGGGCTCGGTGGAATAGAGAGATGCAGCAGAGAGGCTGTGAAGTGCTTTTCATTTGCACTTGCACCAAATGATTCTGTTCATGATGGAGCCAAATCAGGCTAAATTTCAACATTTGTGTGTGTGTGTTATGCAGGCTTTACACTTCACTTAACATTACACACACCTCGTGACATGCGGGAACGTAACACGAACGTAGAACACCAAATCAAAAGTAGCAGAGCACGTGCAAAACCCAGAAACACCAGTGCAGTATATTAGAGGGTCGTCCACATGCAAAGCTACAAGTTAGTGTTCGCTGCATGACAATAATTAAAAGACTAATAGAGCATATGAATGGATAATTATGATGGTTATGATCGTTTATTTTCACAACGAAGCTGCTCCTGTTCCTAGCTAAGTGTGTCTATAGTGTGTGTTGATTATACAGCAAATTAAGTTAAATTCAGGGTTAAGGTTAAATTAAATGTATTAAAATTAAATTTAAAGCAGCAAATTCCACTATATAGTAGCATTAAGTCTATTTCTCACTAGAAGAAAAGCACTTAGCACCATAATGCAAATCTAAGTATTAAAATGCGTCTTGGGTAATATGATCACAACTGGACAGCGCTAAATATAAGTGTAAACGACCTCCAAGACGCATTCGCTCAAACTGCTTGCCAAGATGTAAACGCTATTCGTGTTTACAGGAAAATACGTCCTTAATGCTGGATGCGGTGATTGTTTTGGTAACAGCGCAACACGCTAGAAATAAATGGAGAGGAGCACCGACGTACGTGGTTGGAGTGCAAGAAAATAATGAAGGTATGCCGCAGGTTGTACGTTTTAATATAATGTTGCGCGGGGACCTTTGACCTTCTAGCGGAAGTGATGTAGGCAGTAACGAGATCTGAACAAAAGCGGTCAGCTGGACACCTTGGAGACGCATGATAAACACAGGTGTAAACGGCGATGTGTCTCGGCAGTCCATGTGTGACCTGCATGCTCAAGACGCATTTTAAAACCAAGTGTAAACAGGGCCTAAGATGCTTAAGTGAATAAGGCCCTGAATACCACGTCGTAGTTTTTCGCCATATCCCTCACCTGCTCTTCATCCCCGATAGCAGCAATGTATCCCAGAATGCTCTGGATTTCCTCCTGACTCGTGCCTTTGCTGATGTAATACTTGAGAAGGCCACAAAGGGATGCTCTGATGGTCCGAACGTCATCCTCGTTCATATCGCCTTCACGATTCCCGCTGCTCAAACAGAAATGGCAGGATAGGGGTAGAAGAGAGGAAAAGGAGAAAAAGATTCTCAAGTTTGGAGTAATACAGTGACCAGCAATAGCAGTATGAGTGTGAGGAGTGAAGCATTATGGGAAATCTATTCTCACCTATAGTAAAGGCGAATCGTGTCAAGCAGGAACTGCACTCCGTATTTTTTCCTGAACTGCTTCCTGCTGTCTTTGATGATGGTGGACATGTACTGGATGTGACCTTTAATACACAACAAATAAACAAACATTCTTAACGCACTTAAAACACCCATCCACAGACACATGCACCCGTACACACAACCCACACAGACTGACCGATGCGCAGGGGAAAGTCTCCTTGGTTCCAGATGTTGAAATTGAATAGCAGGTGTGTGTGCAGCTGTAGCAGGAGCTGGAGATTCTTCTCGAAGGTCACCTGCTCGATCAGTAACTGTACAGCGACCAACACACTCACATCCACCAGAAACGCAGGCAGCTACACACACACACACACACACACACACACACACACACACACACACACACACACACACACACACAGAGTAAAGATTATGATATTGGTATATTAAATGGTCTTACCTGTAATTAATTATCTTATATACTATAAGTGTAATCAGATATGCTAACAAAATAATGCTAATTTAAATCTAGAAACAGACAGACAGACAGGCGAGGCAGACAGGGTGTGTGTGATGTGTGTGGTGTGTACCTTCTGCAGCAGTGCAGCGAGGGTGGCCACGCCATGTGTGTGCAGCAGCGTCTCCTGGTTTACTGTGTGTCTGTGAAGGAAGTGCTTCAACACCAACAGGAAGGTCGCTGCAAGATTCTTCTCCAAACGGGCCTCTGAAACACACACAGATATACGCACACACACCCACACACACACACACAAACAATGATTAACAGTACTATTAACAGCACACACACACACACACAAACACACACGCACACACACACACACACACACAAACACACACATAAAAACACACACACCTGAGGCTCTGTTGGAAGGTAATATGACCCAGTCTCCATCAGTGGGTGTGGTAGACTCAGGGGTCACGCCCTCTGACCCCAAGAAGCCTGTTTGCTGTTCATGGGTCAAAAGGGTCAACTGCTCCAGAATCGGGAAAAGCACTGGAAGTCCTCCGATACAGTTAATGATGTCCTACACACACACACACACACACACAAGCAAATGAGTATATAATCAGAGAAACACAATGCACAGCGGAACGTGCATGTGTGTGTGTGTGTGTGTGTGTGTGTGTGTTGCCTCTCCCACCTTGACATCCCAGTTGACCACTTTATTCCCCGTCAGCCGTCCATGCAATAGATTAGGGGACAGGTCCACACAGATCGGGTTCTTACAGGCCTAACAGGACCAAGGGAACATGTTTCAGTACTGCACTTACCAAATCACGCTGCATTCACCGTGTAGTGCACTACAATACAAACTTAAACTCAGTCAGTAGTGTAAGATGTTAATGTCAAAACACAGAATGGACAGAGTAGGATGAAGTGCAAAGTGAGATGTGTGATTTGAGCCAAAATGAGCTGCTGTTGCTGCTGATGATGATGGTGATGATGAGGCATTTGTGATATGCAGGTGTTCTACATATTAACCATGGTGTGTGGTTTGGAACATGTCCATGCTTTATTGATAACAGTGAGGTGTTTTTCAATGGTGTATTTATAGCCACCATACTAAATAGGGTGTGTGGTTTGGGACACATCCACAGTGGATGGTGTATCTGTGTCTAAATCCACTACTGTACATCACTTGTTCTGGTCCCTATATAAATGTGCTACATCCACTCACTCACCTTTGGTGAATAGTGTAGGATGAGTTTGGTGCTGAGGTCTCCGAGCTCCACCTCCTGACTTTTAAAGGGAGAAATGCAGTTCGGCCCTGAAACGAGGAGTCGAAGAGTTTACACTCCGACGGTAAATGTGGACATGACAATGAGTCCAGACACTCACCATCCACTGAAAGCTGCGATCAGCAGTGCAAGCTACACTGCCAAACATTACATGCATCTCTCTGTTCTACATGCCTACCTGTCTGTCTGTATTTCGGTCTAGATGTCTGTCCATCTGTCTCTGTTTCCTGTTACATAGCTTGCATCTATTAGTTTATTTGCCACTAGATATTGATCAATCTGTCTGTCAGTTTGACTGTGTACCTGTCTAACAGTCTGTCTGTCTGGACACCTGTCTGTCTGTCTGTCTGTCTCAACACCTGTCTGTCTGTTAGTCTGTACACCTGTCAGTGTGTGTGACTGTCTTATGTCCGACTGTCTGGACACCTGTTTGTCTGTCTGTGTGGACAACTCTTGGTCTTAACACCTGCCTGTCTGCCTGGACATCTGTCTGTCTCAACACCTGTCTGTCTGTAAGTCTGTACACCTGTCAGTGTGTGTGACTGTCTTATGTCCGACAGTCTGGACACCTGTTTGTCTGTCTGTCTGTGTGGACAACTCTTGGTCTTAACACCTGCCTGTCTGCCTGGACATCTGTCTGTCTACTTGTCTGAATATCTGTGCATGTATTAGTCTTTCTCTCTATCTCTATAAAAACATCTCTAACAGACTGTCTGTTTGTCTGTGTACTTGTTTGTCTCTCTGCCTGTCTGTCTCTCTGTACAGCTGTATACCATACCTGTGTTGTACAGAGCTCTGATGGTGTTGGTGTTCAGCGCATCACTAAACACCATCACAGTGCTCAGGTGTCCCTGCAGCGACGTGGGTCGTCCCCACTCACTGTCTTGCGTCCCTGGGGAGATCAGAGCCAGCTTGGACAATCCCCCCCACATGGACGTGCGGGATGGAGGAGGATCGGCGATCTGAGACGGGGGAGGGGTGGTGGTGCGCTGACCTGCTGAACCGATACAGCATGACGTGAACACCTGGAAGGAGAGACAGACAAGAGCATGTATCATTGTGTGTTTCCATCAGTTCATTTTTACATCAGACTCCTGTCTTACTGCCCACCTGTTTATCTATGTATCTGTCCACCTATTCGTCTGGACACCTCTCTGTCCTGTCGGTGTATCTGTGTGTGTGTGTATTTATCTATGTCAGTTTATCTGTATGTCTATCTGTCTAGACAACTCTATCTGTCTGGACACCTGTCTATCAATGTGTGTTTAATTGTCTAGACATCTGTTTATCTGTTTGTATGTCTAGAGACCTGTCTATTTAGCTGTGTACTTATTTTCCTAGACAACTGTCTAAGATCTGTCAGTATGTACAACTGTCTATAGCTCAGTCTGTACACCTGTCTGTCCCTCAGGCTGGATGCCTGTCTGTGCATTCATTCATCTAGACAATTGTCTATTATCTGTCCATCTATCCAACTGTCTGGTCTGTCTGTCTGGACCCCCCTCTGCCTATCCCTCAGTCTGTACACTTGTCTATCTCTCAGTCTGTACACCTGTCTATCCCTCAGTCTGTACACTTGTCTATCTCTCAGTCTGTACACCTGTCTATCTCTCAGTCTGTACACCTGTCTGGCTGCCAGTCTGGATGCCTGTCTATCTGTATTTATTTGTCTAGACAACTGTCTATTATGTGTCTGTATGTCTATGTCTGTCAGTCAGTCTAGACACCTTTCTATCTATTGGAGTGTTTTTCTGTCTAGACAACTGTGTGTCTGTCAGTCTGGACACCTATTTGTTTGCTTGTCTGGACACGTCTATCTGTTAGACAGTCTGTCTGTGTGCCAATCTAGACACCTGCCTGTCTGTCTGTCTTTTTAGACATATATCTGTCAGTCATTGTGTGTTTACATCAGTTCCTGAGACAGAATGTTCAGAACAAACATAACAAGATTGCATAATCTTGTTCATCTATTTGTGTCTGAATTCCTGCTATAACAAAAAAAAAAAGTTCTTGCCTTAAGACTACATTTATTCTCGCAGAAGAACCTCTTCTTGCACCTCACATGATTTTTTCATAAACATTCTGCATTCTGACAGAGAACTATAACATTCTGGCAGAGACCCAGAGTGAAATAAAAAAAATAAGATGGAACAAAAAATATTCTCCACCTCATATTTATCTGAGATTTGTTAATCATGCTAAAGCCCTATTATTCTAGTGTGTGACAAGTGTGTGTAGTACAGAGAAAGTGTACTTCATAAGCACCTCAGCCATGTTGGGGTACTTCAGTGGTGCCGATAGCTTCAGCTGCCCATCCACATAGATGTAGACGAGACTTTGGCCAAACGGTCTCTTCCCAGGAACATGCACCACGCCAATGTAATGCTAAAGACAAAATAAAGAGAATTTTTTTTTTCTCTACAATCCTTAAATGTACTGATAGTGTCTGGAAATGTGCAGTACATCTGCTACTTCACACAGTGAACATTTAATCAACAGTTTATCATTGGGGTTATTATTATATTACGTAATATCAGGATTGTAATAGATAATAGATTATAATATAGATTAGGATAATAATAGATTAGGTATATCTTTCAAAAGGCTTTCACATAAGGCACTACTAACCATGTGTCATTTTATGCATCAGACTTTCCATCCATCTGTCTATCTGACTATCCATCAGACCATCGGTCTGTCTATTCATTATTTTGTCTATCCAGTTATCTGTCTGACAACCTGTCCATCTACATGTCTATCGGACTATCTGTCTTTCTATATGTCCATCTGACTAAATTCCAAGCCCTGTTCTCTCAGACTGAATGCATGACGTAAGAGGGAATTCTGGGTTATGTGATAAGGGAATGCTGGGATATGTAGTTTGTGGAGTGTAGTGATGTCACTGACCCACAGTGAGTCACAGAAACAGTAATCAGGCAGCGTGACAGTGACGTATTCCTTTTTACTGCACACCGCCACCACCAGAGAGCCAGAGGAGCTTATGAAAGCCTCGAACCCTGTGCCTCCTGGCGTGAAGAAACTACACACACAAAGAGAAAATATGTATGGTTTGCTTGAAAGAAAACCTCTATGACACTATTATAATGCCCTCGGATTGGCCCTGCCCCTTACGCCCCTAAACCACTCCTACCTGTATAACTGCTTCCTCTTCTCACCCTTTCCTGCTGGTTCCAATTGGTCCTGATCCAATGACAGCCAGGCCAAGAAGCTAAAGGCGGAGCCTGGCCACCTGGAAATGGTCGGTGCGGCGATACCTGCCATGGGCGGAGTCAGATCGAAGTAATGTGTGGCACTGTGGAGCGTGTGTTTCCGGAGCATGGCGAGCAGTGAGCGTAGCACCGGCTCAGTGTAAGGATGAAGCCGGTTGTCAGGGTTCCGCAGGAGGCTCAGAAGCCGCTGGAGCTCGGCACCGCTCAGAGACTCCGCCCCCAGAGCGCCCTGAAGAGCCAGAAGGCTCTCTGCGCATACACGTGGCAGACGGGCGTCTCTCTCAAGCGTGGATAGAATGCACTCTGACATGCGAGCGTTGACGCAGGCAGCCCGTGTGCGCCGGTTTAAGGCGCAGATTCTGCGAAGCCGATCAGCCGCGAAGATCTGAAGCTCGGCTGAGTCGAGTTCTGGCAGCCAGCGGATCAGGAGGAGGAGTGGTTCCACGTTACTGATCCCCAAAAAACCCACAGAGGAGTGATCACCCTCCACTGCCTAGAGAGACGGACACAAATACACTGATACAACCTGGCATCACAGCTGGACGACTTGGACTGCACCATGGGAGTTCCACATCCAAAACGAACATGCTGAGATGAATAAAGGTGGCAGGTGTGCGTCTTACCATGTTCATGAGCTCCTTCAGCAGGTTCCTGGACGGCTGTCCCAGCGAGACGAGCACCTCATACAGGTGGGTGTAGCCAATACGCTCCTTAAACACTTCCTGAATGGGCGGAGCTTATGAGTAATCAGCATTACAACTTGGCGACATGACTTACATGCGTGTCGGTGAGACTGACCTTGGCGGCTGGTGATTTGTGCATCACCGTTGTGAGGGTTTTGATCGTTGCCACGGCGAGAGAGTCCAGCCTGCCTTCAAAGACCTGACAGGTGGAAACACGTGTCAATCAACTGGCATGACCAACAGGGTTCCAGCACCATCTATTACTGCCTTTGCTTCATTGGTATTGAAAATTATAAGTGATAATTAATAATGAAGAACCATAATTATCAAAATAATTATGATCCATCTTTCGGATACATGATAAAGGCAGCAGTAGAAAGTGTGTTTCTTATTAGGAGGACAGTCCCTCTTATTGTTACATGTCCGTAATTATTTAAAGGTTTGGTACAATATTCTTAAGCATTACATGCATGTTACATAAATATTACCACATTAAGGTAAATTAGTCTAACCTGAAATATGAACAACACTGTACTAAACCCTTAGATAATTCATTAGGTTAAGGGAGCCGCATGTGTTTAGTGTTTTATGGAGAATTTGTAGAGTATCACTGATTATGACTCATGTTTTAAGTTTGTTCCCTCAACCATAAAGTTCCAGCTTCCTGCTCCAACACTGAACTTCTCAATAAACATACAGCACAGTTTGGGTGTGTTTCCATCCACTCATTTCTCAAATCTGTGGCTGTACATCAACTACAGCAGTGCTTTCAGTTTCAAAAACTTAAGGCTGTTTTTTTTTAGCTTATTAATGGCTTCATCAGGAGGGAAAACACTAACAGGACAACGGTACTCCAGGACCCAGACTGTGGAAGTTCTAGCATACACAGCCATTAGTAGGTGCTCATTTACCATTTAGTCGTCAATTAGTCTCAATGAGCTTTGCCTTTTATGAAGATTTGAGGTTGTCGCTACATGTATACCAGCTGTGATGTGAACAGTGCTTGGTAATCTACAGCTGACTGACATTTACTAACATATGCATGAAAGTATGAAGTGAATCCGTGGTACTGAAATCTGTGGTGTTTAGTGCGGTATGGAGAAAATTTTTACACACAACGTTACTGACAGATAAATGAAGTTTATTATGCCTGTGTTTAAACACAGCCATGGAACACAAACTCAATAATCAGTTTCCATCCTGATTTATGGCTTCATTCAGGAAACACCTCAACAAACAGGTGGATGGAAGACACACATCAGTGTAGAGAAAAAAGAATGACCATGCAGAAGAAGCACACAAACACACACCATGTTCACTCATGCATAGACATTTCCAACATTTATCTCGGTCCAGCTCAGTGCACCTCCATTAGCCCTGTAGAGTCACATGATCAGCTTTAAGAGAAAGCAGGAAGTGGTTTGGTGCTGGCCGGACAGGGACAGATACACAGCACAGACAGAAACCACACACAATGCAGTTTGAAGTTCCAGAAGACAAGGTAATGAGCTTAAATTCAAAAACAAATGAAACTCCCTCTCAGTCAACAAATAAAAGAGGAAATAAAAGCCAAAGAAGCAGGAGGGACTACAACCATCATAGGCAATATCAATGAACGAGCAATAGGCCACTCCTTTAGAGGCCACCATGTTCGAGTCAGTGTAACTTCAGGTGGGTGATGAAGGGGCGGGGCTTCAGTTTCTGTTTTTAACAGAAGTGGGTGTGGCTTTAGGGCTTGTATGCTGGTTCTTGTTTGTTTTGGAGGCCTTGGTAATTGCCTCAGTGATTAGAGATTAGGTCACTGGAACTCGTGTTCAGTTTAAATGGATGTTTAAAGGTTTTTTGATGTCATCCATTCAGATTAGGGGTACTTTAGCCTTCGTAGGATCAGTTCACACAGGTGTTTGGGGCCTCTCATGGTCAGTTCAGGTGTGGGCTTTAAGCCATGTATGTTTAGTTCAAGTAGATGTTGGATTCATTTAAGGTTGGTGTGGCAGAGATTTTGAATATGACGAGATGCGAATGGGTGTGGCCTCGTCCTGGAGTGGCCCAGTGGGCGGAGTGACAGGTGCGAGGTGACAGGTGGGCGGTACCTGGCTTTCAATCTCTCCTGTCAGTAATCTGTTGGTAAAATCTTTGTGTTCTTTGTCTGCTGCGGCGAACCTAACGTTTACCAGCTGCAGCCCGCACGCACAGTTAGACAGGAGAAGAGGAGACAAGTGCAAAGGGTTAAACTTTATAAAAGGTCAAGAGGTCAGAGGTTACGGCATGAAGTGCCTTAAGCATTCCATTCCTAAGGAGAGAAAAACATGCACACTGAGTAAGCAGACTATAGTTTAAGTGAGCGTGCATGTGACTTAGAGGATCTACAAAGAGAGAAGAGAGACTAGAACACACAAACACACTTTAGCTACAGAGACAGATTAATATGATTATACTAATTAACTTACCTCACACACACACACACACACACACACAATACAAAAAGACCAAGAAAGTGGACTACCACATGAAAGTGCACTACCAAACGTTTTTACATCACACAAGCCGTGTGTGAACCCGAGCAAGAGGATTTGTCTCTTACGTAGCTAATCTCCGTTTCCTAATACTCGATGGTTGAATAATAAAGAACAGCTGAGTGAATGGTGTATTAGTTGGATCATACAGTAAACTCAACACTAGACAGGCTACAGACACTTGCAGGTTTTGCACGAGTTCTGAGTTCTGAATATTCAATTCTCGATTTTCTGTTTTCTGAATTACGATTTTTGTAATGTATCTGCACAATATTTTGAGTTCTGGGTTCTGAAAAAGTTAGGGTTGCTGAGTTCTGACATCTTAAAAAGTTCTGAATTCTGAATCAAGTTCAAAATTGTCAGGATTGGGCTCTACATTCTGAATTACATTTTGAGTTTGAACAGGTTTTTCATCCTGAATAAGTTCTGAATACTTAAACAAAAAAAAAAAATCAAAGAATTCTGACTTTCAGGACTGGATTCCAAGTTATGGGTTTTGGGTGGGGAATATGTTCTGTATTTTGAGTTCTGGCTTCTTACTGCAGGATTTCTGAATTTGTTCTTCTGAATGATGACTTGTCAGGCTTGAATACTAATTAAGCTCTAGGATCTGAATTTTAAACGCATTTTGAATTCTGGGTTAAGTAAGTTCTGAATTCTGAGTTTGGGTTTGGTTCTGAATATGGGAATATTTTCTACCACTGAATTTTAAACACTATCTCCATTCCAAGCTCCGAATATTCAGTTTAGAAGTCTGGGTTCTGAATGTTCTGTATTCCAGGTTATGGGGTCTGTGTTACGAATTCGAGGTTCTCGGAGTTCTGGGTTCGTATGAGGTGCGTGCTGGGTTCTGGTTCTTACCTTGCTGTTCTGTAAGAGGCGAGTCAGGTGCTCAAAACAGTTGCTGTTGAGGAAGATGGCCTGAAGAACGGGCCGGTCAGAACACTCAAACATGTCCTGTATTGTATCTGATAGAGAAAGGAAAGATGATGAAGGCATTAAGATGAAGATGAGCAGTAAGAAGCTGACGATAGACCCGAGTAGCACTCCACTCACCAAGCATGTTCACCTGCAGCGCCACCAACCGGCTCTCCCAATGGTGGGAACGGGACGGGGCTGGGTGACCTTTGACCACAGCCGTGTTGGGGTCGTAGTTGAGCAGCTTGAAGTAGCTGTCGAGCACGGTGCTGATCTCCACCTGTCTCTGATCAGAGCTGCTGGCCAGCAGGCTGTGCACCACCTCCCTCAGACAGCACAGAGTGAGCACCGCCTTCCGATCTGGGGCGGCTCCGTCCCAATCCTCTCCTTCTTCACTTTCCCCTATGTACTCACCAGCACCCAGTACACCCAACAACACCTCCATGGTAGCAGGGGAGATGGCCAGGAGAGCGTTACGCTGTGGGGAAAAAGTGGTAAAAAACACAGCGATCCATGTAGCTCTGCAGGGTTACAGAACAATGCTGTCTTAGCTATTTATGAATTTATTAAAGTCACATACAAGCGGACAAATAAGCCCCGCCCAACATGTTAAAGGTCATGTATACATACTGAAGATAGCTAGCTAGGTCTATGAATATCACACATGCTTTGCGATACCAGTGTAACCATGGCAACAGGCAATAAATGTAAGACCACTCACTAGCGAACAACATTTGGTGTGGACTGAGCAACAAGAAGAGAAACAGTGAAACAGTGAAAAGTCACAGCCAGGTTAAAAACCGAATACAGATTATTACTGTTGATGATATAGAGGTGCAAAAGTAAACATCCCCACCTGTCCACCTGCAACTATAGATCCGAACAGGTGGAGGAGACAACACTTCAGACTGTCCTTCAAATGCTCACTCTCCTGAAAACACTCTGAAAACACACACACACACACATACACACACACACACACACACACACACACACACACACACACACACACACACACACA
>JAQQZR010000036.1:2721205-2732058 GCA_030068235.1 Notoglanidium macrostoma | reverse complement strand
CACACAACTACATCACACACTGGAACACACAAACACAAGCACAAAGCAAAATGCAGTGCTATCTGTCCCTAAAGCGCAGAGAGAGAGAGAGAGAGAGAGAGAGAGAGAGAGAGAGAGAGAGAGAGAGAGAGAGAGAGACAGCCAGAGTTATGTCAGAGTGTGAATTCTGCCTGCTACAATGGAAACACTACCTTTCTGAAACGGGAGCACTCTGTAAGAGCTCTGGCGAGAGGAGAGAAGCCAGCTTTAATCCTGCAGCATCACTCAGTTTAACACAGACAATCTGCAGTTGTGCTTTGATGAAATTCTTAAATATCGCTTGTATTTTGCGCAGAACTGCAGTGGAGACTCGGGTAACGACATGGTGAAGTGTCTATAAGGGGATGTTTATTTAACGTTTATGGAAGGAGTCTCCAGTGTCAGCTCTTACGTGGCCAGTGACAGGTGTTTTGACAGAGTTTTAAGAGTGTTTTTCAAGGCGGAAAAGAGATGCTGGTGAGGGAACATCTGTATGCAGTTGCTGTAACACAAGCGAGAACAGGGACTGACAGATGTTTCACAACATTTAATGTAACTAAGAGGAATAAAAGACTTTGAGATGTTGGGTCATGTTTTATTTCTTACTACTAATTTCTTCTACTTTCAAAATTGTTGGTGTTGTATATCATAGAAACATAGTGTTGTGATATTTTTCCTATTATAAAAAGTTGCATTAGTGTGTGTTTTCTGTTTCGTGTGATTTCACAGCGTATAAATGATGTTGAGTTGAGAATGAGACGGACAGAGAAGATTAGAAACTGCGGGATGACTTGCTGTGACTCTGCGAGTTCAACCCTCGCCTGTGTGTGACTGCTAAACCACTGTGTGTGTGTGTGTGTGTGTGTGTGCGCGTGTGTGTGTGTGTGTACGTATACAGCTGTCTGACGCCTTCACCAGTCTTACAAAACAGGCCAAACCAGGTTGAGAGGCTACACTTTGAGCGGCTGCGTCTCATTCCCTCACACAGCTAGTTAACTCAGTGCAGTGCGTGAACACTTGTGTCTTCAGCTGCTGTTCAGATTGACGTGATGAAGAGTCGATGTTAAAACTGAAGACAGGAGCGGAGTGGTGTGTAGAGGACGTTCAGATTACGAGTAAATGTGTGAAACCTCTTACTGTAGCGACAACATCACTCTCTCATTCATTCACAACAAAGTTAATGCAACCCACTAGCTGTCAGAGCTGTCTGTCTCTCCCTCTGTCTGTCTGTCTGTCTCTCTCTCTGTCTGTCTGTCTGTCTCTGCCTCTGTCTGTTTCTCGCTCTGTCTGTCTATCTGTCTCTCCCTCTGTCTGTCTGTCGCTCCCACTATCTGTCTGTCTCTCCCTCTGTCTGTCTGTCTCTTCCTGTCTCTCCCTGTCTCTCCCTGTCTCTCCGTCTGTCTGTTGCTCCCTCTGTCTGTCTGTCGCTCCCTCTGTCTGTCGCTCCCTCTCCCTCTGTCTGTCTGTCTCTACCTCCGTCTCTCCCTCTCTCCCTCTGTCTGTGTCTCTCCCTCTGTCTCTCTGTCTCTTCCTCTGTCTCTCTGTCTGTCTGTCTCTCCCTCTCTCCCTCTGTCTGTGTCTCTCCCTCTGTCTGTCTGTCCCTCTGTCTCTCTGTCTATCCCTCTGTCTATCCCTCCGTCTCTCTGTCTCTCCCTCTGTCTCTCTGTCTGTCTGTCTCTCCCGCTGTCTCTCTGTCTGCCTGTCTCTCCCTCTGTCTGTCTGTCTGTCCCTCGCTTGCTCGGTATGTCTGTCTTGTTAACTCGGTCAGTCTGTCAATCTGTCTGTCTCTCTCTCTCTCTCTGTCTTTTTTAGATTGTCTCTCTTACGGTGTCTCTCTGTCTCTCCCGTTTTCACTTTGTCGCTCTGTCTCTCTGTCTATCTTTCCGTCTCACTCGTGTCAGTCTCTCGCTCATTTATTCTGTCACTCTCTTACTCTTTCATCTTGCTTACTCTGTGTCTCTCTCATTCTCTCCGTCTGTCTGTCTGTCTTCATTTGGCTCTCTTACCATGTCTGTCTCGCTCTTATTCTATCGGTTTCCCTCTCTTGTTCTTTCCACTCACACTCACTCTGTCTGTCTGTCTCACATTATGTCAATCTCTCTCACTTATTCTGTCTCTCTCTCTCTTATTCTCTCTCTCTCACTTATTCTGTCTCGCTCTCTCTCTTACTTAGTCTGTCTCTCTCTCTCTCACTCTGCCTGACTTGCTCACTGTTTGGCTGTCTCTCAGACTTTGTCTATCTCTCTCTCTCACTTATTCTCTCTCGCTCTCTCTCTCTTTCTTATTCTCTCTCACTTACTTATTCTCTCTCTCTCTCTCTCTCACTGTTTGTCTTTCACTCTGCTTGGCTGTCTCTCATACCGTCTCTCTCTCTCTCTCTCAGTCGGTGAGTAAGTGTGTTAATGTAACGGCTGGTAGAGGCTCAGTGTGTGAGATGGTGCAGATGTAGAACCTGCAGAGAGAGACAGGTTTAGCGAGCCGTGTGTTACTGTGTAAAAGCTACACACTAATGGCATGACAAGGAAATGGAACAAACACACAAAATGAGACCAAAGGTCTGACTGCAGTTAATAACCACACACGCACACACACGCACACACACACACACACACGCACGCACGCGTACGCACGCACACAGACACACACAGCTGAGCCGCTATCTGTCACTTCATGTCTCTCTCTTTGTTTAACAGTCTGTCTCTCTCATTCTATCTGTCTGTCTCTCACGCTGTCTGTCTTACTGAGCCTTTATAATGTAATAAGGCACCAGGGTTTGGATTTTTATGCTTCATTTCCACTGCATGTTACACTTGTTTAAATTCTCACCTCACTCTGAGCGTGTGTGTGGGCAGAGAGCTTATGTCTCCATTTCAATGCGTATGTGTGTGTGCGTGTGTGTCCATGTTCCTCTTTCTGCACTCAAACATGTACTCACTTTCACTCTGAGTTACAGCTGTGGTTTAAAC
Organism: Notoglanidium macrostoma; assembly: GCA_030068235.1. Classification (NCBI taxonomy): domain Eukaryota; kingdom Metazoa; phylum Chordata; class Actinopteri; order Siluriformes; family Auchenoglanididae; genus Notoglanidium; species Notoglanidium macrostoma. The sequence goes on along the minus strand of JAQQZR010000036.1, from coordinate 2,729,074 downwards.
CAGTCTGAGAGCGAGCCAACCACCTGATCCTGACTTCGCCCCCTGCATCACAGTCTGAGAGCGAGCCAACCACCTGGCCCTGACTCCGCCCCCTGCATCACAGTCTGAGAGCGAGCCAACCACCTGATCCTGACTCCGCCCCCTGCATCACAGTCTGAGAGCGAGCCAACCACCTGGCCCTGACTCCGCCCCCTGCATCACAGTCTGAGAGCGAGCCAACCACCTGACCCTGACTCCGCCCCCTGAATCACAGTCTGAGAGCGAGCCAACCACCTGGCCCTGACTCCGGGTGATTGTCTGCCTGAACTGAAAGTGCGTGAGGTTTCCGCTGAGGTTATAGGTTTGCGTGAAAACCACAAGAACACTGAAGCTTTCGGAACGCTGCCGTTTTTTATTATTAATACTCGTTTACACATTTGCTTATGCTAACATCACTAATCCTGACAGGTAAAGAGTTACCCTGGGTGCTGAGATCATTGGTCAGTTTCATCCGCTCGTTCACTGAATAACCGCAACTCGGTTTCATTCTCAGTGTATTTACAGCTTCCCATGTTTAACAACGTGAGAAAATAAAGTCGGTAAACACCAGAATGGCAGCACAACACCCCTCGACGCTGTAACTATAGTGTACGGTACTCTTTCTGATCCCCGCCACCTGCTGCACCACACACACCGGCTTTGATTCGGTGGAGTAATTAGCGTGTCCGGATGCGATGCTAGACATGCCAGGAAACAATAAAGAGATTAGCAGGATGAGCGTTGTGAAGAGAAAACCCTGAACATTAGCCAACACAACCTGCTACAGACTTCACATTCTTTAACATGAAAATTCATAATGACAAAGAATTTAAATACTTCTTTGTGTTTGCATTAAAGCACTATGTTAGCTATGATCGGCCAATTAAATGCTCTCCAGTATACCGTATACAGTAGGTTCGGTTGGGAACCAAAATCCGTTTCCAAATTAGACCCGAATCCAAGCATTTAGAACCATTTACAAGGGCCACGTATCCGCGAGGACGTGCGTCGCTATCTACAGGCGACGTCAGACCGACGTACGGAATCCAGTCACAGCGGCATTTAACGCGTTAACCAGTAACGTGCACACAGAACACTGCAACGCATACCTGTGTTCAGGGTGTTTCCTGCCAGGCTCCAGCAATCTGATATTAAATATCCTTGAAAGGTATTAATATGTTTATGACCTTCTGGCACTCAAGGTGGAGTCACGATTCAATTCAAAAACCCAAACGCACGAAACAAAAACAAAAGAAGAGAAAGGTCGTCCTCCAGAGCTCGGATCGGAGCGAGAGGGCATTCTCGTGTTTCCAAGATAAAGCCTGTGCTATTCATGGCACGCACCAATCCACATTTGGAAAACTTTCAATACGCAAGCGATATCAAAGCTGTGATATCAGCTGATCTGATACCGACTTCCTCTTAGCAACAGAGTCGAGTCCGTTTGTGCAGACTTGGACGAGATGTCGTGTCGGTCGACGTCACGATAGGAAAGGTCGCGTCGCAGAGTCAGAGGTCAAATCCGACCTGACACGAGTCAAAGCTCCAGACTCAGCATCAGGTCAGAACGTGTTTATTCCTTCATTTCGTCCAAACGTGAATTGAAGGGATGGGCAGGAAGTCCCATAAATCCATGACAGGTTCGAGAAAAGACGAATCACGTGAATCACCAGCCATACTCGTAGTCATAATTCACCAGGAGTTGCGTGGTTAAAGTACACTAGCTAGCATGACTCCACCCGACAACTTCTACAGCTAGCAAAGACGATTAGCGTGCGAGTTAGCTGGCTTCTTGAGCTACTCCGTGTCTGCAACAACGAATCGGTGAAAGTGATGCAATTCGATCGAGCAAAATAGTTGACAACGAATTTCATCATCGCTTCGTTGCGTCTCCGTTGTGGACGTGTGCGCGGTGAGCTGCTCGGCCGCGAGCTCGGGGATCTGTTGGAGGGGGAATCACCTCACAACTCTCTTTAACGCGGCAAAACTTTTACCCAAACAATTTCTAACACTAATAATTGTAGGTGTAAAAAACCAGCCTACTGGGTACAGCTCGCTAGCTAGTCAGGCGGCGTAAGCGTGTTAACAGCTGGGAGAGGCTCCGTCACTACAGTGGATTAAAGAACAAAGAACGGAGATGAAGAAAGTGAGACCGGAGCTGCACCGTTTCTTTTTTTTTTTTTAAATGCAGCAATGTTAGAGTTGGCATCTGTATTTCCTGTTCCGTTTTCACTACGCTGCACGATGAACACTGTTTACTGATTCCTTCATATTGCGTATGTTTGTGGGGCCAAGAAACTTTTAGAAACCAGTGATACACTGTGAAACCACCAGAACATTCCATACCAATATTATATGAATACGTGTATAAAATGTAACGTACGTACGTACGTATATAAAAAAAGAAATAATCATCAGCCCTAGATTATTCCTGTTCAGAACTAGAAAAACTGGTTCAGTCTACATGCGAATGAAACCGGGGCATCGCTGAACATTTACTACACCTAGGTCTTACCACTCCGGCGCCTTGGGTGAGGTACGTAATATTCAGCTTCTACTCAGGGTATTAAATCGTAGACCCTACATCCTACCTAGTGCACTACGTCCAACATGCCTATAGAGTAAGCACACTCAGATGTGCTTCTGGATGAACCCTACATAGTGAGCCAGTCAGATTCACCATTAGAAGCGTCCCTACATGCGCCAAGTTATTAAGCTCCCTAAGGCCTATGTAGGGTGAACGCAGTGCGATACAGTATAAATACTGGCTCCTAAGTAGTGCTCAGGACATCCGATATGGCAGCATTCTGCCTTTTATACAAGCGCACTACACTGAAAGAAATTTAGTGATAACGTGGGTCTCATAATTACACAAGTGACATTATGTGAAAATTGCGTGTCAGGCTGCACTCGGTGCTACCTGGTGTTAGCGCGCTAGCAGAGTGTTTGCTATTTAAATATACAGCTGATTAATGGAACGTCAGTTCTGTTCGTTATCCGCCGCAAGCTCCGCCCCTTCTGTCCCATGGTGTAGTGCGAAATGTCTTCAGGCATCATGATGCTGTTTTTACTGAACCGTGTGTGTGTGTGTGTGTGTGTGTGTGTGTGTGTGTGTGTGTGTACGGTGCTGTAACGATCACACCAGCTAGAATACAGAAGTGCGCAATTTGAGAGCATGACAACTAGAGTGAGAAAATGTGTCTGCAAGCTTCAATCTACGATGCCGAGAGCAACCCTTGCTAACTCACTTACTGCATGAAGAACAAACCCTCTGTCTCTCTCTCTCGCTCTCTCTCTCACTTTCTCTCACTCACACACACACACACACACACACACACACACACACAGAGAACAATCTCTAGTTTCTCTAGTTCCTCAAAATAAACACAGCAAGCTAACACTTTACAACTGCTCCTTATCGACATAATTTAGTGTGAATTAATAACCCCATCAAGTGCAAAAGTTTGCATCCCCTAAGATGAAAGGCTGTATTTCAGGCACGCGCTGGATCAAGTGCTATTTTATAAGCTGCTGAATAAATAGGTGCGGAAGCCATGTTGTGGGAATTGGATTAATGTGATCGTTACGATTAGGACTATTCATGCAGCTATATAGTGAAAATAAACTAAACTCAAACCAAATACTGATTTCAGTTCTTGCCGTTCACTCGTTCAAACGCTTACGTAATGTCTTGCTTTCTGTACTGGCTTTTCAAATAGAATAAAGTAATGCTTGGAAATCTGAAAGGTTTTTGGTGCTGACTCACTGACGCAGAATGCATAAAATAAATATCTGGAACAAAATGTGTACTGACTTTTGCACAGTTAGTCTTATATCTTTTCATTTGAAGTCTGTTTGATGTTGCATTTATGTTACGTTGTGACCAGAGGTACCGCGCTACAATACCACATGTTCTACGATACCATGAGCATCAGCTGATCTTGATACCCACCTGATAGTGATTCCCATTTATATTTATATTAATATATCTTTATCTTTTCTGGGTGGGGTGTAAAAACTTTTGCACAACCAGCAATATTACTACACCTGTGTTTACACACAATTCGCAGGGTCAATGAACAATGAAAGATCACTTAAATACACTCTACAGAGTGGTCCACAAACAAGGAGTGCGCTACATTTCTAACAGCGTTCACTCCTTATACACAGCAAGTGCACTACACGGGGTAGAAATAGTGACTCCTAACAACCACGATATGATCAATATGACTATATAAACACTATCTGTTCACTATATGACCATTAGTGAGTGATTTGGGATTCAGCAATTCAATACGAACTTTTTTCCCCCCGACTTCCGTGTTTTTACCAATTTCAATATAATATACACACTATACAAACTATCCGGCTAACCAAGTGTTACAAACATGCAGCTAACTATTTACTACTTATATTAATCTGGAGTGTACAGTTCCTAGCCTGCGGCACTTACGCGTGCATTTCAGAACCTTAAACGCCAATCGCAACGCTACTGTTTATTACAGGATATGACATCACAGTCTCCGTGAAATAGACCGAGTGCACTAGACAGGGCGTAAAAGGTTTGTACACACTCACACACAGTCGGAAAATGTTGGAATGTGTGGCTGTATTTGAGATTCCTGCTTTTTCTAAAAGTATGTACACCCCATGCACCCTGTTTTACATCCTTAATACTGCTTACACACAGTACGACCAACAGGATCCTACATGCGTGTACTGTAAGTGCACTGCACAGATGCGAAACGGTAAATGGTCCTTATTTTGTGACAGATGCAGATTTTACCTTGTTGCAGTATAACATCCAGACCTCGTACAGCCTCTCGTTCGATGCCATTCTGCACGCCGGTGTGTGGGGGCGATGCCAGCATGCAGGCGCAAGTGTTCAAAGGACAACCCCGGAGTCAGCAGCGCGGCTTCCACATGGTCCGAGCCGCTCTCGCCACGGTAACGTCTCAGGGGAGATCAATCACCAGATGGTTCCTCTGTGCATTAAAAGCCCATCTCTCTCTCTTTACCTCTCTCTGCGGTATGGGAGTGAAATATGCAGTGTAGCGGCGGAAAATCCTCTCGGAGCGTCAGAGCCGAGTGTGTGAGGCCGGCGTGTACTGCTCCATGGGGAGCGATGACGGCTGTTACGAGTCCCGGGCGAGATGGAGTGCTGCTATACTCCCCTTCACCTGAGTAAATAATACATACGAGATGAAAATCAGTCAACGGCTACACGGAGTTATTACATGGGACATAAAATGACAGAATGCAGTGTGTCTATGTAGGTTTATGTTATGGTACAGGTTATGTTGTATACATTATATGTTATGCTATGTAATATATGTTATGCTATGTTATGTAATATTTTATATTATGTTGCCATTTTATATACATCATGCTAGTTATATACATTAAATGTTATGTAAGTTATATATAATGTTATGTACATTATATGCCCTGTTATAAACATTGTATGCTATGTCATGTTATATACACATTATATATTATATGTTTTATGTTATACATGTGACATTATGTACATTCTATGTTATATCATGTCATATTATATACTTTAAATGTCAGGTTAAATACGTTATGTGTTATAGATCTTGTTATGTTATGTGTTAACGCTGCATTCATGTCATAAAGGGGAAAGTACAATTAATTCCCACCTTCAGACTGGGAAAAAGCAATTTTTTCTTAATTAGGAATTACAAGTTAGAACTCATGAAGATTTCTCAGAAATCAGACAACTGCCTCATAAAATAATAATTTTATAATTGTATATTTCACCTTATAAGGAACTACGGGTGATCCATTTCTCCATCCACTTCAGCTTCAAACATTTACCATGAACACAGGTGTATATACTAATCAGCTAATGTTAGTATTAGATACAAAAGAGACTACAGCGGAGACTTTTATCTGGTAACTTTAGGAAAAAAAAAAAAGGACCGGTTTTCCTTTCCCACATGACATGAATGCGGGTTATGAGTTATGAACGTTTGCGATGGACGACACCGAAGACTTCAGAATGTGCTGTGAGTTATGAGCATAACTGGAATTTTCATGCTTGAAATCAGTGCAAGAAAGAAGCACTTCCTGAGGGAACCTCACCAAATTCCCAAGCATTCGAATACAAAGGAACTTCTGCAGGAAGGAGTGGAGCAAGATCTCTCCAGCAGGGTCTGTCAGATATTACAGCAAGTGCTGCTGTACGGGGTGCCAATAATTTTGAAACTAGAGTTCTGTAGTTAAAAAACTGCATTCCTTAAAAACACGTTTAAATAAAACTAATGTTTGAGCTCAACACAATACAACGTTCTCAAAATAAAAAAAAATTACTCCAAGTGTTATTAGATTCGTTTAGATAGTGACGAAGGGAAGCTCAGGTGCTCGGTGCTCGCTGAACTGAACCGCTTCAGGTATTGTACAAACTTGCTATAATTCCTCCTCGTGATATTTTCACAGAGAAAATATTTTCACCAGTGTCATGTGATCTCCGCTATCCGTATCTGAGCATTTTTTACGAGTGATGCCTGGCACCGGTATGAGTATCAGTGCATCCCTAATTTTTACATATTAACTGACACTCATTTACATTATTTGACACTGTAAATATCCTGTGATCCAACTATTCCGTCAAGAATTCAGGAAGTGCGTCGGAGGCGCTCTTTATATCGTCTCCCACGCAAAAATTAGACCGAAACCAATTAACCGAGTTTAAATCTCCGAACAATGAAACAGACAACAGGACCATTTTGTAAAGATTTTACAGCCACATAGTTTCTTAATCATCAAGCCCAACCTGCCTAACAACAGCACTTATAATAAAGACCCAAACAACAGGTTTATATAAAAGATACAATTAAGATGTGATTATGTAATATTACAGCATTCCTGAGGAATTACAACCAGAACATCTAGTTCATTCCAGGCCTCATGTTTAATATTTCCTGCTGGTAATAAACTAAATCGCCATCATCTCCGAGTCTCTGTCGTAAACAGTGTCGTGTAGCTGCACTGCATTCTGGGACTTAGAGTGCAGCCCTCGTGCCAACATCTCTATTTTTCTAAGCTGGATTTTGGATGAATAGATAGATGGATGAATGGACGGATGGATGGACAGATGGATGGACAGATGGATGGATCGATAGATAGATAGATGGATGGATCGATACATAGATATATGGATCGATGGATGGATGGACGGATGGATCGATAGATAGATGGATGGATGAATAGATAGATGGATGGATGGATGAATAGACGGATGGATGGATGGACAGACGGATGGATGGACGGATCGATAGATAGATGGATGGACAGATGGATGGATCGATAGATAGATGGATGGATCGATACATAGATAGATAGATAGATGGATAGATGGATGGACAGATGGACGGATCGATAGATAGATGGATAGATTGATGGATGGATGGACAGATGGATTTAGGATGGATGGATGAAGAGATAGATAGATCAATGGATTTATGGATAGATGGACGGATCGATAGATAGATGGATGGATGAATTGATCGATGGATGGCTGGATGGATGGATGGATTGATTGATAGATTGATGGATTGATGGACAGATCGACAGATGGATAGATAGATAGATGGATGGATGGATGGATAGATTGATGGATGGATGGACAGATGGATTTTGGATGGATGGATGAAGAGATAGATAGATCAATGGATTTATGGATAGATGGATCGATATATAGATAGATAGATGGATAGATGGATGGACGGATCGATAGATAGATGGATGAATGAATTGATCGATGGATGGCTGGATGGATGGATGGATTGATTGATAGATTGATGGATTGATGGACAGATCGACAGA
>JAQQZR010000036.1:2665948-2675642 GCA_030068235.1 Notoglanidium macrostoma | reverse complement strand
CATGGTTGTTGTTCAATAATAAAATTATTCCTCAAAAATACAACTTGCCTAATAATTCTGCACTCCCTGTATAATTTTACAAATTGTACCTGAGACTATTTTTTATAAAAGCAAAGTGTTGTCACACCAAATACTGACTTTATTTCCTTTGACTGTTTACTGCCCTTTATAGTATTTTTAAAACCATTATTTTAAAAAGCACTGTTGCTTTACAGCATTTCTTTGCAGGTGCCTAAGACTTTTTCACAGTAATGTAGCTCAGCCTTCTCTTAAAGTTTCTTTCACTATTTCAACAAGGAAGCTATTTCTATTTCTATTTCTATATCAATCAGTTGGTCTGTCAATATAGCTATCTGCTTTTCTGCATATTATTCAGATGTTTGACACATCAGTATATTTGTATTGGACAGTACAAGATCAAGTTTTACCTTCAGTCTGGTTTCCCCCTGCAGACAGAAAAATCAGTTAGTGCTAACTGTCCAAAACAAGACACAAATATGCAAAGCATGAATGCTGCAGGAAGTGAGTGTTGAGTTGGTGTGACTTACACTGATCCTGAGGAGATTGTACTTCCTGTTGAATAGGTGTGGCCTGTTTCACTAAAAGAACAGAAAATCAGTCCTCAACTAATGTCTGAAGCCTCACAAAGTAGGGATCAGTTTTATGTGAAGAACTAAAGAAGCCAATCAATGTTATTTATGATTTTGATGTTAGAAATTAGAATTAGAAATGGGATTCAGTTTAGGTATAGATTCAGTTCAGTGGAAATACCTCATGAAGATAATAAAATGGGCTGTGTGTTTTTGTGTGAGCGGCTCAGGGATTATTCCTTCTCTCACCTGACTCTTGTCTCTTCTTCCTGTTTCTTGGTAACAGTGAGCTCAGACTCCAGCGATCAGCTGATTTTACACAGCAATGAGGAAACAAAAATTACAAAAAGACATGCATTCAACAACATGAGCACTACTGTGTGTGTATGTGTGTGTGTGTGTGTGTGTGTGTGTGTGTGTGTGTGTGTGTGAGAGAGAGAGTGTGAGTAGAGCATCTTACATTGTCTTTCAGGCTGCTGTCTGGCCGTTGCCGTCTGCTGCGTCCTGGGCGAGCTCTGCACATCTGGATTAGCTACCAGAGAGAGGTTAAATGTGTGTAAGAAAATAATAATCAGCCCCTTATCTCTGTGTTAAGACACTGTGTACCTGTTTCTCTCTCTTCTCTCCTCTCTCTGCCTCTGATGGACCTGATGGAACTTAAGCTCCAGCTGTCAGCTGAAAGAGAAGTGGAGTGTTAATAAATGTGCATGCTTGTGTGTGTGTGTGTACACTAAGGCTGCATGTGATCTACTGCTAATGTCTGTAGGTCTACATCTGGTCCATTCCTATACACAATATGGCAAAAGTTTGTGGACCCCTGACCATCACCCTGGCCATCACTCCCATATGTGGTTCTTCCTTAAACTATGATGGAAGCACACAATTGTACAGAATGTCTTTGTATGCTTTAGTATTATTGTTTCCCTTCACAGGAACTAAGAGACCCAAACCTGTTCCAGCATGACAATGCTTCTGTGCAGAAGGTGAGCTCCATGAAGACAGGGTTTTCCTAGGTTGGAGTGTTCCTGCTCAAAGCCCTGACCTCAACCCTACTGAACACCCTTGGGATGAACTTGAACACTGACGGCACCCCAGACCTCACTAATGCACTTGTGAACACAAATCCCCACAGACACACTCCAAACTCTAGTGGAAAGCCTTCCCAGAGGAGTGGAGCTTATTATAACAGCACAGGAGGATTATATCTAGAATGAGATGTTCAACAACACATATACTGTAGTGTACGTGATGGTCAAGTCAAACTTTTGGCCATATGGTGTATGTCTGCCTGCATGCCTGGCCCTGTGTTTGTCTCAACCTGAACATCTGTTCCTGTCTTTATATGTCTACCCTATACATCTGTACATATGTTCAAGTTCCTATACACCTGTTTCTGTCCATATATATTGGTCCGTGTGCCTCTTCCTATTCCCGTACCTCTGTTCCACTATGCATGTTCCTGTGTGTCTGTTTTTGTACATCTGTTCATTGCATAATTTCCTGTACTCCAGCTACAATATGCTGTTTTTTATATCTGTGTCAAGCACATAAAAAAGTTTACAGTCAGTGGACCCATATGAACAAACACGCACCCACAAACTGACACCATCCGAGCACAACAGCTGTTTCCGTTTACATTTCAGATAACCTATTTTGCATAATTTGTTCTTGTATTACTTGACCTAGGCAGGCGTGTCAGCATGACAGTACAGTTTTACACACTAGGTGGAATTCCTCCTGCGCTAGAAAAAGGTCACATTTACACCAGAAGAATACGTATGTCAGGCAAAATATGATTTCAGGTCTTATGCTTATTGACATAAAAAGCATTCACGCATTTAAAGACAACCTGAGCATGAACCTACTGTATATCTACCTTGCTACGTCGTACCTCTGGTTATATTGTTCATGATTCTGTATAATCATATATATAAATAAGAAAACCTTTTTTTCCTTTGACCATTATTTGTATAAATTTTTATAAATATGATTACTTTTAACCCACCTCTAAATCTAATATGATAATGGTGTTAAGCCCCAAAGTGTTGGGATGTGTTCTTACATTGCCTCTCTGGTTGCTGTCTGGTCATTGCTGTCTCCTGCGGTCTCTGCACTTCTCCATTAGCTAACAGAGGGATGGAGAAAGAACAAAACTGAGCTAGACAGAAGGTAAACATGTGTAAGTGACACACAAATTAGACTGTGTTAAGATGCCATTTACCTGTCTCTCTCTCCTCTCTCCTCGGTCTGCCTCTGGACCTGACAGAACTTAAGCTCCAGTTGTCGGCTGTGAGAAAAAAGAGGGGTGTATGCGAATGCTTGTGTATCTATGTGCAAGGTCTAATCCTTGTCAAGTACTTGCAGTACTCAATCGTAAAAATGAATAAATTAAATTTTTTGTGGCGACCTCGAACAGGGAATAAGCCAGAAGAAGAAGAAATAATTAGGAATAAAATGTTAATGAGTGTCCACTATACACTGTGCCATTTTGTGTGTGTGTGTGTGTGTGTGTGTGTGTGTGTGTGTGTGTGTGTGTGTGTGTGTGTGTGTGTGTGTGTGTGTGAAATTCACCTTGCTCCCGGATTTCTCGCCCCTGTGTTGGCTGCCGTAGAGAGCGTAGACTCCAAGTATCATCTAATGAGGCAGACAATGTGTTTTCTTTTTCATGTGCAACTTTGCAACACACACACAAACATCTTCTCTACAACACAACCTGCTTTATCGTATAAACAGTCAGCATTTGCCCTTATTGTGTAGTTTTCGGACTGCATTTCAGTGTGGCGCGCCTGCAACACACTGATGAATTGAAATAAAATTCATATCATACATAATGTCAGCATTTATTTCTTAAAAGAGTAAAACCCAGCTGAGTGTTTTTTTTTTATTAAAGTATAAAACAATGCAAGAGCACAGCAATGGTGATGCTTGCTGGTGTGCATGTCACTAATGATCAGCAATGCCATTTGTGCATTGTATTTGACCTTTTTTTTTCTGCTCTTCTATCTTTCACAGAATCTTCTTTTCCCTCTGCTGATAATTACACAAAGCTAATGCAAATTTCAGTTTTAAATAAAAAAAATTCAGTTTCAAAATTTCATAATTACACTTCACCTGAGATCACACTGTTTAAGGTGCCCGAAAAAAACAACATCCAACAACACAAAAATGGATAGCTTTTACTTTCATGATCTTACCCTCGCTATCATTTGTGCTTCTGCTTTGTCTGCTTTGAGATCTTTGTGAGTTTTGAATCTCTCTCTCTGTAGACAAAAGACATGTAAGAACAATTACACAATCAATATTGAATGAAATATGTACCTTATTCTATATATACCACAGTCAATTCAACAAGTAAGACAAACCAAAGTGGCATTTTAAAGGCAATAATAAATGACAGAAGAATAAAAACACCTGTTGGACTAATGCACATGGTTTAATTGATGGATTTAGGTGGTAGGCTTTATAGTCTGGTAAATATGATGTGTATTGTTATTGTACAGGAAGGTATGATTAGATCACCTTGCTCTCTCTCCTCTCTCCTCTGCCTCTCACTTGGTCTCAGAGAGTTCACACTCCGGTTATTAGCTAAGGCAAAACATACACAATTAAATGTGTGCTTATATACAACACCTGAAAAGGCACAGTCAGTGATCTGTGGGTCTGGGTTTGGATTAATATACCCATGAATGACAAAATATTTTATGTAAGTTTATATAGGTTTTTTAAAAACGCTAAAAATCAGTGCAAAGATTTGCATACCCTTTGGGAGAAAACAAAGAACACTGATAAACTACATTTATATTAGCAGGCCATTTAGTGTGTTAGACTTTGTTACAGATGTTACTTTATTATAAAAAAAATTGATTGTATGTGAAATGTGATTGAATGTATGTGAAAACAGGATTAGTAAAAAATCGCCTCCTTCAAATCATGTTGTTTATATAAACTGCAGTATACTTCTGTTGAATTTACGTAGTTTTGGAAGTCAGACAATTACATTTTAACTTGTTATTCATAGATAAATTATAAAATAATGGTACCTAGATTTTTTTTGCATTCAACTACAGGATTGACAAACATCCATAAAGGATTAAAGATGATACAACATGCATTCGTGCATGTGTGTGTCCCACCTTGCTCTCGCTCATCTCTGTTCTCGCTTCTCCTTGCTCTTGGTCTTGGGGGGTTTGTTCCTCTATCAACTAACACAAGGACAAAACATTTGGTAAAACATCTCATCCGCATACAATCAGCATGTGCCAAATCTGTAATACGTTACACCCTGCTATTCATCATGGTACCACTGTGTGTCAGAGGTTGTATGTTTGCGTGGTAATTATTCCAAGATAAAGTCTGTTTCATACAGATGACCAGGATTGGGGAGTAATGGAATACATGGAACGGTGTCATGTAATTAGAATACAAAATAAAGGTAACTGTATTCAGTTATAGTTACAGAAAAAAAAGATGTAATCAGATTACAGATACTTTTAGTAAAAATGGGGATTATTTAAAGGATTACAATATTATGAAATGCATAAAGGCTGCAACAACTGATCAACAAAATCAATAAAAATCGATAATAAAAATAATTGCATTATTAGTTGAACTGCATTATGAAGCACACTGCGCGTGCGCTACACCAGTTCATAAAGCACATTTAAGTGAAATGGTGGAGACAAAACATCAGTAGGACTTTCTCTCTGTCGGAAACTCTTTACAGTACACTACCCTGCTGGCCTCATGACATAACTTGTGTTTTAATGTGAGTAATTATCATTCGTTTGTGGAAATGTTAGGAGCGTGAGCAGAGACGAACAACCATTCACCCTCACACTCACGGGCAATTTAGAGTAGCCAGTAGACCTAATCTGCATGTCTTTGGGCTGTGGGAGGAAATCAGAGTGACCAGAGGAAACCACACAGGCATGGAGAGAACATGTATACTCCACACAGAAAGGCCCTGCAGCTTCGAACCCAGAACCTTCTTACAGTGCACCACCATGCCACCTAATCTAATCTGACCTGATCAGATCTGAAAATGTCAAGTGGACAACATGCTAGCAGTGACAATGAAATTATTTAAACAAATTATTGAAAATAGGAACAGCTACGTATATACTACATTTTGAAACATTCTATCGTGATGATATTTTTAGATATGATTAAAAAATAGAGTATTGTGAAATGGATTCATCCTCAGTCAGAGCTTTATGTTTTACAGGGGGGCAGTGGATTGTAAGCCTATCTTGAGAACAGTTTTTGAGGCAGAAACTGATTTAGAGATAGATTTAGACACAGACGGACAGTTTAGAACATAGACAGAATTGAAATGGCTAATGGAAAAACATCAAATAAAAATAGTGACTCGGAAGCTCTGGTTACCTGGGCCTCGAGCACTCACAGATGGCAGTGGAGGGGGACCTGCTACACACACACGCACGCACGCACGCACACAGAGACACAGAGACACATGAGATTAATGAGCAAAGTCTGAAAATAAAAAATGGGCAAATTCAGATATTACAAAATATACATGTCGATGATACCTTGGGTGCGGCTACTTGATGTTTTGGCTCCGATTCCAGAAAACACTGATGAACACAGGTAGGAAACATGTTTACAGCTTTATATTATACAGTAGTTATATCAACATTAACAGTAGTTGACTTTACTCACATTTTAAAATGGTCGGCTTCTGTCCGCTCTGTCGCTCATTCACTGTGAACGGGATTGTGTTGAACACTGTAGGAGAACCAATGACATTAGTTTGCACAGCAGCATGTGGGCTTGCATGATTGAGAAAGGAAAATATGGGTGATTATACATCATCAATACGAATACAAAATACTTTATTAATCCTGAAAGAAATTCGACTGTCACAAAAGCACCTTCCAGCAAAAAACCCCCAAAAAACTACAAAATAAAATAATAATAGAGTAAAATAAATAAATATAATAAAACAGAAAGATTGCATCTGACAAATTCTACATTGTGCAGTGGTTATATAATTATGTAAGTAGTATCTAGTGAAAATGTGGATAGTGGGGTAGATAGAAAAAGTTATTGTACAAGTTATAAATTATAACATCATTAAACATCATTAACACCATTTAAATCACTCCCGCTGTTCATTGTTGGAGATTTTGTATATATATTTCACTCAGCCGAGCTTGATGATCTCATCTGAGGTGTTGATTTAACTTGCGCTCAGTGTGGCTGTATTTTCTAATGCACACTTCTACTACTATGACTCTTTTTCCTCCATGCATACACTAAATATTAAATAATAATATAAAAACAGTCTCATAATTATTTCAGGTTTTAATCTCACTTGGAAACTGTAGCTTTGTACCTAAATGCTACTGTTGTAATCATAAAAACTGCTCTGTGCTTAACCCAGGATTCTTAGTAACAATTTCATCAACCTGAACATCCTTTAAACTCACCTAATGCTGTTTGTCTTTACTGTTCTACACCTGTATCTGGTGTTTCCCAGTAGAGATTTGGTTCCATTTTGAGTCAGGTTCCTTTCAAGGTTTGTATAAAAATTAAGGTTTCTTCCTCATGTCATGTCTTGCCATCTTGGCATATAGATTGTTCATTAGGGACCTAAATCTACATCCAGATTTCTGTAATATATCTTTAAAATGTTTATTCCAACACGAGGGGAATATACATACTATATATGTGCACCATTGGCCAATTTATTGTTCACACTGATCAATTAACTAGTGGCAAATCATTGTGTATCACTAAGGAGTGGTCTTGTGATTCATAAATAGCAAAAGGTTCTTGATGCATGCAAAATTTGAGCCTGACTATATGTAGAATATACAGTATACTGTATGTATCTGTATGCTTGTGTGTGTGTGTTCCTGACCTGTCTTGTTAATTTTGTCCAGCTCTTGGTTGCACATGTTCTCCACTTTCTCCCTGAGATCCAAAATGATATTTCGTAAAGGATCAAACGAGGTGTCCAGATTCACTGTGAAACTGCCGAGCTCACTGAGCTCCGGAGAGCAAAGACACTGATACGTCTGGTGAAAGCAGAAGGAGAAAAATCAGGCAGGAAATATAGATATTTTTATATTTTATTTATTTTTTGGTCTACTATCAAAAATTTAATTATTCTTCTATCTGTATTGAAAAAAATTAATTGCAATTATTATTGAAAAAAAAAAATGCTCCACCACTCACATATTATTTATTAAAATCTGACAAAAAAGCCACAGAAACACCCCTCAACTTGAAATTTCAACTTGTCAACCTGGGATAGTCTCTCACTACTAGTTCCTTTCCTGTTTACAGAGTGAAATGAACTCAGCATGGCTGTGCACATTGTGAACAATGTATATTCCCCTTTCTCTACTTTTAAATTAACATTATCAGATCATTATTCAGTTAATATATGGACAAAATACTTGGTTAAATACATAACACTGACCATATTAATTGCTGTATTGAGAAGGTGATCATTAATGTCAGAGTTACCACTCTACACATATTACTAACATTAGCTGGCTTGCTTGTTATTGTTAATGCTACACGTTACTGTCCGCTGCTGTCTTGTGCTCTAATTTCAATCCAAAATGTTGAACAGAACCAACAGCAACTCAGGCCTGTAACTGTAAAAGTGCGATTAAAGTAGCTTTTTAGCTTATTATACGTTCTGACAGAGCAAACAAAAGACACACTTTTGTGGAGGTGTCCATGTTTTGCTCCACTTCGCACATCAAATATGTTCTGAGGTTACGTCACACCACTTGCACCAAGAGTGCATCATTAATTCTGTTGCCCCAAGCTATTTCTGCCATGTCGCCCTGACCCTTTCTGACCCCTATGGCTTCCTGTACTCTATACACTGTTGGTTATCCTCTTGGCTTCCCATGTTCTTTATTTGCTCATTGCCTCAAATTTTTTACCTATATTTATTATTGTCCTTGTTAAACATCTTGAAGCTCTCTTTTCTCATCCAACTAATGACTATTGCTATACAGCCATAGAATAAGATACCGTGTCTTTTATTAGTTTTTTATTTAGATTTTTGATTAATGCATCCAAGATGTAGATGCCAGCATTTAAAAGTACTTGAAATGAGTAAAACTTTGACACATTATCGTAGTGAAGTGAACTAAAGAAGCAACCCAAGATTTGTCATGTTTTTTATTTTTTATTTATTTTTATTTTAAATTGACTCCAGATGTGGTTATGCATGTACCTTGAGAAAGTAGATATTGTCCTGACAAGTCACCAGCTCCTTTAAATCAGAGTCTTTCTTCCTCAGCTGACTGATCTCTGTGTCCATTTTGTCCACCAGCTGCTGGGCCTCGTTGATCTTCTCCTGCCCGCTGGAGCTCATCACCTGCTGGATCAGATCTGCCAGACGCTGCACCGAGTGCTGAAGCTCACACAGCACCGTGTCTGTCTCCTCACTCACCGTGTCAGATGAGCACTACACACACACACACACACACACCCCCACACACACACACCCACACACAAGCAAGCATAGACATACAAGGTGTGAAAAAGTCACACATATGCACAACCATACACAACCAGTGACGCCAATGACCACAGAGGGTTTCACACACACACACACACACACACACACACACACACACACACACACACACAACTGAGCTTAGATAAACTATTCCATTTGTGGTTGACGTAAGTAGCTACTTTAGACGTCTTTCACACATTCAGACCTGTTTAACTT
The DNA here is from genome assembly GCA_030068235.1 of Notoglanidium macrostoma. NCBI lineage: Eukaryota > Metazoa > Chordata > Actinopteri > Siluriformes > Auchenoglanididae > Notoglanidium > Notoglanidium macrostoma. The sequence continues at coordinate 2,666,327 of JAQQZR010000036.1, read as the reverse complement.
GCATGATGACTCTAACACTAGGGCAGCTTGTATGCGATTGAATACCATTAGATATGTTTAGGGCGTTCACAAACTGTTAAAGACTTTAATCTGTGTTTGAAAAGGTGAAAGTGTGTGTTATTAAAATAATGATGGTCACCTTGAGGGTCTCTAGTACTTTCTTCATGTCTTTGAGTTCTCTCTCTCTCTCTTGCAGCTTCTGCAGATTCTCCGACTGAACTACCAACAGGGTTTTCTGAGACGGGGAAAAGGAAGTGATGTTTTATTAAACACTAAACATTATTAATAAGCACCAAGAACTGTAAATATACAGTATGTCATTACCACAAAATAATACACTAACACTCTCTAATATTAACACACTTCATAAGACATACTA
>JAQQZR010000036.1:2643702-2663348 GCA_030068235.1 Notoglanidium macrostoma | reverse complement strand
AGATGAGGAGGATCTTCATCCTGAGTTCACACTCACAGATCTCCACACCAACTCCACTTCAGAAAGATATTAAAGCTCCTGTTCTGTTACACACTGTTACTGTCTCTGTCCTGCTCTGTGAATGTGCGGTGTCTTAATCTGTCTTAGCCAAAAAGTTAGGCAATGACCACTTCCCCTTCTGACTTCGAGAGACAACGTCTCAGCAATTTTATGTGTGAAGTGCGTGAGTTAAGTGCAGCAAAGACCGTTGAATTCAGTTACAGTTTACTTTGTAAGCATGTAAATGTGTTGTGACTTACCTAGGACTTATCACATCAAATCGCAGCACAGTACAAATTGTGTAGTTAGACATTTTTTAAATATGGAAAGAGTGTATGCACTAACATGCAGGCTACTTACAGAAACAGGGGAATCCAGGAAGTAATCTAAATCTCAGTAAAGTCTCTGCATACTTCGGCACTGTGATGCCATTTGTACCTATAAAATGTTATAAATTAACTGAATAAGTTAAAGCCCCAATTCCAACAAAGTTGGGACGCTATGTAAAATGTAAATAAAAGCAGAATGCAATGAAAAATTAGATTTTTAGACCTATATTCAATCAAATACAATACAAAGACAAGATAATTAATGTTCAAGCAGAATGCTCAAAAACCTGTTCAGAACATTCCACAGGTAAAAAAGGTTAATTGGTAGCAGGTGATAGCAACATGAACAACTTTGTGAAAAACTGCATGGGCAAATTCTACCAGTATAAGAGCACTTCTCAACGTACAGTCGCATGGAATTTAGGGATTTCACTATCTACAATCCATAATGTCATTAAAAGATTCCAAGTATCCAGAGAAATGACTGCAAGTAAGACGCAAGGCCGAAAACCAACACTGAATACCTTTGCCCTCCAATCCCTCAGATGGCAGAGCATCTTGTTCCGTTCCTACGACAGTGACGTAACCCGAATTTTGGTGTAAATCGAAACACACCCTAGCCAAAGTCACTTACCTATCCTAACAGTTGTAAAATCATAATCAAGAACATTTTTTTTGCATTTGTATTCTTCCTACTCACGCAACCACATTAGTTCTCCCACATAGTCGGTAAGTACAACACTAACGGCGTAAGCCGAAACGCTCACGTCTCAATTTTTAAAAGTTTTTATGGGAGTGAGCGTCGTAAACTCGAAACGTCGTATGTCGAAATACCCGAGGACCCCCTGTACTCCCGGGAACACTTCAGAAACTCTTGTTTCCGTTGAAATTCGTCGTTCATCTACAAATGCAAGTTAAGACTCTGTCACGCAAAACAGAAAGCCAAATATATCAACAACATCCAGAAACACCACTGACTTCTCTGGGCCCGAGCTAGCTGTGCTCTGATGAGTCAACAGTTCAAATCCCAATGTTACGTCAGTTACCAATGTGAATTTCTAAAAGCCAGCATCTGTGATGGTTTGGGGGTGTGTTAGTGCCCATGGCATGGGTAACTTGCACATCTGTAAAGCCACCATTAATTAATACTGAAAGGTACATTCAGGTTTTGGAGTAACATATGCTGCCATCCAGATGACGTCTTTTTCAGAGACGTCCCTGTTTATTCCAGTAACACAACGCCGAGCCACGTTCTGCACGTGTTACAGCAGCAGGGCTTCGTAGTAAAATGAGTAGGTACTAGATTGGCCTCCCTGCACTCCAGACCTGTGCATAATGAAGGACAAAATATGCCAATGGAGACCTCGGACTGTTAACTAACTAGTCATATTAAGCAAGAACGGATTTCTCTTTCTAAAGGTCAGCAATTAGTGTCCTCAGTTCCCAAACACTTACTGATCATTGTTAAAGGAAAAGGTGATGAAACACAGTGGTAAACATGCCCCTGTCCTAATGTTTTTGAGTCATGTTTCCTCTAAATCATGTGGATGGCCAGGTGTGTATGTGTGTCACTTACCTGGAGAAAAGATGGCACCAGAATGCACTACGGGAAGAAAGCAAGCTGACGAAGGCAGTGTGATTCTCTGGGCAATGTTCTGCTCAGAAACTTGGGTCCTGGCCTTCATGTGGATGTTACTTTGACATGTACCACCTACCAAAACATGGTTGCAGACCAAGTACACACCATCATGGCAATGCTATTCCATAATGGCAGTACACCACACCATGTCAATATAACAGGGATGTCTAAACTGAATATGACTATACACAAAAGAAATACACTGTACATTGAAATGTAACTAACATGATAGTACCTGTAGCTACACAAATTATAGATTTTTCCCTTCAGAAAGGAGATGCAGACAACCACAAAACATTGGGATGGAGGTGGATTTTATTAGAACTTCAAATACATACAGACTTTAACCCTTCATGGTGTCATAATGCAATTCACCAGGAACTTTCCACTACCTCTCTTAAAAACTCTTTGTACCTGGGAACTATATTTCAGCTAGGTCTAGAAAAGCTAACCCGTTGAGCAACCCATAGCTCCTACAGTCCATTATCTATGCAGTATTCAAAATATAAAGGAGTAAATAAGCCTTCACAAAATCTAACCCTACAACACACTATAGGCTGGAGATAGATGGAAAAAAAAAAAGAAACACACAGTCTACACCCCCCATGCCTTTTGACTAATTAAATGATTTGTAATCAAACTAAAGATAAGAGACAGAGCATAGTAATAATAATCATGAAACTAGTAAAAAATTAAATAATTAAAAAGAGTGTCACTAAGCTTTCTCAACCCAAAGTTCTACAAAACATTAGGTAGCAAATGCATTACTACAGCATTAGTATGGAAAATAGTTATATAGAAATTATCAAATATAATTAAGTGATTAAAGTAAGAAATGATAAATGATGATTAATGATAAAAAAAAAAAAAAACAGTACAAGAAAATAAAAATAATAAATGTTCAGTCTTGACTGCTGTGCATGGCTAGTGAGTTGAAACAACCTCTAACCATTTGTCATGGATGTTACAGGCAGATTTACAGTACATCGGCCATCCAACAAATATTAATCACAAGGTCCTGATTCCCAACACCTGAAATTTGAAATTCTGTTGAATTTTTACTTCTTTTCAGTTACAAGTAATTTAATAATGTTGTCATTTGACTGATATAATCAGATTTTCTGTTGTTTTCTTAAGCTGTCCGGTGTTGGAAGGGGACAAGGCAGCTTGCACAGCTGCCCACTTTGCTGTGTGTTATTTTTACACCTAATGGTCAAAAATGGGAACTGTAACAAGCACTAATGTATATATATTTTTCTGCCCTGTGCTCACTGTATGAGCACTTTCAGTGAAAGAGAAGGAGCAGAAATGCTAGTTAATGACAGGGTTGCCAGTTTGAGCTTATTTAAAATACTCCATAGCCTTCAAGATCTTGTTTTATGGCAAATATTCCGAGGCAAAAAAATATGGCAAAAATATTTTCTTTATGACACTGACTTAAAACAAAGACCTTCAGTCTCTTCAGCAAAAAAATGAGATTTTATTATTATCTTATTTAAAGAGACTTTAAATGTAAACATTTTTGATAGCCTGACTATTTTTCTTGATTAGGATGGAAGCAAATTTGTGAAAATGGAAGCATATCTTCTAAATATTCACCTCATTTTGTTTTGGATCAAGATCAGTTTAGTTTAATGGAAAGGCTATCAGCCTTATTTGAGCCTTAGGTTGTTGGTTTGGCATCTAGTTGTTAGATTTATTTAATGCATAAGAGTTTGGTAGACTGAATCTGATTGGTTGGTGTCATGGTACAGATTCTGGTAGGCAGACGGTGATAGGCTGGTGTTGTGTAATGATTGGAGAGGAATCACGTTCGGGTTATTTTCATGACCTGTATTTGTCTGAAATGAGGAAAAAGTGATGTTGTAAAAAGCTTGAAATGTTTTGTCAAATTAATTAGTGGCACTAATCATGTGACTGGGTAATTTTGCTATGCCACTTTGTACTCACCCCTCTGAAGGTTTGTCTCGTTATTTCTAGGCCTGCATAAAAATAAGACAATAAAAAGAACACATTACTTTGATCTTTATACGTACATGCACCACATGTATGAGTAATGCTATTTAGTAAATCTGTGCAGGTTTAATGCTCTCAAGCATGCAGGAGTTGATGAACCCGTTTGAGTGGTGTCAGAAAAATAAGGTCCTGACTGGTAAAATTCACAAACACACAAGTCGGGACAACAACTAGAAAAGTCGGTGAAAAGTTTTGGTGCATGACTTGCCAAGTTCTTGACGTCATGCATGCAAAAAAAAATGGCACTTCTTGCATGGGGGCGTCCATCTTTCAATGGTTTTAACGGTGTTAATAGATTGCTTTCTGGCTGAACTGGAGTCATCCTTTTGTATAAATACAGACCTTTTTTGTGCTTAACATGCACATGTTTTCAATTATTTATGTTTCATGGCTCACCAGATCCAAGTAGGCACATAGGTTTTGTCAGTAAGGCATTGAGGTAGCACTTGTTGATGATTTGTTTGAGATAATTCTTGGAGTTTGTCTAACCTGACAGCATTAACAAAGCATTATTCAGGCAAAATAAATTCTTTATTGCATTTATTGTGGTAGCAATGGGTAGAGACGTGACAGTGAGTCAGAACTAGTGTTCTATAAAACCAGGATAGTAGATAAGACTGAACTAGAATCATGAGATAAAGAGTGCCCAACGGGGTTACTGTGGACTTAATCTTTTGGCTCTCATTTGATATTCCTAGTCTTTATGTTCTATATAAATGACAAATGGGTGTGCTGCCACTAAATAGTGACACTATTCCCGAGTGCAAGTTTAACTGCTACAAGCAGTCTGTTCGCAAAATCATAATGGGATTACAGCTTCTTGGAGACATTCTCTATGGGGTGCAGTTTTGGCCTTTCCCCAAGTTGCTGGGAGACCATGGTCCTGACCCCATTCTCTGAAGTGTCTACCCTTATTATGAAAGAATCTGACGTTTCAAGATGTTTCAGAATGTACAATATGGCAATTGCCTGTTTGAGCTGGGAGAAATGTTGAGCTGCAGTTTTATTCCATTTAAGCTTCTTGGGATCCCATCAATAAAGACAAGTGAGAAGAACAGCAATAGTGCTAAAGCCTCTAATGCAGCTTCAATAAAAGTTAGTGAAGCCTAGGAACCTCGGTCTCTCCTTTATTGTACTGGGGATAGACCATTTTTTAGAAACAGAAACTTGGCTGTGGTCCGTGGTGACTCCTTCTGCAATATATTCCTCTATAGCCTTGCTTTCTGTTGCTGAGAGAGGATGACCTTGCTGACTCTTTCTTTGCACTCATGATAAATCGAGGGAATTTTGGGACTTCTGACAGGCTGATGCAACAAGGACACTGTGAACTTTGAGCTAGATGGTCTCCTTTTCAGTTCAATGGTGTGGGGATTGTGTGCTTGCATCCAGAGAAATCCAAAGACTATGGGATACTTGGCTGTGGTTATGTCCAGAAACAAGATTTTTCATGATACAGGGTGCAGATTAAGAGCATGATTTTTGCTGTGCATTATGTAATGGATCATCCGCCAGTGGGTCCTCTATCCAGGCCTTGGATCTGAAGTGGATGGTGGAATGGCTGGGTAGTGATGTTTAGATTCTCGATGAGGTGAAGTATATCAGATACTCCAGAACTGATCAACATTGGGACAACTGAAGGGCCTTCTGTGTTGGTCATTACATAATTAATAAAAGTCTGATCAGTACCGAGACGGACTCACCATGGTTGGGCAAGGCATGGGGTTCACTCTTTGGGTGAATAATTAAAAACCATTTGGAAGAGCTCAATAAATTGTTTGTATGATGAAATGGGCCCCACTCCCTTTGACCACATTGCCAGTACCTTTTTGACATGAGAAATGGAAGGATCATTGTATGAATCTCCCTCAGTATGAAGCAATGACACTGGGTGGGATTCCTGGCTTATTTATCTGGGTGAGCTATGTGAGCAGGTTGGTGCCACTATTGAACTTGGATGCAGTGGTTGCATGCTAGACAGTAGCTGCATGAGCTAGGAATTGAGCATTGTTGCTGTTGATCCCCAACTAGGCAGCCATCCACTATTGCCTATTGCCAGACACACATACTGTACCTGCTGCATCCAGTATGGCAAAGTTTTCTGTAAGGTGGGAGCAGGCAGTTTATTATTGGGGATCGTATTCTGCTGGTACAACCAAGGAAGTGTTTGTGGTACATGTCCTGTTTCAGAGGCAGAAAGGCTGTGGTGTTCTATATTTACTTTTACGGCATTTGGCAGATGCCCTTATCCAGAGCGACTTTCACAAGTTCTCCACTATCCTCACTATGTGCTGAAGGATCTTGTGGTCTGGGTGAAATGAGGTTGAAAGTGAAGACTTGACATACACTTTTAGCATAGAATGGGACTTGATACTATCCTGTATCTTGCCAGAAGAATAGCAGCGGCGATTGTGTTGTGTCCAAACAGTGGGGAACACACCATTTTTGGAACAGTTCCCTCCGGAGAACTTACAAGGCACATTATCTACAAAAGTGATCCTACAGATTATCTTATCCAGCAGTCTTCTCCTCTCATCTGGATTTTTTTCACAATGCTGCAGATGATGTCATAAGATCTCCTCCCCTTCATCACTTTCATTATAAACAACTCCATAACTTCTGGTCATCACTTCTCTCTGTCTTCACTGCGGTTTCTGCTAGGACCTCAGCATGTTTCAGCAATCTCAGCTTGCTCAAACTGAGGTTAAAGGCTCGTCCAGGCTCCTTCCTGGACATGAGTGTCCCAGAGGCAGACACAGACATACTGTGCTTGTGCTCTTAAGTTTAGCACCAAGAGGAGAGCTTAGGCTATCAGAAGAGCTACAGGAGGCTGCAGAAGCTCTGAAATTGTGATTTTAACTGAGATTTGTCTGGTGTCAAGCCATCAATATTCTCAAAGAGAAGCTTAAAGTTCTGAGTCGACAGAACAACATTGCTCTAGCTATCTTGGACAACGCCAACACCAACAATATAAGCTAGCAAGTCACAGCAAGTCAACATTCAGGATACACACATCCAGAACAGGATACACTGAGCATGGTGGAGAAAAGGAACAGAGGACAGAACAGGAGTCTATCACAGCTTTGGAGGACAGAGAATCTGTATTTCAGACGATAGTCACAAGATGTACAGGATAGCTCCAAAATCTATTTGCAGTCCAGTGTGGGTTTCAGCATGTAGAAAATAGGAAAAGTGACACTGTACACACGTGCATATGATATCACCCACATAATTATTTGATGTGATGTGATGTATACTTGCATCTCTCGTGGAGAGTCACAACGAGGAATGCGATCCCAATAGGAAGCACCAGGAGACATAAACATACAGTGACGACAATGGCAACTGGAAATCCTGTAAGAGAGAAATCGTGAGCAGTGATCCATCCACATTTAAATTACATGCAGGTCATTGCAAGATATCTGAACACATTCATCAAAGTTAAGTAGTTAGACTATAGGTGTGATACAAATAGTGACCTGTTGGTGGAGAAGTTGGTGTAGGCCAAGATGATGTTTTTGACACAATCATTTATTTTGTAAGATTATAAATAACTACATTATGCTGTGTGTGTATCTAGTGTATGCCTAAAAACAGTACAGGGTCTGGACGTCTGCTGAATTTGTGGATGTTTTAGGAGAGAAACTTCAGAAATACTGACTGCTGTTAGGTGAGAAACTTCCCATAGAGAAACTGTGTAAGATATTTCTATAGTGTTTTCTGTTTGGATACAAATACACTGGTAACATTTTAAGATCAGACATTTTACTCATTTCAATCTTGAAATATTCTATTGGCAAATAAATGCCTAAGAAATAAGCATATTTATTTAAATAACAAGCAAAATTGTCTCCCGAAGAACAAGATAATTTCAAATATATTCAGAAATGCACATAATCTCAAATTATCTTATATTATTTCATAATAATAAAAAACGTTAGTTTGATTCTGCCATCAAAACGGTTCATGTATTGTTTCTCTGAAATTACAGAATGTCAGCTTTACACATACAAACTCACCAGTAACTTCCAGGTTGATCCGTGTGAAATAAACCTTGTATCCGTCATCAGTTTTCCAGTTTATTTCAGCTCCACACCAGTATTCCTCGGAGTCCTGCTCACTCACATCTTTGATTCTTACATTGAAAATCTGTCTTTCTCGGTCATCATACAGGGTAAATTTTCCCACATTTATATATTTTCTATTTTCTGAAACAGTTGCATTATATAAACAAGCAGCCAGTCTAGGCCTCTTGCAGAGAAACTTTGAGGCACTCCTGAGGGATTCTGGGTATTTACAGTTGACAGTGAAGTCTACTCCTTCATGGACAGTCATACTGATTAACTTCTCATAGGGCGGATCTGCAAATCAGTGAATATATACGATATATTCCTCATATAAAATAAATCTGTGTTACCTACGATTAGTAAAACTTGATATTATACTGTATGTTCATGTATAAACAGGATCACAGCATTCTTATTAGCTACTCACCTTCGGTCACATTCAGCTTCACTACAGTGTAGATCTCGCTTTCATCTGGCAAAACAACAGCACACGCGTATGTTCCAGTGTCCTCCGTAATCAGCTCTCTGATAAACACACTGAAGAATCCTGCACTTCTGTTGTCATGAATTGAGAATCTGCCATCATGTGACCATTCACTGTTCCGTACTGTACTTATGTGTTTATAACCCCACTGATTGATCTGTATCTTACAGAAAGATTTGGGATGGTTTTTGTATTGATCCTCATATCTGCACTTGATGTTGCTTCTTGCCCCTGCATATACAGTCACTTCTCTTGTACTCGTGAGACCTTTGAAAACAAAACAAGACAAAAAAAGAATCATGTTTAAATCAAGCTTACGGTGTACATTAGTAAGTAATAAAACACTTGCAGTGTGCTGTTTTAGCAAATTAATCAACATTGAAGTTGACCCTAGAAGATTCTCGGATATAGGAGTATAAACAGGGCTAAGACCACAGTAAGGTCAAATGTCTGATATAAATTTTCTTTGATAGTTTTCTTCCTGATTAAAATATATTTTAGAGGTATTTGAGGCATCTAAAATAAGGAACCAGAAGGACTAGATTTGTTGGCAGTAGAGACATTCCCACTGATGTCCTTGGTGTGGAGTTCTTGTTTTTTGTTTAATAAGTGTAATTGTTAATTAGGATGACCACACGCCCTCTTTTCCCAAACATGTCCTCTAAAAAATGCATCTGGGACGGGATTTTCCACAGTCGCCATTCATTTTTCCAGGTGTCCGTCTGCCCCATGCTACCATCCTGCCCCATGCTACCATCCTGCCCCATGCTACCATCCTGCCCCATGCTACCATCCTGCCCCCAGTGTCCTCTTTTTTGAAAAACAATATATGGTCACACTGTGTTAATGCTAGTCTGATCTGATCTAATGCTAGTGTAATGCTAGTTCTTATCTGGTGTAATGAGCTGTATTATAGTTTTACACAATTTGCTGTTTGCTAACATGTTGTATTTGGCTTCAGGACATGGACCGTGTTCTGTGAAGATTAGTCTCGTTAAGAAATATTTGTCTGGAGCACTAAGAAATGCCATAGCATTGAAAGGCAGAGGTTTTCTCCCCACACACTACCCACACCATCTTTGTTTCACCTTGTAGAACAGCATCAACAGCATTTACTCAGAATTGCACTTCATCCACCAGCAGGGAAATACAGTACTGTATATACCCAGGTGTTTGGTCATTGGTTTTTTGCATTCTGGTTATTTTAGTTTTGAGAACCACCCCTACACAAGTGACACTCCAGGCCTGCAGCTCTCTCAGTTCTAATCTGTTATAGCTGGTGTGTGTGTGTGGGTCCAGAGTACATTGTATTTATAAACAAGTTTAACTTGGAGCAGTAGGTATACTTGAGTATAGTCAGCCATTTTTACACTACTGTTTATAGTAATAGTTAAAGCTGTACACTTGCACACAGTTTTATAGGATATCTTTGTATGCCGTAGCATTTCAATTTCCCTTCACTGGAAGTAAGTGGCCTAGCCCGAACATAGCACAGTGCACAGGCGCATTGTGTCCAAGCATAGTCATGAAAACATGGCTTGCCAAGGTTCATGAGAAAGAATTTGAAACACAAAGCCCTGACCTCAAGCCCCCTGAACAGCTTTGGGATGAATCTGAAGCCTGACGGCACATCGGGCCTCCTCACTTGTCATCAGTGCCTGACTAACCGTCCTGTGACTGAATGCGTAAAAAATCCCCACATCAACAGTCCAAAATCTAGAAAGCCTTCCCAGTGGAGTGAAGCTTATTATAACAGCAAAGAACATTCAGTAAGCATATACTGAATGGGTATGATGGTCATGTGTCCACAAACCTTTGGCCTTATAACGTATATCACATTTTAGTTGAGTTGTGTATACAGTATTACCTGAAGAGGAACACATGGCTAACTCGGCACGGAAAGCGTCGTTTACTGATAGATATACTGATTTTTCCATTGACAGGAAAAGATTTTTAGAGCTTTGGACTGCGATTCTGAACGCTGCTCATTCTTTCAGATTATGTTTAAAAAGTAGTGACTGGGTAACTTTACCATGCTACATTATATGGCCAAAAGTTAGATTTATTTCTCATTTCCTGTTATAATAAGGTGCTCTCTTCTGTTTGGCTTTCCACTAGCTGTTGTAGCATGTCAGCTACAAGAGCATTAGTGAGGTCAGGCTGATGTTGGTTGAGGAAGTCTGGGGTGCGGTCAGCGTTCCAGTTCATCCCGAAGGTGTTCAGAGGGGTCGAGGTCAGGGCTTTGTGGAGTTCTTCCACTCCAACTTTAACACACCCGGTCTTCGTCGAGATGGCTTTGTGCACAGGAGCATTGTAGTGCTGAACAGGATTGGGATTCTTAGTTCCAGTGAAGGCAAATGAATGTAATCCTACAGCATACAAAGACATCCTATAAAATTAAGTAATACAAAGGCTCCAAAATTACACGTATTTATTTGGTCCGTTATCTTGTGATAACGAGTTATTTTTCATCACCACAACATAACGAAACTCTGCTTTGCCATGTTAACACGATTTACCCATAATCCTGCCGATCTGCCGGTCATGGTAATGACGTAAAATAACCCGAGATGACGACCCGAGATAAAATATGTAAATCCATGGCCTTTTAGGGCTTCTGTAGCCAGCCACTAGAATGGCTACATTTGAGAATGGCCCTGTTAATCAGAGCTCCTTATGTAAAAGTCATTGCTGATTGATTACTCAGGTGTGGTGTGAAAGTTAATTGAATGTTCGGGTGTGGTTTTAAAGCAAATTGAATGGTCAGGTTTGTCTTGAAAGAGAAAAAAAAAACAAAAAACACAGGGGCGATAATTTTGGCCTGGTCACTTTTCCGTTTATTTGATAAAATTCAGCACGTCAATAGAATATTTTAATCACACTTTGTGGAGAGTTTGTCTTTGTTCTTTTAGAAGCAATACAAGTATTAACAGTTTTTGTTATGGTCATTTCCATGGAAATATTAAGGGTTTTGTGTGATTTCTTTAGGGGGCTTAATAATTCTGATCTTAACTGTATATATGTAAAGGGTTATGCAACAGTTTGATCACTTTGGGAGCACTTCATACTATTTGCACTTTCAACCCCAGTGTAGCTAATTCTACTGATGATAATTTATATTATAAACAGAAGGCAGTGGTGGGAGACTCACCTTTCTTTACTATCAGCTTCACCAGTGTGTAAATGTCTCTTCCCAATAGATCAACTCCACAGTGGTACGTCCCAGTGTCCTGTACAGTGAGCTCTCTGATCATCACCATGAACTCTGCTGATTTGGTGTCATCAAACAGTGAGAATCTTCCTGAATTTATCCACTCGTTTTTGACTTCTGCTGTCTTTATTTGGTCAGAACCGCCTGGACATGAACCCTTACAGAAATATTTCTTGTTTTGTGTGTATCCTGTATCATACTGGCACTTGATAAGGACTCCTCCTCCTGAATATCCTGTAACTTCCTTGGAGGCTCCTCCATCTAACAAAACACCAAATATCCATCTGAGCAAAAGCTTCCTTCATGTAACACTGCTGCTGATAGTGAGGATTATTGTGAAGTGCATTTCTTTACCTGAGATCAGGCAGAGGGTGAAGATGAGGAGGATCTTCATCCTGACTTCACACTCACAGATCTCCACACCAACTCCACTTCAGAAAGATATTAAAGCTCCTGTTTTTTGTGCTTTTTTCCCCACACTGGTACTGTCTCTGCCCGCTCCGTGACTGTGCTGTCTCAATCTATGTCTTAACCAAAAATTGAAGCAATGACCACTTCTCCTTCTGGCCCAGTCAGAAAGCTCATCTCAGCAATTTGATGTGTGAAGTGCGTGAGCAAAGTTTAACACTCACTTTCCAATGAATTCAAACATCACATTAAACTTTGTTTATACAATTTGTACATGCTGTCGGATTGCCGCTTGCATAGGATTCATCGCTTCACTGCAAGTTATGCATTTTTCAATTTTCCAGTGATAACAATAGTGTACGTGCAAATACATACAGGCCACGCACAAAAACAAGAAATAATCTAAACCTCAGTGGTGTCTATGCATCACTTGGCACCGTGATGCCATTTGCACATAGACAGTATTATAAATGAACTGAATACGTAAATAAATTTCATTATGCTCAAATTACCTTAAAAATCAAAGCTTAATTTAATTAATGGATCTTAATACCTTTTCAAAGATTGAATAATATAATAGTACTGTATTTAATAATACAAATATACTGTATATTCCAGTGTTGCCTGGATTGGCTCTGGATTCCACACAGTCCTGACCAGGATAAAGAGATTACTAAATATTAATGTACAGTGTGAATACACTCACTATCCACTTCTATAGAAACACCTGCTCATTTGTGCAGTTCTCAGATCAGCCAATCATGTGGCAGCAGCATAATGCATAAAATCGTCCAGATACAGGTCAAGAGCTTCAGTTAATATTCACATCATACATCAGAATGGGGGAAAAGCGTCTTTCTCTGGCTTTAACCGCGGCATGGTCGATGGTGAGGTGGATGGGCTACAACAAGACAACATCAGGTTCCACTCCAGTCAGCCAAGAACAGGAATCTGAAGCTATCATGGGCACAGGATCACCTTCCTGTTCTTAGCATTCTGTGTAAACTCTAGAGACTGTTGTGCGTAAATCAAACCAGCTCATCTGGCAGCAACATCCATGCTGCAGTTAAAGTCGCAGAGATCACACTTTTCTCCATTCTGATGTTTGATGTGAACATTAACTGAAGCTCTTGACCTGTATCTGCATGATTTATACATTGTGTTGCTGACACATGGTTATGGGTAATAAGTGTATATTATGTTGAGACCCCACATCAAAGTAATAAACTGCAATAAACAGCGCTTTTTTTTTGCAGAACATGTTGAAGTCATTTAGGGCAGTCTACGCGTATTCTCCCCTTGACTTGCGTCTATGACTTAAACCAGCCTGACACAGATTTTAGTCACGAACAGGTCTGCACTGTGGCGTGCCGATACGTGCCAAAAAGGGAGCACAAAACTTGGCATCACCACAAAGTTAAACATCGATGCCGTGCCATCGGTCAGGTATGAGTAGGTATGAGTTACTAAGGTAACTAAGTTACAAACTGTTCCATTATATAAGGTTGTTAGGCATGTAGCCAGCCAATCAGAAAAGAGTATTTCTCGTCACTGGGGTATAAAGTCTATATAAAGGCGTGGATCAAAAAGCTTCACACAGTCAGTGTTCAGTGATAGAAGAGACATGTTGAATTGAAGATTGAATATTTAGAACAGATGCAAAAGTGCGGCTTTGGGAATTATGATTGTTGACCATCAGCGGAAATTAGAGGAGGCGGAGAGAAGACAGTCACTGCATGCTGTATGGAAACTGTGTGATGTATGCATGCCAATACGCAGCACTGTGTTCCACATTGTCAAAACTTTCCCTCATTGACACTCTACAACGCGGGACTCTTAGTGCCACCTCTGCATGCGAGTGTCAGGATGGCTTTAAGCTCCCAGAAGGTAGTCACGCACTTTGGGTGGAGCAAATACCATTTACGCACATTCTGCCTTGACTTGCGCACTTTCCAGCTGAGTCCCGCCGAGGGCTGAGGTAAATCAAGCAGCGCTATGTGGTGAAACTGGATATTGACTTTTAAGTCGGTGGCAGGTTTACGTTTAACTTTAAACTTGGACAAATAAAGTTTTAAAAAATCCAAAATTTGTGTCACTTGTTTTAAACTACAGTACTTCTTGTAACTACTATATATATATATATATATATATATTACATTATTAAACAGAAAAAAAGTATTCTGACCTCATCTGGACCTACTGCGGCTCTGAACTAACAACTTTCCAGCCTCACCTGAAGATCTTACTGGTCTCCATCAACTCGCATTTTTATAATGAATCTCCACACGTCGAACGACTGCCTGCCTTTGAGGTGATTATTACTACAGCTGAGCTTCTCTTTTAGGGTTTATCATCAAAATCAGGTTTTAGGGGTGGGTGGATACTTTACCTTCAATTTCTCTCCTCTACATTCAGTACATTGCTCACGTTTCATCAGAAAGTAAATGTGTGCAAAAAATGTGAGAGAAAACATGATGGCAGAGAGAAAGAGGCGCGAGGGTGCTGTGGAGATATTTTACAGCTGTAAATGAAAACATTGCAAACTGTGATGTGTGGGAAGCCTGTTCGCAGAGTTTAAGCTTTAAAACATTCGCACTGCAGTAATTTTGGGCACTTTATTTTTTATTTTTTAATAAGCCAGAGAAGTGCAATGAAAAGGAGAAATTGTTCTATACGATTTTTATAACTTTTATATTTTATAATTATATGACTGAAGGAAAGCAAAATGTAAGCTTTAAAACATTTATTATTCTCAGGTAATAATTTTGTGCAGATTTCATGTTTAAATACAAAATGTTTGCTTGCCTTAAAACTTTGCTTAAAATCTGTGCTTTTTAAACATGCATATGATTAACGAATTAACAGTGGAAAGCAAAAATCACAAAATCATTTAGGGGTCAAGAAAATGTATTCGGATTTAGCTTATTGATGATGGATTCACCTCATGAATAACGACACAAAGCTCTACATGAAAGTATGTAAAAAGCATCAGTATTGGATCCATGTCTGTTTAATAGAATTAATAAGGCACTATTTATTTATTTTATTTATAATTTCTCTGAATTTATGTTGGATTTCTTTAATGTTTTTCAAACTTAATTCTTCTTTACTTAATGCCTTTAATATGAATTGACTGCATTTTACAAAACCTTCATTAAAGTCATGTGCAATTGAAATATATAAGCTATTTAAACTTGGCAGTTTAATCTGTATTTAAAGCGCAGTAACTTCTTACAAACAGGCTTTGAAGCTTATAAATCAGGGTTTTAATGAGTTAGTCTTATTTGTAAATGTGCACTCATGAGCACCAAGTAAAAGACAACCTTTTCTCCCTAAAATTACAGAATTTATGAAAATCAAACGTGTAAATCCGTTCACATCCAGCTTGACAAATGAGGATCTATAGGTTTAAAAGAGTGAAATACACTAAAATATACTCACGTATTGCGATTTCACCATCATTAGGCCACGCCTCCTCTCTGAGTCTGCTAGTGTATAGCGAAAACAAACTGTGTACTGAAAATGAAGTTATCCTTTTTTAATATGGAGCTCTAGTCCTAATGTAGGACCGGTGTAAACTAACCCTCAGGCATGTCTGCGCTGCTCAACTCCACACTTTAACGCATGGCGTCAGTTTAACTGTAGTACGTAGAAGTAGTGGCTAGTTGAGAGAAAAGGAGAACTTGGGAGATTTTTAATTTGTAAAAGTTTGAAAGCCTAAATAAAAAAAAAACTTGCTAATAACGTAAAACATTATTTTTCCTCAGAAATGTCATTAAACAATAAGTACAATATTCAATCTCGGTAATAATAAAGTACATGCGATTTACATCTCCCAAAAAAAAAAAACAAATTCGCACATTTAAGTAAATAATAAATTTTTTTTAAATAAAATATTAACGTGTAAACTTTGAGATTTCTTTAAATCATAACCTGCCTACTTTTACTCAGCATTATACAGGATGTATAGTGTTTGTGGCGATTTATTAGATTCCCAACAGGATAAAACCCGGCATTCCGGGATGTCTTCGAGCAGGGAGCGCAGCAAACCTGGCAGTCCTGTACCAAATGAATTAGATACTCGAGCCTTCTCGGATTAGCCTACTATACAGGAATCACGTTTTCACTAAAAGAAAGAAGCATCACTTACAATAATAATGATAAAAAAAAAAAAGGACACGACAAGATATTTTCAGAATCGGGTTTAATCTTCAAACAGGACCGACACTTGTATGTGGACATTATTACAAACATAAAAGCCCATATAAAACTCCAAAAATCGAAATTCCCATCCAGTCTGTCACACTAAACACCCAGCAGAACAGCGACACAGGTCGGGTAGGAACTCAGGAAAAGCACAAATCATCCGTTTTACGCTAACTAAAATAAGATCCAGCTTGAAATACGGCTCCTGCAAACAGCATGAAGGAAAGAAGAGAGAAAGACGACCGCCAGTTTACTTCAAAAAACCACCAGTCTCTGAATCCTGTCCTCTTGGCTCTGTATGCACATCAGTAATCCTTAGAAAGGTTCGTTCTCGGACATCCGGCCTCACCTGCAGAAGGCCGACGTGGCTGCAGGCTTCGTGTCTGAGCTTATGATCTGAACCGGACATCGAATGCAGCCTGCTCACGCCTGGAGCGGTGTTGAAATGACGTTCGCCTTCAGGCAGAAAGTGAAGTTTGGTTTCATTTGGGACAAGATCGGCGTTTCGCAGATAAAACACAACTGAGACGACTTCAATCCGAAGCGGATAGGCTTGTTAATATAGCTACCATTCGTCAAGTCATAAACGGAGTCGAATCAGCCGGGACGCGTTTGGGTCTGAGGTTTGCTTCTTTAGTTTTAGATTTAGTACGAGAATAAAATCATCAACAAGTAATTCAGGCCTTTTCCATAAATGCACATCCATATCTACACGACCTCATTATTAAACTAACGGCAGGAGGAGCGCGTGTATCACGATGTATTAGGTGGAATAACATCCTCAGAGGTGGATTAATCAGTAGGAAGATTGTGGGTCCTGGCTATTATGGTTATATTCACAGTTGCCCGTGGACACGCAGGCTCAGTAAGTTTGCAGTTGGCAGTGTTTCCTTTTTTTCCAGAGATGGAAAAACGATGTATCTCATGGTAGTAAGACGGACCTGGATGCTGTAGCTACAACACACACGACTCGTTCTGAATCGCATCTCCGGCTCACTACACAAGGGCTGGGTTAAACAGCACGCACAGATGACGGGGATACGCGAACGCTGACGAAACGTGCAGCGCAAAGGAACTCCCCTGCTACTACAGCAGTACAGGTCAGTCACCTCGTTCTTAAATATATCAACAAAAAAAATAAAGGATGCTAGCCAGAGTCTATCCATCATATTACAGGGTGTTCAAAAAGTCAGGAATCAAAGGCGAGTGAATGTCACTCCAAATACGCTGAGAAAAATCTGCACAATCATGACACGGAGGACGAGAAAATGCACAGTGTACGGGTGAACATGCAGAGCATGTGTTCTAAATAATAAATAGAAAATTAAGAACCTGCAGTTTTACTCTCACTGCTCTCTGACTTTTCAGACACCCTGGACTCCATTTGGGATGCGAACGCCGCAGCTAACAGGCGAGACGTCAGGCGACCACGTCCTAAAGTTTTAATTGACGACACAATGTTACTACAGACATTTGGAAAAGGATGATTTTGGCCTCTTGGTAGGAATTTACATACTTGAGTCTGTATTAACTCCCTTATCCAGCTAAACAGCCCTCCATTTTTTGTTACCCATCACTTTTTAGCTGATTTAGTTTGGTTTCCAAGCAACCAAAGCATGAGTGGGAAATATTTTACTTCGCCAACACATTTTTGATTTGTCATGGCTTGTTAGCTACACAGAAGCAAATGTCAGAAGTCAAACGCATCTTGGCTAATCCACATTTGGGATGAGGAGAAATCCAGGTTTGCCAAACCGTTGAGTTAAAAAGAAAAACACCAAAACAAACCCCCCCCCCCCCCCCAAACCCTCAGTCTTGGATCAGTGTGATATCGGCCGGCGCGGCGCTCGGAGCTCTAACCTCGGTATCGTTTTGAAACAGGACACATGGGATCGGTGCATCAGTAGTTCTTAAGACTGGAGGAGGCGTCCAGAGGATGTGGAGGTCACGGGCAGCATCAGTCACTGTCACTGGAGCTCGAGTCCTTTTTCTCATTCTTGTGATCCTTCTTGGGGCTGCGTGATTTGTCTTTTGCTCGCTCTCTGCTTTTGGGGCTCTCGCTCTTCCCTCTTTTTTTGCGTTTGTCCGTGTCGCTGTCCGAGCTGCTGCTGCTTCTCGCGCGTCTCCGTTTGGCGCTTCTCTCCCTGCTCCGGCGCTTTTGACTAGACCGCTCTTTGGAGCTCTGGTCTCTCGCTCGGCTCTCTTTGCTCTTCGCTTCGTCGGACTTAACGTCGCTCTTCTTCTTCTCTCCGTCCTCTCGGTCTCTGCCATGCTCTCTGCCGCGGTCTCTCTGATCCCTGCTTTTTGATCGACGTGACTTCCTGTCCCGGCTACTGCTCCGTCGTTTGCCCTGACCCCTGTTTCGTGACCTTTCTCGTCTGCCACGCCCTCTAGATCTGGACCGGGACCTAGACCGGGACCTGGTCCGTCTCTTGACGTCACGCTCTCGTTCTCTGCTCCGTGATCTTTCACGCCGCGTCTCTCCGTTCTTCGTCTTTCTGGAGTCATCCCGCTTGTCCCTTGCGTCCCTCTCAGACTGCTTAGGCCGCTCCTTGCTCTTGCTGTCCTCTACGTCCTTTCTCGCATCTTTGTCTTTCCTGTCCCTGCTGCTCGACTGGCCTCTTTTGTCATCTGTTCTGCTCCGTTTCTGCTCCTCCTCTCCTTTCTTCTCCTTGCTCTTACTGCGGCTGCGCCCCTTCCTCTTTTCCACCTCTCCGTCTGCTTTTTTTCGGTTCTCCTTCTCCTGGCTCCTGGAGCGGTGTCTGCCACTCCTCTGCTCTCGTCTTTTATCCGGGCTGCTTGATTTGTTAATCTTGGTGCTTTTCTTCTCTCGCTCGGAGTCCTTCCTCTGTCGGGGCTGCTCAGTGTCGGCTTTCTCTTTCTCCGGCGGCTCTGTGCTTTCCGTCTTCTCCTGAGACGCATCCCCTCTGGAAGACACCAACACACAGTAATTATAACTATAACTAGGGATTCATGGATACCAATTTTTCAGACCAAGTCCACGTCTATACTAACACCAAAACGAGGAACCTATATCGCGCATGTGTATTTGTGTTCCTGAGCTACTAGGTGCATTCTGTAAAATGTTAGCTAGTTGATATTAAGTTATATGAAATTATCACCATGAACAGTCTTGCACTTTAAACCTGACCCTAGTATTAAGTGTATTAGTCGTAATTGAACTTTACAGTGTGACCCAAATGAGGATGGGATCCCTTTTGAGTCTGGTTCCTCTCAAGGTTTCTTCCTT
>JAQQZR010000036.1:2620245-2638557 GCA_030068235.1 Notoglanidium macrostoma | reverse complement strand
AAGATTCTCACTGTTTGATGACACCAAATCAGCAGAGTTCAGGGTGATGATCAGAGAGCTCACTGTACAGGACACTGAGACGTACCACTGTGGAGTTGATATATCGGGAATAGACATTTACACACCGGTGGAACTGAAGGTAAAGGAAGGTGAGTCTCCCACCACTGCCTTCTGTTTATCTTCCCAAAGCTCTAGTGTCATTAGCAGACACACAAAATACAAAATATCAAGTAACAAAACTTCATTACTATAATTAATATTTTAATAAGTAATATTTTATGGGGGGTTTTTTTCTTTCAGATCATTCCAATAGTGGTTATGATTTAATCCATATTTTCCTTTTGCATGACTGAAAAACTAAATAATGCATTTAAACTTTAATTTCTGACTAATTAAAATATCTAATGAAATCTGAACCAATCTCTGCATGTTGAACTCACCTGTTTGCTGTTAACCTCCATTTACTTTCATGAATTCCAGTTCATTCATGACTTGTCTTTGTAAGGTTTTGTCATTTCATGTTTTTGTGAGCTGTTTTTCTTACAATTCATTATTTCTGTTGTTGTTTTTTGTTTGTCTTTTTGCTTGAATCCTACATTTGATACTGATTGTCCTGCACTGCTCTGTCTGCCTGATAAATGACCCCTGCATTTCTTTGACCATGACTTTATCCTCTGATTAAATTGTTAATAAATGTTTCACACTTACTTCCATCTGCCACAAAATGACAGAAATTAAGTTGCAAGAAAAAGCTCAAACTCTAACCTTGCCTCTAAGCCTAACCTGTACAAATGTTCTTAAAAACATATCGTATTTAAAATCAAATTTGAGACATAATCTTTAAAAAATAACTTGAATTTCAATATACTGTATTTTTTATCTGCTACTTTGACTGAGCCTGACTTTAACTTGTTTTTAACAGAAACCTTGGTCTCTAGAGAAGTGAGTGCATATGCAGGGGGAGGAATCAACATCAAGTGCAGATATGAGGATGAATATAAAGACAAACCAAAATCTTTCTGTAATATGGGGACACATCAGTGGTGTTATAATCGAATACAAACAAAACTAAACAGTGAATGGTCACATGATGGCAGATTCTCAATTCAGGACAACAGAAGTGCAGGATTCTTCAGTGTGTTTATCAGAGAGCTGATTACGGAGGACACTGGAACATACGCGTGTGCTGTTGTAGAGTCTGATGAAACAGAGATCTACACTGTAGTGAAGCTGAATGTAAAAGGTGAGTAGCTGTAATTGTGTGTTTTAGCAGATGAAACATATCATGATCATATCAATATGTGAACACACATCCACACATTGTTCCTGCCGGTCCAGGGAATCGAACCAGTGACCTTTCGGTCCTAAATCTGCTTAGCCTTTAGGCCGCAACTGCCCACATACATCATGCATCCCCCTTTTTATCCTGCCCTGATTTACATTGAGTGTATTTACTCATTACTTTAACATACAGTTATAAAAAGGCCATTATAGTATGGAAGAAGGAAGCTAACTGGATTAAATGGAATTGTAGAATTAGAAATGTCAGTGTTACAGTAAAGGCATCCTGCAACAATGTCCTCTAGGAAGTGTATATTTTACACGTGTGGTTGCTGGTGGTGGCTCTTTCCCTGCGATCTGAGGCGACCTGAAGAACACTCGAGTTTGTAGTGATCACTTTGTGAATGATTTTTAAATTCCTCTAATTTATTTAGTTTTGATTCGTAAAAAAAAGACATTTCTTGCCATTTTCATGATGTTTTTAGGTTCAGGAGATGCTTACGTCCTCAGATGTGTTTCGGTTTACTGTTTGATCGTAGTCGCCATATTGTAAACTGACACGTTTGTTTTCACCTTATCAGGACGTCCTAGGAATCTTTACAAGGACGATGATGTAGACTGGGCTCCGATACTGCACTTGATAAAGCGATAGAGCAATGAGCGCAGAGTAAAGAGGTGTCAGGGAACTCAACGGATTGATAATTTTCCAACTCGGAGAAAAAAATCCTTCTTTCTGAAGGTATCCTGAGCATGCACTGGCCTCTAAACCGAGAAAGTGGTCGTAGGCGGCTTCACTAGCTCTTTGAATAATGACAGCCGCATTGGTTTGCCTGACCCCCGATTCATTCACCAGAAGTAACTCACAAGCAAAAGTCACGTGACTGAATACAAATACTGAGTTGAAAGAAATGAGAGAGAACTTAATGCTTAATGCTTCAAAGATCCAATGTAGACCTTCTCACACATGAAGAGAATGATGTTTACTTAATGTTTATTTTCATATGATGTACAACATACAAATAAAGCAAAAGTTCACAGTGTGTAGTAAGACAGTGACGGTGTGACGTGCAGCCGTCATGTCGCACTGCGTAGAAATTAAGGAAAACTTTTAATGTTCAAAACTGTTGTTAAAAATGTCAAAATTCACTGAGTGAAGGGATTTCCCAGGCCTCTACACATATAACCTGATCTGATTGGTTGTGATTTGCAGATCTGTCCTATGAGAAGTCCATCAGTAAGACTGTCCATGTAGGAGGAGATTTGACTGTCAGCTGTAAATACCCAGAATCCCTCAGGAAAGACCTCAAGTTTCTCTGCAGGAGGCTGCAAACTGCTGCATGTTCTTATAAAGTATCTTATAAAGCTAATGACCATAGAAAAGATGTAAATGAGGGGAAATTCTCCCTGTATGATGACAGAGAAAGACAAATCTTCACTGTGAGTATTAGAAATGTGAGTGAGCAGGACTCTGGTGAATACTGGTGTGGAGCTGAAGCAGCCTGGACATCTGATCATGGATACAAGGTTTATTTCACACAGATCGAGCTGACAGTTACTGGTGAGTTTGTTAATCTAGTTACTGTTGCAATTTTAATTGGTCAAAAAAAAAAAAAACATAAAACAAAAGTGCATCATCGCAAATCCTGTGTGAAAAGTTCATTTTTAAATAAAAACTTTTTAATAGGGAAGAAAAACACTGTCCACAGTCACCTGACCTCTAACACAGCTGCTTCCTGTTTAAACAGCTTTATCATGTACACGCTTTGTGAAGTCGTGTCACTTTCTTTCAGTGTGCAACTATGTGCGTTATTTCTCAAGTTCCTTTCCGAGTAAGAGCCTCTTACAGTTTCCGTCTGTTTTGAACCTGTTTGTCCTCTGTTGTGTTGTTTGCCTAATCGTTTGCTCTTCGCCTTTGTTCTGACCACAAATTTGCATCCACTTTAATCACAATTTCAGTCTAGAAGTTAATATAAGTTGAGAGGATGACAGTATACACCGAACAAATGAATTTTAAAAAGGAAAAATTGTGGTGAACATGACTGAAATGTTGTTTCCTTGCTTTAGCTACCCCCTTAAAACCGACACAACCTTCAGTGGTACCTTCATCATCATCATTATCATCATCATCATCATCATCATCAGGGCCTAAAGAAAATTTTGGCTCAGGAGGTAATTCTTGTTAAATGTAAACCGCACTCATAGTCTATCTACAAGGCGTTTATGAATCTGATCAGACTTCTCTATCATCAGCATGTAGTTTCGATTTGACAGGATAACTGCTCATGCATTTCTCTTCCAGAATTTTCCGCAGTTTCCACTGTGATCACCGTGTTAGTAAATGTACTGATTGGGCTTCTGATTGGAAGCATATGCCTTTTTGTGGTTTTCCTAATTAAACGCAGGATAAAAGGTACCACACACACACACGCACACACACACA
Source organism: Notoglanidium macrostoma (assembly GCA_030068235.1). Taxonomy (NCBI): domain Eukaryota; kingdom Metazoa; phylum Chordata; class Actinopteri; order Siluriformes; family Auchenoglanididae; genus Notoglanidium; species Notoglanidium macrostoma. Next base: position 2,634,836 of record JAQQZR010000036.1, on the reverse strand, counting down.
CACACACACACGACTTGGATTACATCCTTACCGTGTGCATGATTGTGACTGATGCTGTATACAGAAATATGTTGAATTAGAAAAGAAAACAAAAAAACCAAAGTTAAAAATTTGCCAGCAAACATAAATAATAATAACGATAACGATGAGATTAAGGAAGAAATGCATTCTTTTGGTACATCGCTTGCATTAGTGATTATATTGTCTTGCTAAGTCACTAAATGAAGTGTATTGGGGTTAACTGTTTCAGGAAGGTCAGCACCTCTTGACAGGCCTTCTGTTCCAGGCTCAGGAAACAGCTATGAGGTAAACTATGAGTTTGTTTTTCAGAGTAAAGATATTCACAGCAGAATATTATATCATGTGCTGAATACTAAAATCTCTACTCTTATTTGTTTAAAAAAAAAAAAAAAGGCAATTCAAGTTTTTCTTTTCTCTATTTTCTTGGATCCTCTTGTTGTGTGTGATTATCAGGATCGTAAAGACACCAGAGGCCTTTTTGCCTCAGAAGCTGGATCTTCTACAGGTCACACTTCTACTTCTGCACAACTACCCACAAGCCCCAGTGATTCTGCTTCCGCCGCTCAGTTACCCACAAATCTCTCAGATTTCTCAAACTCCGCTGTTGATAATTCTGCTGAAGGGCTGACTTACGCAACAGTGCGTTTTCACAACAATGCCTCCGGCTCTGATGATGCAGCTCCTAAGATGAGGTTTAAAAAGGAAGAAGAATTGTGTGACTATGCTACAGTGAGTCATGGTAACTCATATGGCTAGTTTATAATACTGGACATAATTTTATCTGCGCATTCACTGGTCACTTTATTAGGAACACCTATATACCTGATGTGAACTTGACCAGTATATGCATGATTTTATGCATTATGCTCCTGTCACGTGATCATTGGATAATGGTATGAGTGTAAAGGTGTTTCTAGTAATGTGTATGCTGAGTGTGTTTACAGAATATCTGTCTAGTACGCGTAATTACTTAATTATTGAAGAAGCACATGTACTTTTTGTTTCGCATTTTGTTTGCTTTACACTTTAGCCTTGAGATATTGTTTAATACCACTGCACTGGTAAATTGCTGATCGCAATTGGCCAAGAGGTGTTGTAATTGGCCAGCTGTAATTTAAATCACAGCTTTATATTAATGCTCTTGTTAAAACACGTTATTTTTCTTCAATAGAAACTTTTACCAGGATCTGTACGGCAGATGCTGAAGAAGCGATGTGTAACTATAGATCTGGTGAAGTTGTATCGTGAGCGTTTAAATCTACAGTACATGTAGATTTCTGTAAAGCCGATTTGTCACAAGATTGTTAAACGCACTACGGAATTGAATTATTTAGCATTTCAGTAACAAGTCTCCAGTGTCAGTGCTACACAACATTAAAATGTAACTGTAAATGGATAAAAATTGAATAAACATTTTCAATAACAAAACACCCATAACGTTTTATTGCTTAATTATTATAATCATTGCAGATTATTGTGATGGCTCAGTGGATAATCACAAACAATTCATTTGGTGGGAGGATGAGGATGGGATCCCTTTTGAGTCTGGTTCCTCTCAAGGTTTCTTCCTTTTGCCATTACTTTTTAATTGGGTCAAGTTGAAATATATTTGCATATATTTGAAAAGTGCTCATCAAAATGTATTTCAGATATATTTTTCCTGTATGGGTATCCAACACAGGAGGAGATACATGATTATCACTTCCTGTTAGCCAGTAAAGTTTTTATTTGTCATTCAAAATAACATGAATAGTAAAATGTACATTAAGTGCAGGTGGCCCATGATTGAAATAATGAAAGCGGTAGAAAATTGTTAGTAACGCATAATCCATAAGGCTAATGTGTATGTAGTAATGGGTAACGCTGTCGCTTCATTTTACAGGCTCCCTGCTTCCATCCTGAGCTCATCCTGAGGTTGCTGGTTGTGTGGCATTTCACATGTTCTCCCTATGTCCATGTGTGTTTCCTCTGGAAATTCTAGTGTCATTCCAGCTCCCAAAAACATGCCAGTAGTTATAGTGAGAAGTGTATGTTAATGCATCCAGGATGCATTCCCATCTCTCATTCCGAGATCCCCGGGTTAGGCTCAGGATCCTCCACAACCATGAGAAAGATAGAACAATTACTGAAAATGAATGAACGGATGAGTGAATACTTTTTTAGAACTTTTTTATTTGTTAGAACTCCAGCTTTATTTCTCACCACTAGGGGGTTCCCGTAGACCACATTTCCAACAATGGCCCTGGAGAACGGTGGCACGGTGGTTAGCACTGTCGCCTCACAGCAGGAAGGTTCTGGATTCAAACCTGGTGGCCGATTGGGGCCTTTCTAAACTGCCCACAGGTGTAAATGTGAGTGTGAATGGTTGTTCGTCTCTGTGTTAGCCCTAAGATAGACTGGCGACCTGCCGAGGGTGTACCCCACCTCTCGCCCGGAGTCAGCTGGGATTTCTCCAGCCTCCCCAGGATCCTGATGGATATGCGATATAGATAATGGATGGATTCTCAGGAGAATCTCCTGTCCTGCACATATTGGTGTTTGTTCTGCTCTAACACACCTGATTCAACTAATATGCTAATGACCAACAGTGTTCAGTGTGTTCAGCACAGGGTACCAGGGTTGGGATCTGTACTCTACGGTAAAGTCACAATGTAAGAACCGACATAAATAATAACAACAATAATACAATTTTCATCAATATAATATAGGATATTTTTGGAAGATAAATATATAGGTTATAAGTTTAAAAACATCCAGCAAATTGCCGTGTGTTAGTCTGTGTGCTAACTTTCCCACTAACATTCCCTTCTTTGTTTGAGTTCTTATCAAAGCAGCCTTCATTCCTGACACTTCTCACGCTGGCACTACCACACACTGACATAGCTACAGCCGAGTGTGTGTGTGTGTCTGTACCGCTTTTTGTACCCTTGTGAGGACCAAATGTCAGATTTTACTATCCTTTTGGACAATTTTGAATGGTTTGCACAGTCAATTGGTCCTCACAGCAGTTTTAAGGGTTTTGTAAACAAAAATAAGAAAAAGTAAAAAAGCCAAAAAGTTTCTTTTTTATTACTAAGGTTAGAGTCTGGGTGCAGGTGTAGCATTAATTAGCTGCATTAATCATTATGTCAATGGACGGTCCTCACAAAGATAAAACCAGTGTGTGTGTTGTGTGTGTGTGTGTGTGTGTGTAGGCAGGCAGAAGTAGCAATGTTAGTGTAAATTCTTTCCACTGTGGTCCAGTTATGACCAACTTAAAACCTTAATATCATACTTAAACCCACTGCTCTATACAAAACACATTGCTTTTCATTATTAGACATCTGTCACATTGATCAAGTAGTCAATTAGAATGTTTTATTTTTATATATACTCTATAAATTATGCTGAGTGTTAGAAAATAAATCTTAAACAAAAAAAATGTTTGTTAAAATAGTGCTTAGTAGGGCTGCATCTAATGATTATTTTGATAATTTATCAATTTAATGAGTAGTTTTAAAATGAATCAATTAGCACTTTCCTGCATTTTAGTCTCTTGATTAAGCTTAGTTACATCACTAATTACAATGTAACATTGATTGATGACATAATTTATAGCATAGAATAGAGTATGCAGTGTTTATCAATGTTTATCAATGCAGTGTTTATCAACTATTTTAATTACTTATCAGGTAATAGACTAAAATAGCTCTGGCATTTTGGACACCGCCATTCAGTTAGATGGGCTCACCTCATTTCACACCAACAGAAATGCAGCTCTGTGCCTACGACTCGCAGCAGTGGCTTGTGGGTTTACATCAACATGGAATGGTGCAAGAAAAAGGAGTTTGTGACTGTTAGATGCAGGCCATTTTATTTACTGTGGTGAATCACCACTCTGCTTGTTGATGGAGTGTACATTACCCCCAGTGCTAATGTTCAAGAGGCGCTTTGTGAGCTGTACAGACCTATCAGCAAACTGCAGAGCGCACACCCTGATGGACTGTTTACTGTCACCGGGGATTTCAACCATGCACATCTCAAATCAATGCTCTTGAAATTCCATCAGCATTTGTACTTTGCAGCGAGATGTGCAAATGTGCAGGACCTTGTTAACACAAACATTCCTGGCATGTACCACGTGGAGCCCTGCTCCCACCTTGGTGACTCAAACCACATCTCTGTTATGCTAATCCCAGCATACAAACTGCTCACCAGATGCTGCAAAACAGTCCTGAAACAGGAGCCATCTCTGTTCTACAGGACTGTTTTGAGCACACTGACTGGCATATGTTCAGGGAGGCTGCATCTTGGATGCAGACTTGGATGTGTACACATCATCGGTGACCAGCTACATCAGCAAGTGCATTGACGATGATGATGTCACGGCCCCCAAGACCATCACTACACGCACCAACCAGAAACTTTGGATGGCTGCAGAGGTGCATGAGCTGCTGAGGACCCATGACTCCACCATCAAAGCAGGTGACAAGTCAGCCCTGAGAACATTGAAGGATAAACTGTCTCGGGCCATCAGAGCAGCAAAGTGAGTGTACAGCCAGAGTCCACAGCCACTTCCAGGACAACAGCAACAAGCGGTACATGTTCTGACCAGAATGTGCAGACCAGCTGGCAGATGTTCTCACTGACATATTTAACATCTGCCGGAGCACCGTCATTGTTCCAACATGCTTCAAAGTTGCACTCACACCCATCATCATGAAGTGCTTCAAAAGACTCCTCATGAAGTACATCAGGACCCTGGAACCCCTGCAGTTCGCCTATCGTCCCAACCAATCAACAGATGACACTATTGCACACCCCTAAATCTGGCCCTCACATACCTGGACAATAAGGACACATATGTACGAATGCTATTCATAGACTTCAGTTCAGCAATCGAACCCAATCATCCCTCAGCACCTGATTGGGAAGCTGAGCTTGCTGGGCCTGAACATCTTCCTCTGTAACTGGTCTCCTGACTGAGAGACCTCATCCAGTCTGGATCGGGAACAGTTTCTTCAGGAACACCACACTGAGCACTTTTTGAAATTCTGTGTTGTCTTATGTAGCACCATTGTCCTGGAGGAATGCTGTCTTGTTTCACTATGTACCGTATCACCCGTATATGGTTGAAATGCTAATAAATCCACTTGACTTGAAATGGTATAATGCTTCTTAACATGAAATGTGATCAATTCAGTCATTGGTGCAGGCCTCAAGCTTTGTGCGGAAATTATTTGAGATGTTACTATTTTTATCAATACAATCTTAACCAATAATAGCTTTATTTCTATTTTTCACAAGCCAAACGGAGAGCTTCCAGTAACACACAAGCCAGTGAAAGCACCTTGTAGCTGTGTGTGTGCGCGTGCGTGTGTGTGTGTGTGTGAGAGAGAGATAAACGATAAGGTAAAACTGTAATGGAGGCTGTAATGAACTCTCTCTGATGATATAGAGGTTTCCAGTGAAGCACTAAAATTAATAAAGTGGAAATCAGTCACATCTTTCACATAGCACACAATCACAAGGTGGATGTTGCACAATGAATATTTATAATAATAATAATAATAATAATAATAATAATAATAATAATAATAATAATAATAATATGCAGTGTTTGCTTTTGTACACCTGTTTGTATATGCTGAATAACAGATTTTAAATAATGTTTGCTTTAGAAATAAAAGAACTAAAATGCCGTATAATGTTCACTCATGCAGAATCAGTGCCGGCTTTGTTCCTGTTTGAACATACTCCACTCAGACTCTTTAGCGGTGTTCAGATATCCGCACTGAGGACCGCTATTGTTACCTCGGAAATGGCAAATGCCTTAAAAGCTGCAGGAATGAATGAAATAAACCAAAAAGAGAAAGCAATAGAGGGAGAGAACTGATGGAAAAAGAACAGTAAAAGCTTCTGCTGACATTTCTGAAACTTTAATGCTGAGATTCACAAAACCTTTCATGACATTCAGACAGCAGGGGAGAGAGCAAGACAGACAGACGGACAGACAGACAGGCAGACAGGCAGCGGTAGACGGAGAGCGGCAGAAACACACAGAGAGAGAGAGAGCTGGACAGAGAGACAGACAGCAGTAGAGAGAGACATTGGGAGACAGACTTAGAGATAGAGTGGCAGAGAGACAGACAATAGTAGAGAGAGAGACAGACAGACAGTGATATAGACCGAGAGATAGTAGTAGATTTAGAGACAGACAGACAGACTGAGAGATAGAATGACAGTGAAATAGAGAGAGAGAGAGACAGTAGAAGAGACCGAGAGAGACAGAGAGAGATACAGAGGGATAGAGAGACAGAGTGAAAGAGACAGACAGTTGTGGAGATAGAGAGACAGTCAGCAGTAGAGAGAGAGAGCTCTATTTTGGGGATTATAATGCAATACAGTGGCAGATATATTCTTTTATTCAAAGTATGCAGTAACCTAGCAACAAGTGGCATAATTGTAAAATGGCCTGGGATCCAAAACCTGATATCCAAATCATCTCCTCTTGTTCTCGTTATAAACTAAAACCATTTTTGTAAAAATTTCCAATTAAATTTCAGCTACACAGGTCGTTTTTAACATCAGTATTTTAGTGTTAGACGCAGCCGGCTGTTAAAGTGTGAGCTTATTATACAGTATGATTCCTTGCTTATATTAAGGCAATACATTTGGCAAGTTTGGGAATCGAGTAGCTTTGTTAAGCATTTTATTAACTCTATTAATGATATGGAGTTCCATGTGTAATGGACACGGCCCTACCAAATTCACGGATGTGAAAAGCACGTCACAGACTGTGAATTCAGCTTATTTACCATGCCTTGAAAAGCGATGAAATCCAGAATTTAGGCAAACTGTGGCTAATCTCACGAGGTTAATCCTACGGGGCTAATCTCATAGGGCATGGGGATAATCTCATCTGGATACTGTAGATTTATACCTAATGCTGTAATCATAAAGACTGAACCTGTCTAAGCGCTTCTGGATTTCAACACACTCGGCACGGCCATTCCAGGATTTGGTAAAACAGTAGTAGAGAGTTAGGCAGATGTCATCGAGTGACAACTTTATTAAAGCAATGAAACAGAAAATAAAACCTTACAAACGAGACAAGAACATGAGCTAGTATACTATATATGCTGAGCAAAATGAGTGTTAATAGGAAGCAGGTGGGTATATTAATGAAACAAACCAGTGAGACAGAATTAAGGCAAACTAAATGTCAGAATAAAAGTGAATCAAATGGAAAAGGACTGGAACGGAAAATGGAAAGGAAATGGAAGAGGTGGACTTGCATTTGGGCTTCAGATCGTTGTCTTCCTACATAACTTAATTGTGCTTAGAGCATCTGATCATGGGCTGAAGCAGCAGTGAATCCCCGCACCATCACACTACCACCACCATGTTTGTCTGCCTCTATGATGTTCTTATTGTGTGAATGCTGTGTTACCTTCATGCCAGATATCATCAAAAAAGATCCACTTTCAAAGCAAGGTGTTTTATGAAAAATGTGAGACGATCTTTGTGTTCATCTTGGTTATAAGTTTTTCGTCTTGGAACACTCACATGGATGCCATTTTTGCCAGGTCTTTTTCTAATAGAGGATTCCTGTGTGCTGACCTTATCTGAGGCGAGAGAGGCCTGCAGGTCTTTAGATATTCCTATGGGTGCTGTTGCGAGATCTCGGAGGAGGAATTTTGGTAGGCTGGCCACTTCTGGGAAGATTCACCAATGTTCCAAGTTTTCTCCTGTTTGGAGATAATGACTTTCACAGAGCTTCAGTGGAGTCCCAGAGCCTTAGATATGGCTTTGTAACCCTTTCCAGGCTGAGATATGTCAGTTACATTCTTTCTCATGGAATTTCTTTTGATTGTGGAATAAAGTGCTGCTTGTTGAGACTTTTTAGGATTTATGTAAGTGAGTTTTGATTCAGCAGGATTGGCAGTAATCGAATCTGGCAGTATCTAGTCTGATTGAACACAATGATCAAGTAAATTTGGTTAATTGATCAACGGAGTAACTCTACAGCACAAATACTTTTTTTCCACACACAAGGAGAGCTGGTGTTGGATAACTTTTTTTTTTCGCTTTAGTTAATAAAATGATCCGTTAAAACTTGCATTTTATCTTTGTCTTATGTCAAAATTTACTTTGAAGTAACAATTAAGTGTGACAAATGTGAAAAATAGAAGAAATCAGGAAAGCACAAAAGGATTTATAAAACAAAGCACTGTATACCATGATGTCAGAAATATATCACTGAGTCCTTCTCGCAAATGAGGTTTACTTGAAGTTTATTGTTCATGATGCGCAGCATACAAAAATAGAACATAGCAAAAGTTCACAGTGTGTAGAAAGGCAGTGACGGTGTGATGAGGAGCCGGTATTGCATAGGGAAGCTCAAACAACCGCTGGAGTCTCAGAGAGTAAAAATGCAATACAGCATCACGCCAGTATTGTTTCATAGCACGCTTTTCACTTCCCTTTGGTTGGGAATATTTTCCCGCCGTTCCATATCTACAAGCTCAAGTGAGGTTTGTTAGATGAGTGTTAGATGAGCATCAAGCCAACATCAGGAGCACGACTGACCTGCGATCTAATGCAGTATGCTTCATAACACGGTGGATGAAGCTAGGGTTACATGTACAGATGGTTAGAAGGAAGGAAGGAAGAAAGAAAGAGGGAGGAAATGGAAGAGAAAGGAAGAAAGAGACAAAGTATGGAGAAGAGTGTAAGGAAGGATGGAAGAGAGAGGAAGAAAGTACAGATGAGGTACAAGTGAGGAAGGAGGGAAGGAACCGTGCAGCAAGCGTGTTTATAAAGAGTGTATGTTAACATCCTAATGAGTGTGTAGTTGCACTCAGTGTGAGTTTAAGCGAAGGTGCTGATTGGTCAACTGCTGTAACATCCATTATGACATCATCAACTGGCAGGTTGAATAAAAAATCTCCCAACACATTCCTTCAGTGAACTTCAAAGGCAAAGTGTATACTCGGTTCTGATATATTTCTAAAATCGTCTCAGGGACGTGGAGAAAATGGACAATAGAAAGGAAAACAAGTGTCAGGAATAGGAGTCTGCCTTGCGCACACAGTAGAATGCAGCAATAGCATTTCCTCAGACTGAATATGAGTACATGTTGGTTGGCACTCATGCATACAGATACCAACACTGATACCACAATCCAGTACTAGCCTACCTAGTGTTAATCAGTCAGGAACATCACAGAACCTTTTCTATAGCTCTGTAGAAATACTGGCCAATGTATGTGTTCATGCACTTAGTCTACCGTAGGCTCGTTCTTTACAACACTGGCTAGTTGTTTATAAATAAAGTGCATTAGAATTAGGTTTTGTTTCACACCGACAATGTGTAAAAAAAGGTAAATATTGTTTTCACTGCGTCAAAATCCATCGTTGTCCATCATCAATAGTGGCTGATTGTCACGAACAACATGGTGGGTAAGAGCTGTAATTTTCACTAACCTAGCATCGTCTGTAGATATTTTTTTTCCTCACTTAAGCATGCCAGAGATGAACGACTCATGCTGAGTTTTATGGGTTTTTTTTTTTTTTCAGATTACTCGGATTGCAGTTAATGCTGAAAGTTTTTCACGGAGCAAAGTCACAAAATATGTCGGATATAATATTCTGCCGTTCTGCCACAACAACGTACATTTGCCTTACATCACGTAATATCATGGTGTCATGTTGGTTCACTATTTTTGTCAAGTGTGACTGTGTACAAGTGAGTATGGTATCAGTGTTAGGGATAACGAACCCTTAATTAATACAATGTTTATTACAGTGTAGTAATAATGTTAGTTACACTGTAATAATACACTTATTTTACTGTAACATGTAATGCCAATTTGGTTTCTGGGGGTTTCATTGTATATATACAATAATTTAATAAACGTCTAGCTACAGAAATCACACAGACGCCCAGACACACTCAGTCGTTTTTATAAACACATAATATATCATACTTTTTGGTGTGTTTTCATATGTGTGTGTGTGTGTGTGTGTGTTCCACACTAACTTGCATTGTATCTTCAGAAGGATGTGTGAGTGTGAGTTAACAGTTTGGTTTTTAATAAAAAAGTGTGAATCTTACATCCATCCTGGGGCTCACTTTAGTGCTAAATGCTACATTAGACCCCAGTGAGGTTATGTGTACGTACTGGATGAAGTAGTTGTGAGTTTCTTAAAAAAAAAAATGTACAGCTGCTTACTTCATCACGGCATCTTCGTGAATTCATGTATTAAATGCGATGCGATTGCACGGTCAAAGCATAAATGGATCAACTGTTGGTGCTCAGAGGACAATGGTAAGCAATAAAAGAGCACAGTCTAGTGCGAACACCATGCCAGAGCCCAAGTCCTACAGTCAGGCTGAGAGCAAAATGTGGACTGGAATACCAGAACTTTCCATCCTTAAGTCTTGTGGAAGACTCAAAGGTCTGTGTATCCTCCCCAAGCCTGTCCTTGGTTCAGTTGCATTTGGACTAGTTTCCATATTTTGGTCACGTGATGGTGTGTTCATGCTTTTTGGAGAACCATCCAGCCATCAACTTCAGCCCTAAATGTCCAACACAAGGTAAAGCACCCAGTACACGTCCTCGTTTTTTCATTCTTGTTAACTTTTACTTCCAGTTTTAAGAACAAGAATGTGTTTGAGCTCTTTTGAGCATCCACACACTCCATCAACTCGCAGCTAACGCTGCATCACTGCACTTGCGATAACACACGCTTCAGAAGGTGTGAGTTCAGCTGTGCATGTAGTTCCTGCAGGGCGAGTCTAAAGATGGGAAGTCGTATTTGCCGAGCGGAGGAGCGTAGTACGTGGTGGTGTAGACGTTCGTCTGGGGCGGAGGAGGAGGGTAGAAGTTACAGCTCTCGTCTGGCAGCAAGTTATTCTTGTTCAGTGTCTAAAAAGAAAAAACACAGAGAAGACACCTATTACTTTAATATCATTAATGAGGGTTGCCAGGTAAGGCCTGAAACGATCCCCTTTTGGTTCACTGAGACATATTTTTATTCTTTTTTTCCCTTAGCCTTTGCAATCGGAACTAAACATTTTTTTTATTTCTCAATCTGGCAACCACTCATTAACTGTTCTGCCCCTGAGCATGGGGCAGCATGACTCTCACCCCAGTGGGCCTCTATTAGTGCTTGCTGCAGTTCCCATTTTTGAAAGCTGCAATAAGTCGTCTATGGAAGCTAAGTGGGGCGATGAACGTGTTGCCCCATGATTACACAACATCTAGAAAGGCGAGCAAATCAGTGAACCCTCGGCTTTTATCTGTCAAATAACATCATTTTAAAATCATAGGTCAATTAAAAGATGTACAGTAATTAGTATTTCAACAGAGTTTAAAATGGAGTTGTTATTCAAGATTTTAGGAAAAACAACATTTGTTGAACAGCTGATGTACATATTGGGAGACGAGCCACCACTGGGTTTAACTAGTGTACCTAGTAAGGTGACACTTCCTGTACACCAGTGATCACCAACCCTGTTCCTGGACATGGGCTTCATCTCCGAACAAAATCTAACACACCTCTTTTAGTTGATCAAGAACATCTTAATGGAATGATTACGGTTATAGCTAAAGTCTTCAGGAAGGGAGATCTCCAGGAACAGGGTCGGTGATCACGGCTGTACTCCCTAAAACTTTTCCTTATTCCTTATTTGGTCATGGTTCCTGTTTCCAGCTTCCATGTATGAACTTTTTCGGTCCTCCTCCTGACATTCACAGCATCTAGTGTGTATTTACAGCAATTCTCATTTATGATCTTTTTTGGTCTAGTTTATTTGAGTGCACTTTGTTCTGGTTATTCTATTATTCCTGCTTTTCAGTATCTTGTGCTTTGACCCTGACCAGTTTTATTTTTTCATGAATTACCCATCAGTCTGCCTGGCTCTACCTCGAATGACTTCAATAACCGTTTAACAAGCTCCGTGTCCTGTCCACCCACCGCAAGGTACAGCTTTTAATTAACACTAGGTGTCATTTTATTGGTCGTTGCCCCAAACCAAATACAGACCCTTCTTCTATGAGAATAGGTTTGAACAATTAAAGATAAAAACAGCATTTACAGTGACTACTCTCATGTTTTTTAATCCTTTCCGTCACCTTTTAACAGACACAAGTCTGTGTACAGGTGGGAATCCAAAGAAGAAACGAGAGGGACATCCACTTGACAAATACCAGCCTGTTAAAATTAACACAGTTATTTCATCTCGTTATTCTTTGTTTAAAACATGATGGACATGTCTGGAACAGAAACACAATTTTTTATTCCATTACTCATAAAACCATGGCTTATTCATCTTGAACCGTATTATTTAATAAACATTGTGAATTATTCAGTAACTACAGTGAAAGTAATAGTAAAATGACATATTCGCAGGAGAGAGGATGGCTGCTGAGAGCTTATGGGGCTAAAACCATGAAAACAAAATCAAAAATTAACAAAGAAAAATCAGAGCATCTTGTTTTAAACAGAATAAGATTTAAATAAATGATTCGTTAAAAAGTTCAATAACAGAGAAGGTGGAAATATCATATCGTTGCGCCTGAGGAAAGATCTGAGCTCCTCATGTTAAGCAGATCTATAACGGGTCTGAGGATAAATGGTGCTTAGAACGCCAGTACCTTAAACTCCATGGGAGTGTATTTCTCGTTCTTCGGCGTGCTGGTGTTGTGTTTGTGATGAAGGTGGTTGGGGGTGCTGGGATGGATCACCGCAGGCTCCTGGATGGGTTTATAGACCTTCTGAAAGAACACGTAGATAAGAATAGATCCCAGCAACGCTACCAGGAAGGAGACAGCACCCGTCAGGATCAGGTGGAACAGGGAGAATCCTGAAAGAGAGAGAGAGAGAGAGAGAGAGAGAGAGAGAGAGAGAGAGAGCAAGAGAGAGAGCAAGAGAGAGAGAGAGAGAGAACATTTTCCACTGGAGGATGCAGTGCAGATTTTAGCTTTTGCTTCATGGTCTGTACTTTACTGTGAGTTGCTCGTTGCTGAAACTTGCTCATCTCTGATTGGTCAAATTCAAGCTTCACAGAATGACTGATCAACTTATTTTGTGAGTTTTGATAGCAAGTGATTCAGTCATGTTTTATATCACATGACCGACTGCACAACAAGGAAATCAGCCCTCCCATGTCGAAAGCACAAATTCATACAACACAAGTTTAATTAGCACATAGTACAATGCAATCACTGTTGGACAGTTGCATGCTGGGTAATGAAGGCAGGATGATTTCAGTTACCTCCACAGTTTAACCCTTTCTTCCCTCCTGGTGAGCCGACTAGAAAACAGAAAGAGGGGAAGAGTTACAGTAGCAAAACCGAGTCTTTCATTTTTTCTGTTACTTGACAGAGAGAAACCTATAACCGCTGATGTGGTGAAGTTTTCTTTGGAGGAAAATGTCCATTTAACGTTCATGTTTTTGTTTCAGGAGGCACATTGTGGTTTATTGGCTACATGACAAGCTACGATTTTGTCATAGTCATTCAAAAGAGAATGTACAATAAGAGGCTATACTTCTTTCATGGACATCCCACAACAATAAAAGTGTATGAAGTGTATAAAGTGTATGATGTTTGGTAATAGGTATGTAATCGTCACCAGGTGGATGTCGTATAAGACTTCAGAACGTGCTTCTACAGGACAATATTCAAATTCAGGATGGTAACAGTAACGCTGCTTCATCACACCACCCTAAAGTTAATTAATATCCTTTAACAGTACATCCTGAAACGGTTTATTCCTTACTTAACAATATATATTTTACTTAAATATGTGGTGTAATTTGGCCTGAGTGGAGACTCAGAGTAACAGATGGAAGAAGTGAACTTACCTGCACTCTCCTTTGGAGGACACAGTCTCTGATCCGTGTGGTTCCCTTTACAGGGGGCGGGGCTTATCTCACACACTCGAGTGCGGTACTGAAGCCCATCCTCACACTCGGTCCATTCTGACCACAGCCCCCATCCACCTATCACACACACATACACAGTCATGCACACACCTTTATATAACTAAAAGCACCATAAAACAAACATAATATTCATATGTCTCATATATAAAGTAATTTTCCCTCATTTTATTTGTTCTTTCGTTTTAGTTACATTGTAGCCACATTTTAACGTGTGTGCGCGTGTGTATGTGTGTGTGTGTCTGTCTCACCATCACACTCGTGCATGTTGCACAGAGCCTCCTCAGTGTGCAGGCCGATGCAGATGTCCCCTGAGTGGGACGGGGTGGGATTTGAGCAGGTCCGAGTGCGTTGGTAATGTCCGCCTCCACAGGAAGTGGAACATTCAGACCAGGAAGACCAGCAGGACCACGCCCCCTTCACTACAACACACAAACAGCTGCATTACTCGGCATTTAACTGTAAATAAAAGACAAAAGATACAAGACCCTATCTGATTGCATTTCTGATTCTGAATCCTGGGCTTTAATGCTTATTCCAATTGTCAGGTTGTGAATAATGGGTGGTGCGGTGGTTAGCACTGTCGCCTCACTGCAAGAAGGTCCTGGGTTCGATCCCCGGGTCACCCAGGGTGCCTT
>JAQQZR010000036.1:2607352-2619729 GCA_030068235.1 Notoglanidium macrostoma | reverse complement strand
CTCGCCCCAAGATGCTGGGATTGGCTCCAGCTTCCCCGCCACCCAGACGGATAAAGCGCTATAGATAATGGATGGCTGGAGGTTGTCAATAATATTTGTTATAATAATTTATGCTCTAATATTTTTGTACATAATTGCAGTGTTGATCCCAATTCTGATTCTTGTTTAGAGTCTGAATCTAATTATGCACATAAATACAGTTTTAAGTGCGATTCTGATTCTTTTTTTTACTCTAAAATCAATTTATGCACATAAATACATTTTAGATTCCAATTCTGATTCTTGTCCCGATTATGAATCTGTCTGTGGTTTTAATTACAGTTTTGATTTAGAATCTGATTCTAATTAAGGACATAAATACAAGTTTAATTCTGATTCTGAATCTAAATCTGGTTATGATTATTCCGTTATGTGTGCTGGGTTCAGGTACCTGGGCATGGCTGCGAGTTACAGTCCTGATACTCCACCGGTGTCCCGATGCACAGGAACGCAGAACTTTTGCCATCAGGACTGACACACAAGCGCTTGCGTGTTCGAAATCCTCTAGAGCACTCTTTGGAACATGAAGACCACGTCTCCCATGGCAACCAGGTGACCCCCTGAACTGGGGTCAAAGGTTGTGCCACACTAACTAAGTCCTGTACCAGATCTGCACAAAAGAGAGGGACATTTAGAGACATAGACATTACTGCCTCCTCCTCCTAATCCTACTAATACTACTACAAATAATAATAATAATTTAATGTATAAGATATTTTTAGAATTAATATTGTTCAATGTAGTGAATAGTGTGCATAGTGTGTGTGGTTTGAGACACGTTCTGAATTCATTAAACTACCTGTTCATTAGCTCACTCTCTTCCCTACAGTAGTGCACTAGACGCTCCAGTAAACTAGACAGAAGGTTGGGAATCATTTAGGAAATGGCATGTGTGTGTTTTACCGTCAGTCTCACACCCCGTCGCTCCACCAGCAGGCGGGCAGTGACGCGTCTCCGCCTTACGCTTGCCCAGCTGGAGGAGGTGTGTGTCAGCCAGCGGCGCTCGGCAGGTGTGTCTCACACGCTGCTCCTGTCTGACTCCGCCCACTGTCACGTTCACCGGGTACCATGGAGACCAGGGTGTGTATCGACGTACCTCCGGACATGCCTCCAGGTTGCACACTCTGTACTCCTGCATGACAAGCAATATTTTTTGTCCAATTAACTGGTACCGCAAGTCCATCATCACAGCTGGACATCTCTATTGAGAATGGTCATGGGCTCAGGACACACTTTTACCTGTGTTTGAATTCCTTATGGAACTAGTTCGCAGGATAGTTATTTGGTTTGTGCTATTGAATCTGTAGGATTCAAGTCACCCAAAATGAGTTATGAAGCATCTACACTTTCAGCCTCATTAAGAAGTGCAGATTCTATCAATATGCATCCAGTCCTACAAGCCCCGCCCCTTGTTCTTCATAAATCAGTGTTGCACAGCCTGCATTTGCATATTGGAACCTGATTGGCTTGTATATTTAATGATGTAACAACCATTCGGCCCCTTTTAATCCTATATGCTTAAGATTACTTTTTAAAAAACAAATTTGTGACCCAGTGTATAATCTGGAAATGGATGACCAAACAGAAATCACTAGAAATAATTTTAACATGACACATCTATAGGAAAATTCACTAAACTCAAAATTTTCTAAAAATGTTCTTGATAGTGTGTGATGTTAATGTTAACATGATACAGATAAAAGCAGCTGCATTGTAGTATAATGTCAGGGTTATAATGCTTATAAAACATCTATCATTAGCGGTATTGTCTACAGCTAAGGGCTACAATGAACATGAGAGTGTGCTTCAGTCTTCTAGCTACATTCTAGGAAAATCTTAAGGTGCTGCGTGTGTGTTTCCATAGAAACAACTTATTTCCGAGTCCAAGAACTCATCTCAAGTCTTGACTTCATAATTGCAACATAAAGAGAGTTGATGGTGATATACTTTTTGAATGTTACTGTAACAATGCTGCCATATTGAGGAGGCGGGGTTTAATACGACATGATTTTGATTGACAGGTCATGTGTCCTACCTGAGGACACCCTGGGCAGGAGTTTCCGTTCTCACAGGTTCGGACGCGGGACTGAAAACCGCCGCCACACACTGCTGTGCATGTAGACCAGGAGGTCCACTGAGCCCAGGACACAGGCACAGGACACACAGAGTCCTCATTACACAACCTACACACACACACACACACACACATTTATGCACTTGTTCAGCAAGATCTTTAATGCAGATTATAAGTGCTGACTGTGTGTGTGTGTGTGTCTCACCGCTCCTCTCGCGTCTGGCCTACACACACTCTCCCTCCGTGTCGGGGGGTGGGGTTACTGCATGAACGCTGACGAACCTCGAATCCGACACCACAGCTGGTGCTGCACGGAGCCCAGGAGGACCAGGGAGTCCAACCTCCACTTCTACTCACACACACACACACACACACACACACATTTAAGAACACAGAAAGTATGTGTTTCTCTATTATTGGCTGGCATTCTTGACGATGTCATCGTGCTCTTCTTCACAGAAACTTCCCCCACTCATGCACTTGACATTACCTGGAGCAGTTGGTCACCTCCATGGTGGGTCCCACACACTCAGCCCCCCCACACTGAGGGACCGGGCGATCACACACACGAGCGCGACACAGACAGGCGCTTGAACTTTCACCTGCGTCATCATGTGTACATGACTGCCACGATGCCCACGGGCTGAAGCCGCCATCGCGGGTAAGATTTTGCTCCTGAAAAATCAGAATCATTCATATTGTAATAATAATCACGTCTAATCTAATCAATCACAGAGCTTCCTCTTCAGATATTATACAGGAATATCACTTATCTTCTCTAAACATAATACCACAAACTTTCTTGTCATTGTTTAATAGGTAAAGTACTACTAGCCAATCTTCCTCTTTTAGAGTGTGTGTGTGTGTGTGTGTGTGTGTGTGTGTGTTGGGGGGCTGAAGTGTGTATGCCTTACAGGACACTGTGTGATGTTCTGGCTCCACTGGCTCATGTTGGAGCTGGCTTCAATCGTAGTGCAGCGTCTCTGTTTCCTGTCCCAGCCACAATATGGATCCCTCGCATACAGGCATTCCCTACAGGAGAACACACACACACACGCACGCGCACACACACACGCACGGTGAAACCCATGGACGTTTCCTTAGCAGTCAGTGCTTTGTTTAATTACAGCATAATTTCAAGTCGTACGTTTTTTTCCTTTGCATTTTATCAACACATCTGAGGGAGCTTCTGTCTTATTTCCACCGTCACTCTTACGCTTTAACACTGTTCATATAGAAAAGATGTACAGTGGATAAAAAAAGTCTACACCCCCCTGTTAAGACTGCAGATGTAATTTTGTCGTGTAAAGAATGAAACCAAGATAAATCAGTCTTTTATGAGATACAGCAACCAACAAAACCAATTTGAGGAAACATTTGAGGAAAAGAAAAAAAAAAAGAAAAGGCATACAACCTGATTGCGTAAATATGTACACCCCTTAACTAATTCTTTGAAAAAACACCTTTTGTTTGTAATCCACCAACTCTGGCACATCTGGAGTTGGCAATTTTATTCCAGACTTCCTTGAAAAATGCTCCAGATGTGTCACGTTCTCCTGCACACAGCCACTTCAAATCATTCTTTGGGTGAATCGTTATTATGAATAGTTATTATGCTGGAAGGTTTAACCTTGGACTCGTCAGACCGTAACACATTTTGCTACATGATCTGGGGTAAATTAAAGCAGACTTGGATTTAATTTTATTGCATTTTTTTTTTGAGATCGGGCTTCTGTCTAGCCGCCCTCCCTCAAAACCCAGACCTGTGAAGGATACGAGAGCTCGTCGTCACACGCAGGGAGTGACCAGTACTTGCCAGATCTTCCAGCAGCTCCTTTAATCTTGCCGTTGGGCTCTTGGCAGCCTCCCTGATGATTTGGTCCTTTTGTCAATCTTCACGGGTCGTCCTTTTCTTGCTAACGTCACTATTGTGCCCCGTTTTCTCTACATGTCGATGATGACCTTCTCTGTGTTTCATTGTACATTGAATGCTGTTTTGTACTCCTCTCCTGATTGCTATCTTTCAACAATGAATACACCTTCGTACCTGCTTTGTGGACTGACTTCAGCAGTCAGATTGAACAAAAAAAAAAAAAAAAAAAAAAAGTCAAGGAAATTCCACAGAAACAGCTGATCTTTATTTTGGATTAATCAGAATAGCTACACTGATGACAGGTGAATGATAAATCCTTTTAAACATGAGATTAAATCTGATTGGTTCATTCTGAGCACAGGAGGACAGAATAAAAATTGTGTACATCTATGCAACCGGATTATTGTATGCTTTTTCTTTTCCTTTTCCTTCCTTTAAAATGTTTGTTTTTCACTGATTGAATTTTGTTGGCTCACATTAAAGGTGAGGTGTATAAACTTTACACCCACTGTAACGGCAATATTCTAGCCAGCCTCAATTCTTAACTAGCTGTTGCTTTCCCAGAAGGCAAGCTATGGTACAGTATTTATTTCACACTATTAAGAGCTTACGTATACTTTGTTTTACTAATCTATGAACAAAACACAATTACAGTCTTTTTAGCATTTGGTTTATAATACCATCTCTGGGGTTTAGTGTTGATGTAAGCAGTCCATCGGTAAAGCTGAATATGGTTCTTTGGGTATTTTGCGAGTGCGGACACGTGTTTTATCAAACCTTTATTCCCATACTGTATGTTCAGTTAAGTGTGACCATAACAGCATCACAGCTTTTATGGGAATAAAAAGAGAGGGAGGATAGAAAGTGAGAAATTATAAGGCCTTAATTAAAACTTCTCCATGTATTGATATTATTGTGTCACAGCAAACAGAGCATGCAATGAAACCATTAGAAAACAACTGGGATAAATACAGAGGTCTCTGGACAGCCAGATGTTCCTGTGCTGTTCCGCATTTCTGCGATTTACTAAAATGACTTTCCTATTGGGTGAATTTTAATAGCGTTTAGCCTTTAGTTATATCAAACTACGTTGTTATTGCTGATGTCATTATGATGATAACTATATAACTATGATGTTATTGCTGCTACAAGTAATACACAGGTAAGATTACTTGTTTACATGGATAACACATGGCACATCGACGCTCAATAACGTGTTCTTAAATAAAAAGAAAGTGTCATAGATGCTACATCTTCACTTGGATTCCTCTGATGTAACATTACAGACCTGAAATCATTCAGTCATGCAATAACAGGAAGGGGGCCAATACTTTGTTCACCGCACTGGACTATAAAAGTTTTATTCATGCACCTGTGCCGCAGAAATGGCTTTCTGATATAAATCTATTAGTTTATTTTCTCCGCCTCTGTTTCCCGCCAACACAGAGGGGCATTAAGAGTAAACAGTCTGGGATGCCAGGTATGTGTCATCTTTTTAAACACACACATATGCTGAATCAATAGGGGTGCTCTTCACACACCACTGAGTTTGAGCATCCTGCTAACAATCTGACAGCATTAGACAGCTGTAACCCATGTGTGTGTTTTGTGGGTTGAGGATGCACACACTTCTCTTCTGAAACCAAAAAAAGTGCTTGAGGTTGTCGGTTAATAAAAAGGACGCTCTTTGGGGTTAGAGCAAAAGTATGAGGTATGAGAGGTAAAACAACATATAAATTGTCTACCAGGTTGTTAGTAACCTACAAGAGCAAACACGTAACCATGCATACACTACACATATCCATACATTGGTTACATATGACCATCTATAGCCTAGATGAGACCATTAGCACGGATGTGAGGATCTGGCAATCCACAGACTACATGTGACTATTCATAGCCTACAAATGACCATCTATAACCTACATATAAACAATCATAGCCTACACATGACCATCTGCAGTCTGCATGGGACCATCTATATCCTATATGTAACCAACTATAGACTGCATGTAACCAACTATAGTATACATATGATCATTAATAGCTTTCTAATGACCTTATTATAGCCTGCATATGTCACCACGTATCTCTATAGCCTACACCTGACCATCTACAGCCTCCATATGACCACCTATAGCCTACGCCAGTTACAGCCTACAAGTGACCATCTATAACCTATATGCTACCAACTATAGACTGCATGTAACCAATTATCGTATACATATAATCATCAATAGCTTTCTTATAACATAATATACGCATATGATAGCGTACTTATCTGTAGCTTACATGTGGCCACCTATAACCTACATGTGACCTTTTATAGCCTGCATGTCATTATAACTATCTATAGCTGACATGTGATCATCTATAGCTTACCTGTACCCATGACCATCTATAAACTACTGGTGATTATCTATAGCCTACATATGAACTGCAATACCCTACATGTGACCATTCATAGCCTACACAGGGCTACTATCTATAGCGTACATGTCAACATCTATAGTCTACCCATGACCATGCGCATCTGTAGCTTACACGTCACCATCTATAACCTACTTCACATATGCCCAGGATGCCCAATATTATACGGTTAAACATATTAAATATATCATACAACACAGCCTGAAAAAAGGCTGTCAATACGTGTTTATGTTAATACGTAAGTGTGTGTGCATGTGTGTGTGTTTCAGTGTGTGTAGGTCAACATTCAGAGCATCACTAGGGCAACAGGACATGGTCAGAAGCCCTGCATCTCATACAAAAGAACCTTCAGACATTTACACAGAAACAGCAAACACACACACACACACACAAAAAAACACACACACACACCCCACCCTCCTGTCACAAGTTGATGGATCTCCTGGAAAACCCTTGGTGACACATGACACCCTGAATGCAGGCAACTAAATAAATAAATGGAAAAACAAGAAAATAAATGGCTTTTTGTACTTTCCTTCCAAGAGCAGCGCTATTTAGGTATTTACTCTAAATCTGTCACAAATACCTGATAGTACTAATGAGCTTGCGGTTAAGCTCTGTTAAATAAATCTTATTAGTGGGGCTCACTGAGAACCAGAGCCGCAGAGGCTTAATAAAAACACAGAGCAACATACAGTGCATACAGGTATGCACCATCATGATGCTCAGCTAGTGATGGGTGATATGGGGAATACCATTGCTACATACAAATTTAAAATGTATTTTAAATAAACTGCACGTTCTACATAACACATGATGATATGAGAGGCAACATTTGTTTGATTCCAAACTAAGGGATAGGAAACTAGGGAAGTAGATGAGAAGTGACAAGAAAACTAGGACATTGGAGACCTGAGAACTAGGAGACCAGGAAACGTATATATCTGATGCAATGCAACTAGGAACTATGAGAAGGAAATGAGAAATAAACAAGGTAAACAAGGTACTATGGTTCTATCACTGCGGAACTTAGAATAGCAAAACAATCAATAAAGCAAATTAATAAAAACAGGATAACTATAATACCATGAATAAGACAAGGAAACTAGGAACAATTTATAGGGTACTACGAGTAAGGAAAGTGTGAAACTAAGAACTGGTAAGGTAATTGAGAAAATGCTTATATTTCTGATTCACGCCAAAACAAATTCTACGTATTTATAAAGGCAGCACAAAATTTTATAGATGTTTATTTGTAGCAGCTGGCAGAAAATTGAAGCGAAGGATTCTTAGAAATGACGTGCTTCAAAACACACTTATGGGATATTTTCTTGACTGTTTGTTTCAAACCCACTTTGCACATCCTCCCTGACACCAGACACAGAGGCTGAATTACAATATAAAATGTATTTTTGAAGCGACAGATTGGAAAGCAGCTGGTCTGAAAGCCCGCTATTCACACACATATCAGGAAAGAGCCACTTCTACGTTTCCATCCTCATTGCTTTTATGTGAAAGATAAACCTGATAGAAAATTGCAAATATTAAATAAAGTTTCATAAAAAAAAAAAAAAAAAAAAAAAAAGAAAAAAAAAAAAAATCTATTACCTTACTTGAAGTGGGAATTGATTTTTCAATAAAACGGCGTGGAGTGATGGTCGTAATACAATGTGTGATAGGTTAAGTGTGTAATATGTAAATTAAGCTCCGCCGAACAATCGCCTTTCCTGCCTGAGGATAAATTGGCCAACGCTTTTTTTCTACAGGCAGCAAGAAACGTTGTTTAACTCTGTCTATTACCGAGGAAGGATATTACGTTTTAAAAGATGCATTGTCTTCTCGATACATCGCTCAGCACTACTGCAGACAGTGTGAACTGTTGCCATTGGAGACAAATGTAGTCATTAGCTAAGCCCACATTAATATGATACACTGGGAGGATACATTGGACCAGTATGGGGTGTTTATAGGAGATGTGCAAAGTGGGAGGGCCTTTTAGACTGGCATTGGGTTTGGACTGTGGTAGTATTGGAATAGGATGTTAGTATGATACACTAAGATGGTGGTAATGTAAAAACACTTATAATATATAGGCATCATGTAAACAGTTTCAGTTTAATTGGTTGCTTGTGATATTTAAAGGAAATGTTCAATTAAAGAGAACTGTATTATACATGGCACAGTTGCAGACTACATGGCAAGTATGTTCGTGTATGTGTGTGTGTGTGTGTGTGTGTGTGTGTGTGTGTGTGTGTGTGTGCAGGCTCACCGTTGGGTTTCATAGCTGGAGCATCTCTCCAGCGGGATCTTCAGAACTCTGCTGCTCAATCCCACGAATAGGGACCTGTCGCTCTGCAGGATCTGTAGGTTAAGGATTGGTTCCTGCTGATTTGCTGGAAGAAGCTTCATCTCCTCAAGATAACATCCACGCAGATTTTGACTGGACGTGGAGAGCGCCTTGATAATGGTGCCATGTTCTATTTGATAAAATGGAAAAACGTATGGTTGTAGTTGCAGCATGCTGAGTGAGTGTCTCTTAACTATATGACTGAGATTAAAGGAGTACACTGATGTTCTTAGAAACGTTACTTTTTCACCTCTTCTGATATTCATCCATTTCTGCTAAACAGGAATATAATTTGGTGCATAAAACCGAGGCTTCACATTGTTTCGCCAGACAAGGGTGATTACTGTGCTACTGTGCTTACTGGAATCCAACCATGCAAAAAAAGCACTACGCCAGCCATGTCTGACCTGTCCCTATGTAGATGACGTGGTATAACGTGTCACGGCCCTGCACAATGTCCACAACCAGTTTGGAAAAGCGGATATTGTCCTGGCTGATCAAGGGGTCAACAGATACAGGCTGCACAACTTCACTCATCAAAAAGAGTCTCTGAGCATCCTGCAGACTTCGTTCTGTTAGATTCCCACCAGGGCCACTGTCACCTACTGTCCCACACTGAGAACAGACAGAAGGAAAGAATGAATAATAGAAATATTGCAGTGCAACATTGGACTGCCTACTGAAATGCTACACTGGGAATTTTGGAAAGAGACATTAGATAAGATTGGAATGGGACTTGGGGATAGCACATTAGGTGTACACTGGATAGGTATGTTATGGAAGACAGGTACTCTTTTCGGTACTATGGCATACACTTGAATTATGCATGGTCATGGGGAAGGTACATTTGGAAGGGATACTGGTTTGATAAAAATGGAATGAAACACTGGAGTGAGACAATACCATATTACATTAGGGCGGATAACATGGTACAACAAAAGAAGGCATTGGGATGATATATTTGTAGAACACACATGGACATTTGACATAGTAATGGACTAGAACTTTGGGGAAAAAAGGCCACTACGGATGAGACATTGCCATGGCACTGTTAATGAACAATAGGTCAGGATACTAGAATGGAACATTAGTCTAATACAATAATATGCCTAGATAGCACATTGGACCTGGCATAGGATACTGGGGCAGTATTTTAGGACAGTACACTGGGACGCATGTTGGTATGACACATCGGTACAGGACACTGTTATGCAAAACAAGTACAAGAAATCAGATGGGTAGACTGGGATGGTCCACTGCGCAAGATATATTTGAAATGGTACATTAAGCATAAGAACATATGAACTGGATACTGACATGGCACAATGGGAAGGCACATACAAACCACACACTGAGATGGGGTATAGCAATAAAACATTAACACAGTTCATTAGGAAAATGACATCAGGAGATGGGACATCAGTACAGATGGCCTGTACAGGACCTTGACATGGCACACTGAGAAGGTCCACTGGGCAAGGTACATTTGATATGGTACATCAGGTCAGGACACTGGGAAAGGATGATGGTATACTGGAACGGTACATTAATACAGCAGTCTGAGGTGTTAGGACAGGACATCAGGTCAGAAGAATGATATAGGACAACAAACTCTGATGGGACTATAGTTTAAAATTCAGAGCCTATGAACTTGTGTTCTTAGTTCATGTTGCCGCCTGAGAGACTTGTAGAAATGGTAATGGACTTGACCTGCAACCTGCAACATTTAGGAAAGGTGTTCTTCGGCAAAAGGATGCAGATTAAATGATGATAACAGATAGCAGGTGTTGGTGTTTTTCCAACCTGAAAGTTGGGGATGGGGTTCGGGGTGGAGAGCCAGCTCATTCGAGGGTTCTCCTGGTAGCGGAATGGACCACTGAAGGCTTGAGTGATGGCACTGAGGTTGAAGGCACACACTGCAGAGGCAGCAATGCTGTTACTGTGGGAGGAAATGAGGGCAGCGATTTCAAATAAGGCAAACCATGAACATCAAGAAATTAGGGTTGGGTTTTTAATGTATCAAAAGGTGTAGGTCAAACATTATATAATTACCATATGATATTTTTCCGTATTATGCATGCCTAGCTGGTACAAGATGATCACAGGTGAATGCTGTCCTTTAAAAGTAGTATGGACTAGTAATGGTGGTATGGATTCTGTTTGTGTTAAGGGTAATGTTGCTTCTCAAAAGTGGATCAACCACCACACCATCAGCTAATAGCATGGACTAACACTTGGCCATCATTTTCAGACTGTAGGCCAAACTTGAAGAGTTCATGGAGAATTCCACTGATTGGAATTTAGTTCGAACAGGAGCTCAACCATAAACTCAAATCTTAGAAAAGAATAAAATCTATCTCACTCCTCAACGGCATTTAGCAATTCCTTCAGAAAGTTCGAATTCCACTTCTTATATAATTCTGAAGATGTATTCAACATTTTATCCACTCCCTGTCTACCCTCTGTCTTTCATTTTCGGACCAAAATTCCAAGACTAAAATCTCACTCTGTTACTGTTACCCTTGCTGATTCAAATATAAACTATACTCTAAGATCACAGTGTTATATTAAAACTGTTAAGCATCACACAAGGCTCTAATGTGAAAGGGTTAATCCACTGCAGATATTTGCCGGATCTGAGTAGCAGGATGACCCAGTAAGCAGCATCAGCTGACTGCTTCACTGCATTTTAATCAGACAATCCCTGGAAATAAAACTGCATCGTGACACTCTAAGTCTCAGCAGATCAGGACATGGTATACATTATTCCAACTGCACAGCACTTCCAATTGCATGACTGAAATCTGCTTTTCCCTCCACAAGCCAAAGCTCAATTCACTTTTGCCTATATAGTACTGTATATAATATATAAAGGGTAGGGATGTAACCAAATACAAACGCATTATTAGGAATGGACAGATAATATAGGCACTCCTAGACAGATACAGATAGGTGGAGCCAGCAGAATGTAACAAAAGGTTACACAAGCAGGAGGTTTTTTACATTAACGTAGGTGCGAGTGAGCAAAAAGTGAAGCTTACAGGACAAAAAAGACCACATTCATCAACACAAACAAACAATTGTCAGACAACAAACAGCAATCTTCAGTCATCCTTATTCAGGGACTTTAGAGGTATAACATTTTAATGAGGCATGAATTGCGAACAGTAATCAGAAAGAAAGCTCACATGTTGGTGGTGAAGACGCCGTAGATGAGGTCTTGCTCAGGCAGGTAGAAGGTGCTGTGGAGCTCATGGTAGTAGAAAGGCACATCTCCAGAGCGCGAGCAGTTCAATCTGGCCTTCATGAACGTCGTCCATGTGTCTTCAAGCAGAAACCGACCGCCTACGTCGTTCTGACACACCCGTGCCACCCGAGAGAACACCGCCTTCCCACAATCCTCCTCCACCGCCACCTCCCGCAGGAAGAAGTAGGTGAAGCGGCCTACCTCGTACGCCGAGACGAACTGAGGCTCTGTGGGGAGGCAGGGAGAAAGAGGAAAAGAGACACTCATAGAATACCCATTACTATGTTTTGCCATCCATCCATTATCTATAGCGCTTTATCCGTCTGGGTGGCGGGGAAGCTGGAGCCAATCCCAGCATCTTGGGGTG
>JAQQZR010000036.1:2564268-2574423 GCA_030068235.1 Notoglanidium macrostoma | reverse complement strand
CAAGATGCTGGGATTGGCTCCAGCTTCCCCGCCACCCAGACGGATAAAGCGCTATAGATAATGGATGGATGGATCTTCCTGCAACATTTTCTTACAAATGTAGGAGAAATATAGCTTTGTAGCCAAATTTAAGCCATTACAAACTTGACCAGGCAGTTACAAAGGATGAATGAATGACGGCTGTAAATGCATCACTGTAAAAGCTTGACTTTTGATGCCATGTGAATCTTTCAGAAATTTAACAGCAGTACATTGTGCATTGTTAAAAGGAGAAGATGAAATGTTACCTGGTAGACTATAGGGTACGTTTGGCAGAAATCATTGTAAAACATAAAAAAAAAAATAAAAATAGCAAAGGAAAGCGATTCAAACAAGCTTGCAGCGTGTATTCACAGTCCCTTAAGTCAGCTAGATGGAGGACATAGCACAAATGGCGAACCTGTCATGGCAGAGAGACTGAGCCGTGAATACCACATACTGAGCTGCAACACAGATTTGTAGACAAAAATAGCAATAATGAATAAGCCTAGCATTGCTAATAGATGAATGCCAACTCAAAGCTAACAGGCACCACTCTAGTGTTTCACGATAACAAGCCACTCACAACGTAAAGAATACACTCACTGACACAGAAGAGAGGAGTCGACTATCAGCTAAGCATCAAGTCAAGTCACACGCTGCTAAGCAGTTAGCGCCATATGGTCCAACATGTGTAGGTGAGAAGAATAAAAGAACGATGGCTGTATGACAGGGCTGTTTGCCACTCAGAAACTGTATTTGTGGTTTAATCCATTAAGTTTGGATTAACAGTTTCCCATGTTTAGACGCTCTTCTAAAAATGGATCATTTTAGGCAAAATGAATGGACATCAGCATCCCATTTTTTGCCGTCTATCATCAAAGACAGAGCACAACAACATTCTGACAGTGTCAGGCATTCTGGACCAAAATCTCATGCTAATTGGACCATTTCCCCATTGTAGCATGTGGGACTCTAATTTTGGTAGTAAGATTGTTTTACATTGATTAGCATAAATAGATTGCTAGTGGCACAACAACAATACCGTTTATAATGAGCTGCCACAATTACGCCAAGGGCTTAGTTTGATTTGCAAAACATTTTTGGCACATAACCAGACGCATCAGACTGTTTCTAAACATTTCTCTGGGGGACATCCGAACGTAAGATTCTTTAACCCCTCCCCTTTTTGACAAACGTACATTTTCAGTATTTCCCGCACCTGATTTCAGGAAAATGTTTTCAGGGGCATTGAGAATGTGTTTGCTTGCTATGTATTGAGCAGTGCAGCTTCAACACTTAACCACTTAAATGACCAAATATGGTCAAATATTGCATGTTGAACTGAAATAGTGTTTCCAAGAAGATTCCACGTTCGTCTCGGAAGCCAGACCTCTAGAGAGTCTGGTATATTTGCTATGATGTTTCATCAATAAACATGGCCAAAAGCCAGCTACTTTGACAGGAAGAGGCAAATTTACAGACATAGCAGATGATCAACCTCAGACCTTTTCCTGCTGATTTTTGGCAAACATGAAGAATAACTTGTTCTCTCACTAATAAGTGCTTCAAAAACAACTCTTGAATAACTTTGATGGGTGGAATTCTATTAACATTTTTGTTAACCAAGCGACTGCTTCATGCTCAGAAAGGCTCATTGTGCTGCAGTGTTCAAAATTTTCCTGCTTGAAACCGGCACAAGGACGGGAAGACCTGAGAGGCCCATCGGGTTGCGACTTACAACATTCTCACAACAAGGTTGTGTCCGGAAAAAAATGTACTAAAGATATCTGATGCTCCACATGCGTGTCCTGTGGACAAAGCCAGTTGTAGCTTTCAGTACTATTAAGTCAAAATGTTTCTACAGTTGTGATTGCTGTTTATCAATGGATCCATGGATCTACTACAGTTTGCATACCACCCAAACTAATCCACCGATGACCCCTTTTGCACAGTCCTCCACCTCGCCCTGTCTCACATAGACAAAAACAACACCTACGTCAGAATGCTGGTCGTGGACTTCAGCTCAGCATTTAACGCAATCATCCCACAGAGCCTGACGTCCAAACTCAGAGGACTAGAACTGAGTACATCATTGTGCAACTGGATTCTGGCCCTTCTTACAGCACGGCCTCAGTCACCACCAATGTCTCCAGCACTGTCATCCTGTGCAACGAAGCATCGCAGGACTGCGTCGTCTCTTTTCTGCTCTTCACCTTGCTGACGCATGTCTGCACTGCCCAGTTCAGCTCCAATCACATCATCAACGTTGCAGATGACACAACTGTAGCAGGCGTCATCAGCAACAGTGATGAGTCAGCTTACACAGAAAAGGTCAAACACCTGACAGCCTAGTGCAGGGACAACAACCTGTCTCTTAACATTGACAAAATAAAAGAGATAGTTGTTGACTTCAGCAAGTCCCGTCTAGGTCATAGCTCTTTCTACGTAAATGGCTCCACCATGGAGACGGCTGAAAAATTCAAGATCCTTGGTGTTCACATTACTGCGGAACTCACCCTGCTCAGCTGTTGCCAAGGACGGCAAAAACGGCTCTACTTCCTGTGATGGCTGAGAAAGGCAAGTCTTCATCCTCACCACATTTTACAGGGGCGTCATAGAGAGTGTGTTGACCAGCTCCAGCACGGTGTGGTACGGAAACTGTAATGCAGCTGACCGCAAGTTACTACGGAGGATTGTAAAGACAGCTGAGAGCGTGACTGGAGTGTCCCTTTCCTCCATACAGGAGACTTGTTGTCTCCACAGGGTGTCCAGCATTGCAGCTGACCCCTCCCACCCTGCACACAGTCTCTTTGCGCTGTTGCCATCTAGTAGATGGTACCGCAGCATCCGAACCAGATCATATAGATTGTGTTACAGCTGTTTCCCCTCACGCTGTCCAACTCAATGCTCTTTCACCCTCACTTCCTGCTGCTGAGAAGTCAATTCTGACCTGTCATCTTACACTACCTTCACCCCGCTGAACTGCTTAAATCAATGCAGACTGCATCTTATATCTGTTGCACCTCATTTCTTTACCGCTCAGGGTAAATAATCATTACACTCTGAATGTATATTTATTATCTGCATAAATTTGCATATTCTAAGACATAACATTACGACTACCAAGTTGCTACCAATCCAGTTTATTGAACTGCTGAAGTGTGTGCTACAGTTACTGGCAATGACTGCAACTGCACTACATGTTGTCTTGCGTTTATATCACCTTACTGCACATTGTCTTGCCTATTGCCCTTTATGTTGTATTTGCACTACATGTTGTACAATGTCTTGTTGTATGGTCAGAATTGTGGTCCTGAAGGCGCACAATTACATCTCAACCTGTACCCTGCTTTTGATGAGATGACAATAAAAGAAACTTAAACTTGACATTGTGAAGTTTAATTAGTGGTTGAAGTAAAGTCGCGTTGTCATTTTAGCCACACAGAATCGTAGCATAGTATAGCATAGGAAAATGTTAACTATCTTTTCGGGTATGCTTTACTTCCAGTGTCACTGAACGTATAAAAGACGTAAGTTAGCGAGTTAGTAAAGTACCAGGAATCTAGCTAGCAATGTGAATGAGCATGTGTTATCCTAGAGGCTAGCTAGTTAGCTGCCAACATTTTTACTTACTACAAAAGTGGAACAAACCTACACAACGACTAAACGCAATTAGTTAGTGTTTTTGTACATTTCTTCTCTTCAGTCTTTTTTTCATTTTTCACAAGCATTGGAAGCTAACTATCCAGCTAGCAAACCTCGTCGCATCAGTAAGCTAGACAGCGCCCTTTTTTTCAACTTGAGCCACAGAAAGAAGGGACTAAATGCAAAGATTTTGTTTTAGGAAATATTTCTCTTCTTCAGCCTTCGGTCACAAAATGTGGCCAAGATAACCAAACTGAAGATGAAGTTCCCTTTTTTTCTCTTGTTTTAACAGGCTTAAGTGATAAGTAATGGTATGTGTCAGAGACATAAACGGTTCTGTCATTCAAAGTAAAAATATTGCAGATACTGCTTCCATAATAAATTGAATCTCAATGTGAAATCAATGTTCCAGTTTCACTAAAAGCCATGTCGCAGTGTCACTTAGTCCTTGTCCAAGCAACAGAATAAGATGCCAGTCTTCATCTGAAAATGCCTGACTGGAAAAAACCCAAGCGAGATGGCCAGGCTGACCCAGCAGGCAGCATAAACATGATGGCAATTATGTGCTTACATCCCTTACCATGCATCATTAAAATATGACACGGATGCAGTGAAGCGCAGGACAGGAGTAGGCTAGCGCTATGGCATTTCGCTAACCTTTCCAGCTCTAAGTCACGGCATCATTCATCTTCCCCGGGAACGGTCGACGACATGCTTCAGACGCAGAATCTCAGAGACGCGTGGGAGGCGAGGGTGAAGGGTGATGTGTGTAACTTTATAACAAATGAGAGAGAATCGTGCAAGTGCTGTCAGATTTACATGCAAGTGACACTGAACGTTCGAGCAGAATAGCTTGATATGACTACGTATAATTACTTAGTGAAAGAAAATTTGCAGCGTTTCCTTTTTTCATTGTATTATCGCGTGTTAATCACATTTTCCATTGCCGGCTTTTAAACCAAAGGCACTGGTGATTTACAGCCACACCGCTCCACAAGGGTACTGCAATTTGTTACGTTTACGTTCTTGTTGTCACAAGAGATAGGGATCATCTGATAGGTGAAATACATATAAGCTTACACACACACACACACACGCGCACACACACACTATGAAAAATACAACGACATATACTGTACAGAGAGGAAGAAAGGAAGCACAAATTAACATGTGCTACAATGCACACAGATGTACAGCTATGCCAAAACATGGAAATACACACACACACACACACACACACACACACGCACGCACGCACACACGGACAGCTTCAACATATGCCATGGAAAAACATGTCCATGTGTTTATTCACAAATGGTGCAGTGTTTCCGCCTTCACTCAATACTCACCCTGTTCCTCACACACCACCCCTCTACACACACACACACACACACACAATTTACTATAACAACATTTAGCTTGACTCACACTCAGAACTTTCAGTCTCACACACAGGCTTTTCCATAGCTCTTTATACACAGTACATCACTGTTACTATGAACTCCTGTGAAGGAGGCGTGGCTTTGAAGCATGTCAGTCACAGTGATGTGGGCGTGGCCTCTGACATAGTATAATGGGGGTTGATTGTGGATTTCTGTCCCACTTGTCCCTGCACACATTTTACCTTTTCTGAAACCAAAACATCATAAACATGAATAAGCGTCTCCACTTCCTGACCGCAGACGCTAAATGGGTCTCACACACACACACACACACACACACACACACACACACTAAAGTGATCATTGAAGTCAATGAAAGAGGGGCTCTGTATCCGTGACCACCAGAGCTATCCCATATAGCAGTCACTATAATGGCTCCCTACGCCATACTACATACAAACTGCACAAGTGCATTTTGGGTATTCTGCATTCTCATTTCTACATGATTTGGAAACTAGTTTAGACAATGGAATGCATTCAGCACCGCGCTCACTATTCTGCAGAATGAACATTGGCAAAGACGTCGAGGTGGGAATGTTCACTTTCCTCATGATTCGATTCCTCATGGTTCCAATTCGATTATAGCATGATTCTCGATGCATCTCCATCGCTCGGGCTTTTGCGTCGCGGTACAGCTTCAGTATAACCATGTCTGTGACATGCTTGGAACATTGCGGAACTTCGGCTCCAAGGTGTGTAGGAGAAAACAAAAGCCTTAGTTTGCTACAACTGAGTAGATACAGCCAGACTATACTAGACTATACTATCAGAGTTCAGTGGCAACTTTAATATGAGTGCCCGCTGAACATTCTCTGCTTCGCTCAACCGCTTTTATTGCTAACACATGCTGTGAGAAAGAAAATGCAATATGCGATTTCTCATATTGGTTTATATTAAAGCATGTAATCATGGCATAACGGGTTTACAAATTGCAAAGCTCTTTGGTCGCAATGTCAGCTCTTTAAATAAATTGACTTCCTGCTGCAAATCTCTTTTATTTTGAATATAAATGCAACTTCCAGAAGCTGTATAGTCCATTAATGTCACGGTGCAGGTTCCAGAACTGACAAGTTTAAAAATTGTGCTTCTGAAATTGAAATCGAATTGGTCAGAAGAAAATAAAGGGCGTACCAATTAACGTCACGCACTTATTTTATTTGTTTGTTACTTTTTTTTGACGTAACCATGCGCTGTCCAGTCGTTCTGATTAGCTCAGATGAAAAAAGTTAGTAGTAGCTATAAGTAGCTCCTGAAGCTAAATAAAAGACTGATTAAAAAATGTG
Source organism: Notoglanidium macrostoma (assembly GCA_030068235.1). Classification (NCBI taxonomy): domain Eukaryota; kingdom Metazoa; phylum Chordata; class Actinopteri; order Siluriformes; family Auchenoglanididae; genus Notoglanidium; species Notoglanidium macrostoma. Next base: position 2,568,032 of record JAQQZR010000036.1, on the reverse strand, counting down.
TTGTTTGTGTGACGTTACATGCTTCACGGAACACATCGTTATAGTATTAGTTTGAGGAATCAGTTGTTTGGGTTTTATTCTCTTTGCTGGATAAGATCTCTATTTAAACACCGCTTGTCCTGCTGCTGCTTCCTGCTGCCTCTGAAATCGCACCTTTGCATCATGCAGGTAAATATATAGCAAAATAAATCATTATTGTTGCTTGGCTGGATCTCAGTGAGAGAAAATATCGCAGAACCCAGTAGAAAACAGTGAACATATTAACAACTATAACCTGCAGCAGAAGTTCTTGTATTTAGAGCTTTACATTTCTACAACGCTGTACCTTTAATAGCTAAATATAGCAATATGTTAGCAGGCTACGCAGCCAGCTGGTGTATAATTCAGCCGTGAGTGGATGATGATGATGGTCTGAGGGACGCTGAATTAATGATCTGTAAACACAGCCTGGCTATGGAACTGATTAATGATGAATATACATGGCCTGCACCTGGAGAGGTTTAAACGTACCAGCCAGCCGTCCCTAATAGATCTGGGATTGATTTGTGCCTTACCCACCATCACCACCCAAACATTAGTCATGCTCTCGAATCCTTCACACACAAAACACAGCGCGTCTTGCTTCTGCCTTCCCGTCTAAGCGATGATGTACGACGTTACAGTAAGTAGCAGCGTTCATGATTCATGACTGTGCATACTTTATACTTTATACTTCTTCTGTAATTTCTACAAGAAAATAGTCAGATCCAGACGCCCGTGCGGAAATCCGGGAAAATACCCAGTAATACATACATTATTATTATTATTACTGTAAAACTGCGCAACTTATCAGCAAAGCAACCCAGACTGGATCTTGTTTATCAATTTACATTAATTGTATTATTTTGTCATCCTTAATTGTGCGATTTCAGTGCAACCGGTTTAAATTTTATTCGCACCGCTTGTTTTTTTACTTTCTTTTTTTCTTCTTTCCTGCGATGACCTGCTGATCCTGTCAGCACGTAACGTGAAGTTCATAAAGCCAGGTGCGTCAGCTCAGCGTGGTATTTATTACTGCTGATCTGAAAATCATTGTCAGGGTTCACAGAGTGGGTCAGAACACAAGCAGGCTGCAAGAAGCCAGATTAATCCATGATCGACACAAACGAAAGGCGAGACCCGGGAACACGGCGCGGCAGCACGGTAAGACTTCGCGAGGAGAAACGGAAACAACATCCGGTGAGTAGACAGGAGTGGACACAGGACAGGAATCCACCCAAAAATAAACGGCCATTACATGAACAGAACCCAAACCCAATAGGAAATGTTACACGCTTGAGCTGGGAGAAATCTGACACCGTTGTTCTCATTGTACATTTTATTATTGCGTAATATTTTATTGTATATACACTACCAGGCAAAAGTTTTGGCACACCTTCTAATTCAATGTTTTTTCTTTATTTTTATTACGTAAATGATGCTTCCTCCGTCCACTCCTGTGGTACGACGTTACGTCACACACGACTCGCACTCGATGAACCATGGTACTTATGTTTACAAAGCTCTCATTAAAAGTTGATTAAAAAGCAGAACGCTTTGCAGTGAAGTATCAGAGACCTTCATTGTATGTAGCTAGGACAGCTAGCTTGCTTTGACCTGAGCGACTTGTTATTGTGAGCCGTTCCTGCTGACTCAGCAGCCTCCAGAGCTAAAGAACGCCACCACAAATGAGTGCTCTCGCGCTGTTCTCACCGAGTCACGGTTTTTTGTCCCGGAGAAATCAGCACTCATTGTTTTCTTTTTTATAACTAATCCCCTATTTAACACCGAGCTTATTATAACTGCACCGGTTATGGACGAGCTGTAGCGTCTGATTAGCACATGAAAAGCAGCGCCAGCAACACGCTGAAACAGGAGAGATGTTCACTGTGAATATTCATGACCCCATGAGGTGAATTTTGCACTCGGGGCAATATTAGGCTGAGGCTACGTCAATTGGATAAGTGGGAAGCGTGACACGATTTCTCGCTGGCAAATAGCATTCTATAAAGATTAGCATGACTGATTCATGTGCTAATATCTGGAGGAATAAATGTTATAACATCCTGCAGGAGGGAGGTGTGTGTGTGTGTGTGTGTGTGTGTCAGTGTTTAACAATAAAAATGGGCATTTCCTGCATCTTTTCAGAGCAGAATAATAACCTCCATCCTGTGTAGAGGAGTTACAGACGTGTCCAGCGTTCTCACACTGACTAATAAAAGCATGTTGTAAAAGAAAAAAGACTGATAAAGATTTATATTTTTTGAATAAAAGAAGTGTGGATGCTTTCCACACCGGTCTGTCCCATCATGCACTAAGCAACAGAAGGGGCGGGGCTTAGCTGAGAAATAACAGCCAGTCGTCTCTGATGCTGAAAAGAATTGTTCTTTTTTTCTGTCTTTCTCTCTCTTCTTTACATTCCCTCTTTTTTCATTCTTCTCCGTTTTTTCATTTGGTTCTCGTTCCCTTTCTTGTGCCTCCGCTTCCTTTCTCTTCTCTTCACTTTTCTTCTTGTCCCTTTTCTTCGCTATTCCTTCTTTATCTTCTATACCTTTTTTCATTCTTTTCTTTTTGATTCTCTGCCTTTTTCTTCTCTTTCTTTCTTTTTCGCTCCTTTTTCTTTCTTTTAAACACTTCATTGTCTGTTAAACTTTAAGGGGTTTTTTTAGAGAATGACACTACAAATGTACATTTTTTCGCTTCTCGCGTAACAGACCTTCATGCCGTTCTTTAACAGATTTATGGCTGGAAGCAGCAGGAATTATTCTGAACTTTACTCTAATATGTTTCCTGATTGTGTTCAGTGACTCGTGGGAACAAATAAACTATCATTTCCCACTAACTTCCTGCGTCACCCCACTTCCAGCTCAAACTCTCAAACGTCAATATTTATCACTTGTTCACACACACACACACACACACACACACACACACACACACACACACACACACACCCTACTTAATTATTTTCATTTCTGTTCAGTTTCATCCTGCTCAGCACATCCAGACCGTATACCAGGAATACAGAGTGTGAGGCTGGAATACACCCTAGATGCAACTCCAGCCTATGCACACACACACACACACACACACACACACACTTTTATTCACATCTAGGGGCAATTTAGAGCGGGCACTCCGCCTACCAGTGTTGGAAGGGAACTGGAGAACCCAGCGGAGAACCTGTTCATTTCGAGCTCCAGACAGACGGTGAAGATCTCAGGATCAAACCCGGGAATCCTGGAGCTGCGAGCCGGCAAACCTACACACCTGCTAAACTCTCACCTGCCCACTCAGACACGCTCACGTTTGCTCTGTAACGACCTCATTTTTATAAAAATGTCCTGCATCTGTGTAAGATCTTCCTGCAGCAGTTTGTGTACTGACGAGATCCGTGAAGTCGACGTGAATGTTTAGCTGCATAATGAGCAAAGTGTCACAGCGCAGTACAGAGAGTGAGGAGAGGAGCGGCTGGGGCTGTCAGAAACATCACACACACACGCACACGCACGCACGCACATACACACACACACACACACACACGCACACGCACGCGCACACACACGTGTTATAACAGCTCTGACTTACACACACACACACACGCACGCACGCACGCACGCACACACACGCACACGCACACGCACACGCACGCACGCACGCACGCACACGCACACGCACGCACGCACGCACGCACGCACGCACGCACACACACACACACACACACACACACACACACACACACACAC
>JAQQZR010000036.1:2523035-2537505 GCA_030068235.1 Notoglanidium macrostoma | reverse complement strand
GGTGTAGAAGGGGTGTGGCTTATAGAGGGTGTAGAAGGGGTGTGGCTTATAGAGGGTGTAGAAGGGGTGTGGCTTATTGAGGGTGTAGAAGGGGTGTGGCTTATTGAAGGTGTAGAAGGGGTGTGGCTTATTGAGGGTGTAGAAGGGGTGTGGCTTATAGAGGGTGTAGAAGGGGTGTGGCTTATAGAGGGTGTAGAAGGGGTGTGGAGAAAGAGAACATGGGATAAATGGGCATGGACACAGAGTGGATAAAGTCAATAATGAGTGTATCAGTCTCTATGGGTCGCATCCTGAATCACATTCTGTCAGTTCAGTTCAACAGGTTTTATTGTCAAATTAATTTATTGTTATTGTTTTTGTCTCTTTGTCTGTCTTTCTTTCTGTTTGTCTGTCTCTCTCTTTTCCTATTACAATCTTTGGCTGGCTGTCTGTCTTCCTCCAAGTCTATCTCTACCTGTCTCTCTGTCTGTGTCTGTAACTATTCACTGTTGTAACTGAAGAAATGTCATCGTTTCCGCTAAATAATTTTCTAAGTGACTAGTGATTTAGTGAACAGTGATCCCACACCTGATTTGTCTGACGTTGATTGTTTTGGCCCTGTGTTGTTGCCGTAGGAGCTGCAGTTGGAGCACGCCCGGCAGGCGTTTGCACAGAAGGACAAAGCCAAAGCCGGGATGATCTCCGCTATGGATTTCAGTGATATCATGTCCACCATTAGACACCACATGCTGACCACTTGTGTTGAGGAAAATCTGGTCTCTGTAAGTATGTGTGTGTGCGTGCGTGCGTGTGTGTGTGTTTAGGACTGTAATTTGGGTCAATCCACTGAAAGTCATCTTTACAAGAACCAAACACTTTGCCTGTAGCGATTTCTGTGATTATATGAAAAAAGTGGCCCATTTGACACATACACTGTTACCATAACGACGCTCTAACTAGACTTTCTTGTGCTTTAGATTTATCAGTAATTCAGATGATTTAAAGATTGGTGGTGTACTGCTTTTTGTCTGTGTGCAAAAGTACACACTTTTATTTTTTATTTTTTTGCATTACAGCATAATATTGGCATATTTCTCTATAATTGCTCACTAACAAGAATACTTTTATATAATTTTTTATAACATTAACATTATGAATTTTCTGCGACCCCGAGCCTGGACCACCCCGCATTTTTTAAATTCCAGATTTCTAATTTAGGAATTGTAAATCCATGTTCACTCAACATTCCTGCTTGTTTTTGTGTTTGTTTTCTCGGCCTGTGTCGGGTCCGTGCCACTCGATGCTGGAGACATCATGGTACAGCATTCACAAGATGAAATTGGCACAAATAAACATTAAATTTATTACATGAATTTTGTACTGACTACAAATCGAACTGCACTCAATCATTAGATTGTATTGTAAGAAAAGTAGATGATGTGTTATTAACATCTTTTAATCTTTTTCACGGTCATAAATGTATCCCATGGCAACCGTTATTAGTATGAAAAGGCTGTTTGACGGTAGTTTGTGCTTTATATGGTTAGGGCAAGTACCAAATTCACGTCATCACTGCTCCTTGCAATCACTTCTTGTAGTGAAGAAGTCATAATAACGTCGTGATTCCGTTATGAACCTTAGGAATGAAGGTACTGAAATGCACTAAATGTCCCTTCATGTTCTTGTACAGTGGCGTTCCGGTATTTTCGAGCAACTTGTTCGTTTAATATACAGATTGGTATTTAAAATTATTCTCCCAGAACCTGTAATAACCATTCCTATCATGGTCCTTGTTCATCCATAAGCAGATAAAGACACAAGATGTAATCAAATCTGTGAACATATAAAGAATTTGTCATCCGTGTTTTGTTTATTTACATGTAATTGTGTGTGTACTTACTTAATTTTGCTTTAAATGATTTTATGGTGCCGTTATTTCCCATCTCCAGGTAGCAGGTAGCGGTACCTCTCACATGGTCAGCTTCTCCTACTTCAACGCCTTCAACTCGCTCCTCAACAACATGGAACTCATCCGCAAAATCTACAGCACGCTCGCCGGCAGCCGCAAAGACACACTCGTGACTAAAGGTACAGCGGCGCGCAGTGTGTTCACTGTAACGCGTAGCGCGCATGTTTTGTCTGTAAGCATTGTTCGAGTCTTCCCCTGTATAAAATGAGTGTGTGTTGAGGATGAGGGTGTTGGTGGGAACTAACCCGAACGTTCTTTAACTGTGTGTGTCTCGCGCTCACGTTCTCTCTCGGACGTACAGAGGAGTTTGTTCATGCTGCAAACAAGTTTGGTCAGATCACTCCTATGGAGATCGATATCCTGTATCAGCTCATTGGCCTCCACTCCCAGACTGGGTAATATAACAGTGTTTAGTATGTGTACATGGTATATGTTTATAAATACAGCTGTTCGTTTGCAGTACATTTGGATACTTTTTACATTTCTGCCTTTACTTTGTATTTTTGTTTGTTTGTTTGTTTGTTTTTGCCTGCAGCTGAAACAGACTCTGGGACTGTTGTGGGAACAGGACATAGGCTTCATGTCATGTGCTTCACTTTTGTTTCCCCCTCTAGGCGTCTGAACCTGGCTGATATTGAGCGGATAGCTCCTCTGGAGGAGGGCGCGTTGCCTTATCACCTAGCAGAGGCGCAGAAACAGGTGGGCTTTACCGTGTGACCAGACAGCGCAGAGCGCGCACCTGCTTGTTATTAAACCTCCCAGACATCAGCACTGTCTGTGGATGAATATGAACGTCCATATAGTGTGTATAAATGCGTATGTCTATCATTTGCATAATTAGAAATGTATTATAATAACATAATTATTGCAACATTCAGTCCAGACCTGTTGTTTTTTAAATCTGGAGGAGGATGGGCCGACATGTTTACCCCTGCCTGTCTTCCTCAGATGCACGGTGATGCGTCTCGTCCCGTGTGGCTGCAGATCGCTGAGTCGGCGTATCGTTTCACGCTGGGCTCTATTGCTGGAGGTGAAGATGTTGCACACAAACAGCTCCCAGCTCATAGAGCTTGCTCTGCACTTACTTGTATTTCAATTCCAATCAGAATTTAAATTTGTACCATATTTAGGGAAAGAAAAAGGGAAGGTTGTTAGTGCTGGGCAGTATACCGGTTCTCCCGGGAGCAACCCGCTCTATTGAGCCAGATGGGGGGAGGGGTCTTGGAGAGTTTTTATATTGCAGTTTGCACAAATAAAAAAAAAAAATTGTTTTCATTATGCAACTATTTCATGCGTACTGAATAATTCTTATATTGTGATTTTGTTTAATGAAAGCCTTCATTATATACAGGATAAAGTGATTATTCTATTTACTCGTGACTGTAAAATAAGGCACAAACCTATATAAAGGGCTAGTCATGCAAAAATTTATAAATAAACAAATAGTGTTTAAATATAATGTGAAACCGTCAAACTAAGAAAATACTGCGATACACTGTTTTGGTCATATCGCCCAGCACTAAAAGATGTCTTGTAAGGATGATCTTACTCATTAATTATGTGGAATGATTTAGGCTATTGCACTCCTACCACCACTATCAGTACTACCAGTTGTTGATTATAAAAAAAAACACCCCACTTGTGAAAGGGGAATAATCTGAGCTTGTGCCTGTGTGTAGCGACGGGAGCGACAGCGGTGTACCCTATAGACCTGGTGAAGACGCGGATGCAGAACCAGCGCTCCACCGGCTCCTTCGTAGGAGAGCTCATGTACAAGAACAGCTTCGACTGCGCCAAGAAAGTCCTGCGTTACGAGGGCTTCTTCGGCTTCTACAGAGGTAACACGCTGCGTGTTTGTGAAAGCTCGGTCCTTAAAAGCGCAGCACACGCTGAACAAACGTGGAGACAGCACTCGATTTGTTTACGCTTTCAGTGTAGTGAAGTTAAATTCAGCCAGTTGAGTTGCCTGCGATTGCATTAGCGATATTAGTCTCATTGCATAAAACATAAGTGTTGGAATCACAGGGACGGGCTGTACCTGGAAGCTCAGGTACCTGAACAATGCCTCTAATTCAGCTTTGCCAGTATGGAAGGAGTTGGTTCATCCATGCTTGCCTCATTTTGTGTGTGTGTGTGCGTGTGTGTGTGTGTGTGTGTGTGTGTGTGTCCATCCATCCTCTTCAGGTCTCGTTCCGCAGCTTATCGGTGTGGCTCCAGAGAAAGCCATCAAACTCACTGTAAGTGCTTTTACTATATTTTTGGGGTTTTTTTGGACTGTACATCACACTTTCTGTCCGAGTTTAGTTTAAAGGTATTCCATTGCTTCAGGTCAGAAAAACATGGATGCCATGGAGCAAGCTCATACCTGATCTCTGAATTTCATAAGCGTACAGGTGAAATAAAAGTAAACAGCAATACAAAGGGAATTCTGTTTGCCGATGACTGCGCCCCACCGTGTTGTCCGAATTCCGACTTGCTCACCCGTTTCATTGCGCTCTTCCATGTCGGAGGTTCTGAGTTCAATGGATTGCAGCGTAAGCTTTAAATTAAACCGTGCCAGTAGGGGGCGCTGAGGTACCACGTTAGAGTGCACACATTGCATCAAACGCCACCTGCTACATTAATGTGACAGAACAGAGCAGTCAGGAATATACAGGAATATCGTTGTATATTTGTAGAGGTATTAATTAATTACTTTCCAGTTTGCATTATTGCTGACTTTAATGGCTTCTGATTTGCTTTTGCATGCTTAGAAGCGTCCTAAACTGTGTACCATTCCTGCTTGCTGGGGTGGCACCTTTAAAGATGCAGCTTTTGTATCTCTCTTTTACCTGGAAAGATGCATGTAGAATATCTTTAAATATTTACTCTAAAAAGATAATTGTAGTGCGCTAAAGGTGCACCATATCCACGTTTCCTGGTGTAGGATGCATATAAGAGAGCCATAAAAGATAGAGATACCGCCCGCGCGACAAGGAATGGTAGCGTTTTAGTAACCTTTTAGTGTGTGTTGTGTTTCCCGGTGATTAAGTGAAATGAATGTTTTTATCTTGCAGATGAACGACTTTGTGAGGGACAAATTCTCTGAAAAAGATGGTTCGATACCTCTGCCTGCTGAGATTCTGGCTGGTGGATGTGTGAGTATCAGGATGTGAGAGTGTGTAGATACACTTCAGTGTTTAGTCACGGATACATGAACACATCATCACTTCATTGCATTCGATGGAAGATAGGCAGCATGTTTCTGTGGTATGTAGAGGGGTGGAGCTGGACCTGATCCAACCACCGCACTGTGCAGCCCATCATAAAACAACACACTTTCCCAGCATGGACCATGCCGAGTTGGTAGGAGGAGCTAGACCAGGTCCCACTCCACACCTTGGGCTGTTTGTTCTGCACCAAGGGTACATGGGTGTTTGGGTTCCTGGGACTCATCAGGATGGCTGTGTATTAAGGATTCTAATTTGGGGCGGAATTTGAAAATGTGTCTTGAAGATATAGCATACAAAGCCTGAGATTTTTTTGTGCCGAATAAAATTTCTCTGAAGTAATGTTGCTGGAGTAATTATCTATTTTTCCGGGCTGTCTTCAAGATTTACCCATCACACCAGACGTTCCGTATATACCTTTAATACAAACTTTCATCCTATATTATAAATGCTTGTGTTTGATCATTAGTAGGTCACATGACCATAAGTATGTCGGCTCTAGTATGTATTCTCAGAAGTCAGTAACTTGGCTAAACCTTTGGAAGTGCTGCGTTGTGAGTAGTATATATATTTTATTTAAGAGTAGTATATTGTCCTGCATATTAAACGGTTAGGATTTGGTATGAGACGGTAGAAAAGTTCACATCCTTGAAGTGTCTCTGGGTTAATTCTCTCTTTTATAGCAAGTAAAAGATGGTATAAGCGTTCCAATCCTGGAGACATGCAATCTGTAAAAATGATCAAACACAGATTTGGAGAGCGGCTAAAATCTCAGAGCTACTTCAGTAATAATGAATTCTTTACTCCGCTCTCGCATGTTAACCCATTAACTCCAAGTAGAGCCACGGTGAATATTTTCTTCACGGCCTTTCAGATGGGATGCGAATTATAGACATCCTTATTGCTGGAGGATGTCTGTAGCTATAATGATCATGAATGACTGAAATGCTTAAGAATATACGCCATGAGAATTGGCCTTGAGCTGTCCGTGGTGCTGAAACCATGGTGCATGGCAAGGCAAAAGCTGTAACACTGGCACACGTTTGCACCTCGGCGCTTAAATCTTTTATAAATTTGTATTTGAAATTTAATAACTATTTCATCGTTAATTTATCACCTTATTTATTTATATTTATATATAATGCCATTTTGACTTTAATCTCAGACAGATTCCAAATGGCTTCTTATTCACTATATATATATAAAATATTCAGACATAAAAGCATCTTTTCTTGCTTTGTTTCTGTTCGCTTAGAAGATTCACTTAATGTTAAAAAGTGTTTTAAAAAAAAAATTGTCCATAAATGCAACACGAGGGTCATTGAGCCATATCGTTTTCGAAACAGCACAGTAAGTACCAAATAATGTTTGATATTTTAGAATTAACCGTGTTATTCCCACACCCGTAGGCTGGTGCCTCTCAGGTGATTTTCACTAATCCCCTTGAGATCGTGAAGATCCGTCTCCAGGTCGCCGGCGAGATCACCACGGGCCCCAGAGTGAGCGCTCTCAGTGTGATCCGAGACCTCGGCTTCTTCGGCCTCTACAAGGTAACGCGCACCCTGCAGTCCATGCAGAGGTCAAGAGTGCAGGGCCAAGTTTCAATTTATACATATATTATTCTGTTCTTTTAACAGTTGATTAAATTAAAGACCTCCACCTTGATTAACATGGCTGATTACAGGTTTAATTGTGTGTGTGTGTGTGTAGGGTGCAAAGGCTTGTTTCCTGCGTGATATTCCCTTTTCTGCAATCTACTTCCCTGTGTACGCTCACACTAAATCATCGTTCGCTGATGAGGAAGGGAGACTCGGGGCGCTGCAGCTGCTCACCGCCGGAGCCATCGCAGGTTAGCGTGCCACGCGTTTAACACCCGCGCGTCACTCGTTTAGCTTTTTACACTATTATCACATTCACATTAGTTCATTTTTAGTTCATGCTATGACATGGCACAACAGGCCTCATCAGTGGTCTGTCATAGAAGTCTAAAATATAATAGAAAAGCATATATGTTCATTTGTGAGTCTTCAGTTAACGTCGCACATAATGAAATATATTAAACCGTGGCGCTTTTGAATTCTCAATGTTGATTGGTCAGAAAATATGGACATCTTGAATGTTCTTCGGTTGAACAGGAGTCCCGGCTGCCTCACTGGTCACCCCTGCTGATGTCATCAAAACGCGACTGCAGGTGGCCGCTCGTGCAGGTCAGACCACCTACACCGGGGTTATCGACTGCTTCCGCAAGATCCTGAGAGAGGAGGGCTTCAGAGCTTTCTGGAAAGGAGCTGGAGGTAAAACACACACACACACACACACACACACACACAGCAGGGACAGCCTGAGGTGAAACATACTTTCTTCTTTAAGTGCATGGCCTAACAGTCTATAGTTACTCGCTACTAATAATAAGTAGTAAAGAACTAAAACATAGCGTACAGAACCATCCTAAACACCACCTCAGTGTGACTAAATGGCCGCAAGTCAGTTCTTCTCACCGAGAGCTGGAGATTTACAGTGACTGAACTACTGTGATGTAGCAGTCATGTCCTTTTTTCCATCCCACTGTAGAAACGTTGTGCTTGTTATAAGCGCTGTACAACTGAAATTCAGTTATATTTAGGCAAATGAAAAAAAGTCATGAAGTTGCTTTGTAGATTTACATCTGATGAGCACAGAACAGTCTTTGATTAAGGTACAAATCTACAGCATGCAGGTGATAAAGTGCTCCACACTGAACATCACCGGAAACAGCCGTTTATAATCCCGTGCGTTTGCTTTCTCTTTCTCCCTGCTAGCCCGTGTTTTCCGTTCATCGCCTCAGTTCGCTGTGACCCTGGTGACCTACGAGCTCCTGCAGAGATGGTTCTATGTCGACTTCGGTGGACAGTAAGTACTGATCTTATGAGTGCTTGGTCGTCTTTTCGTCAACTCAGTATTGTGACTCAAACTGAATCGTGAATCGTTACATCGTACCACGCAGTTATGTCCGTTGCATATCCAAGGAATTTTATGTATCTGGACTCCCATTTTTAGCAAAGGAATGTAGAAAAAGACATCTGACTTTTCTTCTGTCTCCACAGCCGTCCGTCCGGCTCGGAACCGACACCGAAGTCTCGTATCTCCGAGCTCCCCCCGGTGAACGCCGAGCACGTCGGAGGTTACCGGCTGGCCGCCGCTACGTTCGCCGGCGTCGAGAGCAAATTCGGACTCCACCTGCCCAAATTCAAATCATCCGGCGTGGTCAGCATCCAGCCCACCAAAGTGCCGGCTTCTTAAGCAGGCCCCGCCCACTCCGGTCTTGTCGTCCGGCGGTTGCGTACGTGCCCATCATCCAGCCTGCTTCGCTCCTGTTTTTAGTTTCAGTCTGTTGTTGTCGTCGTTGTTGTGTGTGTGTGTGGGGGGGGGGGAAGACAGTGGGATTTATTTACTGATAGGAGTTTATCAGTGCCTCCTCTGTTTCGACTGAATGTTACTGTTAATGCGTTATAATGAGCTGCGTGAGCTTTTTTTTTTTTTTTTTAAAAAGAAAAAAGAAATCTTACTGTTTAAGCCAGGACATTTTCCCTGTAAATGCAAAGCGAACTCAGGTGACGTGGGACAGACGTGGTTGCCAGATCCCCTTCAGCTCCTTCACATCTTATTGATGATGATGTCTGCTGCGTGTGTACGTATATACTTGTACAATAGTTACTGGTTGCTTTTGGGATTATTTACAGGGATTTGGCAGAGGAAAAAAAATGAGTCAAATCTGGCAACCCTGTCGAACAGACAAACGTGTTTTGTAATTATATTGGGCATGCAATTGACATGTCATCCATCGTCCCGCGATAAATCCGCAGCCTAGTTCTTCTGAGGATTGAAATAACATTTTTGTCAGCTAATTGGACCTCGACGCTGCAGTGCTTTATCCACTCAGCTCTCTCACGCTGTGTTACATTCCTTACCTGCTACTGTTACAGTAAACATACCTCCTCTTACTGAATACAAGTCCAAGAGCGCACGGAGTTGGCTGTTACTGATCGAGTGCTATTTTATGGGAGATATCGGGTACATGAGGATGTGTCTTTTAATTTTTTTTTCCAGCTAATAATGAGCCTAAGATGCAACTAATGTTCTCACTAAGTGACTTTGCACAATAAAAAAAATCACTCCATCATATTTTTCTTTTATGGCACAAATTAAACAAAGACAGCAGTGGATCAGCTCAGAAAATGATGTCAGGCTGATACTCTAATAAGGTTGATGAGTATTCCACATCAACGTGTCATTAAATTTCAAGCAGCAGTTTGGCCGGAAAGACAAAATGGCTGTAACGTTCCCTTTAATCTGAATGTAAGCAATCAAAGTCTGTGTGGCTGATGATGACGGTGATATCTACGTAGAGACGTCCGTCTCCGCCCAAATCTGTCCAGATCCTCCTGTTATTGCATTAGACGATGATGTTTAGTTCTGATTTTTACATAAACTAGCTTAAAGTACAACAATATTAGAAATTTCTACCACGATGCCTGACGGCGGGAACCTTTTTGTTTCTTGACAAAACCGTCCTTAATTTCCATGAGTTGAGCCATGTTGACAGGCAGCTATCATGTTCACGCTTGCTCTGATGAGCGTTAACGCCATCGCCATGTATCGCTTTTCTTTATGATCCAGTTCTGAATCATTTCGCAGCTTTTTGCATTTCAGTAACGCTAAGGTGACAGTTCAGATGTAACAATTACGCACAAATAAACTAGTTTTATGTTGGTTTTTCTCCTCCTGTCCCACTTGACCTGAGTTTCCCGTGCTGGTGTGTTGTTGTATGTGCTGCATCTGATCCTCTCTCTTTTCATTATTATTATTATCATTTTACTGGTGTTTAGGAAGCTCCTCTTCCTCCTTTTCCTCTTCCTCCTGTGTTATTAAAGCATGCTCTCTGTAGAGCCCTACCTTCTCCCCCTCCCCATAATGCTTTGCGTAGCTTGCACAGGCCCTGTACATAGTTGTACATCTCTTTTGCACAAAGGAGCACGTTGCAGTCGTCTTCATCTCGGCCTCACACTGACGCGTGCACAGAGGTGCCCCAACTCCGCTCACCGATCCAAATCAGACGAGAGACAAAAAAAAAAAAAAAATCTAATCAGATATAAGACGTAATAATCGACCTGATAATGTTTAGGAGATAATTTAAATGCATTTCATTCTTGTATTGTATTTTATGGAAATAAATAATGAACAGTTAAAATTTTCAACCAAGACTGAGCTTTATTTCAAACCATCTTAAGGAATTTTTATTCAGGTTAATGGAGAAAGATGAATAAACATGTCTGGTCATTTTTAATCAGATCCTGATATTGTTTTAAAGGTTAGAAAAACAGCATTACAGATTGCGCGCACACACAACAAGGCTTCATACAAACCCTGAAAGAATAAATGAGTTTCTGGTCATCACAGGGGCAGTCGTAGGATTTCCCCATCCCCATGAGAGGACACTAAAATTAGTGGCTCTGTATGTTTTAGAGAAAACAGATGCGTGTCTTTTCTTTGCTAATAATTGGGTCATCCTCGCCTCATATCAGTGCTAAACCCTGACAACGATAAAGATGTGTGGATTTGGTTTTAGGGTCACGTTTAGCCCTTGATTAAAGTGCATGTTTCACCTGCTCTTCCAAATAATCCCTCGAGGATGACAGGATTGAGGTTTGGTGATTTCGGAGGTCGGTCTGTCTGTCTCGGTGCTCCATCAGCCTTGTGTGCACTCGGATGTGAGTGCAGGAGCGTCAGTGTCGTGTTCTGCTTGAACAACCTCAATGTCAGGGTCTGAGCAACAAACTCCGCATCCGGCGTCTTTACATCAGTTTCCGTTCAACCGGCTGCCCAAACTATTACTATTGCTAGCACTAATATGATGCTGTTGCTGGATTTTAGTCTATTTGCCTTCATGAAGCTTGTGTTTTAGGGCCAAATACTGTCGAGTCATTCTCTCCGATATGGATGCTGCTGCAGGTTTCAGACTTCCTTCGCCCTTTTTGTATTTGGGACCGAAAACTAAATTAGGTGCAAAATTCCGGTTTAATATTTTCATACTTTTTCACCCACCTGAAATATTTTATAATATCTAGCCCCAAAATATCTTACCTGGGAAGCCATGTTCAGGATTCAATATCTTCAGAAATATTAGTCTGAGCCTTATGAGAATTGGTGGAGATCGAGAAAAGCATGGTGTCTCACTTTACAACTACTTAAAAGTCACTACAAGAAGTTAGAGGTGTTCTTTTGGGGACAGAAAATGGTAAAGTTCCAAACGTGAGTAATATTGGGAGTCATATGAGGCATCTTTAACGGTGACCGATGATGTAAGTAACAACATTTTCTTAAGCTACATCATTTCACTGGCCTCGTTTCCAGAAATGATGTTTTGAGTTCTGAACAATGCGGCAAGGCATGGGTCACTTTCCTGGTCATTTTTAAAAGGGAAAGTAGGAACAGGAAAGGTTGTGTGAATAAATGTTCAAAGTTTGTAGATCACACTGATCTGAGCTTTCGCTTCAGCAGAAAGTGTGTGAACGATCCTCAGGGAGGAAGAGAAACACTTCGGATTCAGTCAAAAAGTAGAGTAAAAAGTGATTTTATTTCTTTTTAATAGTACAAGAAGGTGTTTTAAAAACTGCAGCATGTTAAACGCCAGCGTGTAAACTGTACAGGATATAAATACAGACTATTAGCATGTTCACACCATGTTAGGATTACAGTAATGACAGAAATCTCCATTTCATTAATGTTCTCATCGTTATCTATCACTTTAGTGTTGTGCGGTTTAGCTTTTTAGCCTTAAGGTTGTCTTAAAAACTAAATGCTAAAATATGGTTTAACTAGCTTAACAGTCATATTGCTCCGTGTATCCATTAGTCAGTTTCTGGTCATTAACGTAATTCTGACGTCACGCGGACATGCTATAGGCTAACTCACAAGCCCTTTCATTTTCTCGATTAATGTAGAACACTTAAAAGGGAATGTATATAAATATATAAATATTAGTGGTTAAAGAGAAGCATTAACATCTACACACTAAAGTATAAATGTTTCAGGTCAAAATCATCAATGCTAGTCTTTTAAAAAAAAAAAAAAAAAAAAAAAAAAAGGAGTGCTAATAATTTAGATAAATAAAACAGCTAGAAATGTTTCAGTCAAAACTAATGGATCAAATTGTGCTGAAAGTTTATTTTTTTTTACATATTTTCTGCATGATTCTGTCTCAAATCACACACTACACACTGTAATTTTCCGCTTGACTCTCTAGTTCCCGGATTTACCTCAGGGGTTCAACTCAGGGGTTCAACTCAGGGGTTTAACTCAGGGGTTTAACTCAGGGGTTCACCTCAGGGGTTTAACTCAGGGGTTCAACTCAGGGGTTCACCTCAGGGGTTCAACTCAGGGGTTCAACTCAGGGGTTCACCTCAGGGGTTCACCTCAGGGGTTCAACTCAGGGGTTCACCTCAGGGGTTTACCTCAGGGGTTTACCTCAGGGGTTTACCTCACGCTTGTTGTGTGTCGGCCATTTTGAAAAATTGCAGCTACGTCTGCTATACAGAGCACGTCATTTCATTCCCTGATGTTTTTTAGTCATTAGCTGAACATTACTCTGTTAAAGTGTTTCCCAAAATGAAGAGACCGTGTGTGTGTGTGTGTGTGTGTGTGTGTGTGTGTGTGTGAGAGAGAATGTGTGTATGTGCTTTACAACAAACATCGGAATTCCAACGTCATGCTAGGCTAGTTCATAAAAACAGTAGTACACATACTAAGAAGGGATTTTGTTAAAAATCAAAAACAGGCTAAGCAGGATTTAAAATAAATACTGTATCTTCCGGATTAGAAGTCACACCCTAAATTCAGTTAAAAAAATCAATATTCATGTCATTCTGTTGTGTACGTAATATAAACTAGCATTCGCTAACACATACCAAAGGACTTAAATTAGCCTCTGTTATTTGAAACATAATTATGTAAAAACACTATCCCATGTAGGAAATTTTAATGTTAGCTACCTCAGCAACGCTTTAGCCAATTTAGCTAACGTTCCCTAGCTCACTAAACACGTTTAAACACTGGCTTCTGTTTGTTCCATGACTGCGGCTACAGTGATGCTAATTTATGTATATAATGCTAATTTAAGGGGTTTTATATATAAGTCTCAAGCCAACTTTAGTGTTAATTTAGAACACAGAACAGCAAAAACCTGTAAATATACGAACCAAATTACAACCTATACATCGTGCTAGAGCAAAAAAAGCAAAAAAAAAAAAAAAAGTCTTATAGTCCGGAAAATAGAGTAGTTTGCCAGTGCACTGCTTAATATCATGGTTTCTAGTGGATTATTGCGAGCTGTAGCTCTCGTCCTCTTCCCTACTTTGTAGAAACACAACCCTTAACCACTTTAATTGTAACCACTATCCCAGTAGAATAGCTGTGCCGGTAACGTTAGCCCTGACAGATTAAAGTGAAGTGTTTCAGCGCAGTGAAAGGGAAGCTCGAGATTTGTCACTCAGGAACTCTTAGCCTCACTCTACTATTTTTAAATATAAAACCTGACTCTGAGTGCGAAGATCACTGGGAGCAGCATGGAACTCAGGATCAGGGGGCAAGGCGCTGGGTTGCCAGATCCTCCGCCTCCTCCTGGTTCTCGCCGAGTTCGCTGAGCGTTTTGAGGAAGCGGGTCCACTCGTCCTGCCGCGGCACGGCGATCTGCTGCAGGCGCAAATCAGTTACATAAACATGTTAATACATAAATGAGAAATTCAAGGACATCAGGCACCATCGAGGGTTTACGCAACCTCAAAAAGCTTTCATACCATCCTAATTACTGCATTTTATTACAGTGTATGACAATTTTGCAACACTATATTTTGAAACACGTGACTGTCAAAACTGTGATTGGGAAATGATTTTTCTTAGCAAACTATGGTGTGGAACTAAAAACTAAAGACATCAGTTAAAAATTTGCTCTCTTACTGTGAATCCCTCATGACTTTCTAATGGGTTTTTATGTTGTACCCTATGAAGTGAGCATATATAGCCAATCGCAAGCCATTTGGAATTTGGCCCTATACAATAGAACATATCGGTTTAAATGTATCAGCTCCATGAGGCATCACGAGAATGCGCCTTAAATAAAATAACTGGTATGGTTTATTTTAAATATGAGTTTTAGTGAAAACGTGAACTCTGCCTTAGGATATGTGCAGCTAAGTGTGTGTGTGTGTGTGTGGGTGGGGGGGGGGGTGGGTGGGGGGGGGGGGGGGGGGGTGGGGGGGGGGGGGGCGGGGGGGGGGGG
>JAQQZR010000036.1:2479062-2489560 GCA_030068235.1 Notoglanidium macrostoma | reverse complement strand
GTGTGTATGTGTGTATGTGTGTCTGTGTGTGTGTGTGTGTGTGTGTGTGTGTGTGTGTGTGTGTGTGTGTGCGTGTGTGTGTGCTGTTCTGCAGCCCTTTGGCCATAACCAGTCTCAGCAGGACATCCTCCAGGAGAATACCATCCTCAAAGCCACTGAAGTCCAGTTCCCTCCCAAACCTGTGGTCAGCAACGAAGCCAAGGTCCCCACACCGCAATGACACACCTGCCTGTGCACTCACAGCATCTCCTCACTTCGCTCTCCTCAGCCGACCCGTTTGTTAACTCCCCCCTCTTTCTTCTTTCTCGTTGTCTCTTTGTAGGCGTTTATTCGGCGCTGTCTGGCTTACAGGAAGGAGGACCGTTACGACGTCCATCAGCTCTGTAGCGACTCCTACCTGCTCCCTCACATCCGGCGAACCAACTCCTCCGGAAACCTGCAGGCCATGCCCACTAGCCCCGCCTCCTCCTCGATCATCTCGTACTGAACTCATTGTGATCTGTCTGGCTTGAAAAGTGATTGACTTTTTGGTTTGTTTTGAGCGATTGCCGTTGTGTGTAGTTGGGGGGGGGGGGAGTGGGTGGGGTTAGGACCTAACGACACACCTGGCTAGGGTTGCCATGGCGAAAGTGCACTTGATGGGATGTTGAGCACAGCTGGGAGAGCGTAAAAAAAAAAAAACTTGAATACTGATGTCACAAGGTGGCTGGGTTATACACAAGTGCACAGGATGTGTGTGTGCTTACATACTCGCTGTGTGTGTGTGCGTGTTGGGGAGGGCATTACACTTCACACTTTCTGTTATTTCTTTGTCTTATATCCCCTACTGTGTGTGTGTGTGTGTGTGTGTATCAAAGATGCTTTGGGACGTGTGTGTGTGTGTTGGCATATGTGAACTATTTTTTAAATTGTGCATAGAATGGAGATGAAGATCTTCCTCCTTGTGTGTGTGTGTGTGTGTGAAGGTCAGTCCAGGGTATTTCTTCAAGGAGTTATTTCTGGATCAGCATTTTTCGAACCAGTCGGTGATCTCTGATGTCATCAGTTTGCGCCTTTTTACACGTTTCTGACTTCACACGTTATAGTGCACCATTTTCAAGGTCTGGTGTCGGAGAATGTATTGCGTGCGCACGCTTTTAATGCCCCCTGATCACGCTGGTGTAGAAACGATGTACCCTAGAGGTCACAATGGACCAAAATGACACAGTGCATTGTGGGTACTATTATCGGTTCATACCTTCACTGAGGAATACAGTGAGTTACTATGGAAACGCCTATAACATTGAATTCAAGTGTTTTTATCAAGTAATTGTGCTAGATCTTCCCTGCAGAGCCACGAGTTCAGGGGGCGGAGCCGGATCTGATCCTATACGCACAACCCGAACCTTCACAACACTGTACATGACCGTAAACACCGCCTGAAACGCACTCCAATCCCTGGACGTTTGGCTCGACTCCACCCAGGTAGTAGGAGCTGGAAATCTCGGGTTATCTCACGATGAACAAGCCGTTTGAATTGTTTCAGTTCGTAAAAAGAGTCGATAGTTTCTTCACACTACTAAGAGCGCTTATTTGGGGTTAAACGGTCGACCCCAGTCAGTATTTCAGTATATTCAAACGAATACTTTGGCTATTAAATGCTCCAGTATTTTCACTCTGATCTCTTTCCGCTGCGTCTGCGTACTGCACGTGTGTCTGCACCGAGACAACAGAAACCCTGTTTACAGCAAACTCACCTTTAATAGCAGGCAGTGTAAAGGCAGGTGTGGACATCCGTGAATTAGTTGCCTGGGACTTTATAGAAGACAAATTTAAAACTAAATTTAAAGGTGAAAATCTTACCAAAGCCGCTGTTCTGGAGTTTTCTCCAGTTGTCCACTGGAACAGCACAGTAGAGGTTTTATGGTGTCCGTGTGCCGTCAAACCCTCGCAATCTACATTATTCTAGCTTCAAGTCCTTCTCTGAAAGCGCAAATCGTACAGATTTGGACCTTAATTTTTCAAACCTGTTTGTTTGTTGATTTGAATTGTTCAGTGGGCTTCATTTATCACATGTAGTAAAGTTGTGTGTAATCTGGACGATACGACAAATCTCATAGCCTGATGTAGGTCATTTCATATCCAGATAATGTCACAGTATAGCACATTTTCTGTGCATTCAAAGAATAGTTATTTTTTTTATTAAATAAATCAGGACTGTTGCATTTTCATATGATCAAAATCATTAGAAAAGAGTTAAGTACAGTTTGCTAGTTAAATAAGTGCATATTTTGATACGGTTGTTGTTAATAATGGTGGTGAAATCGCCGTCAGCCAGTCAGCGTCGGATTAAATGATTAGTTACAATTTTTTTTGATCAAAATGATCCCAATACTCAGCTTCCTTATTTCACACAAGCCTCCTGGTCTGAATGATATTAACCAGCACGTCTACCTGTGATTTGGCTGGAAGGAAAACAACTTGACATCTAATCGGCAGCTAATAACCCGGCCGATGCTAACGTGTCCTTAGCAGCCCAACGTTCGGAACGGCTGCATCCCAAATATGCCGTCTAAATGATGACAATATTGCTGAAAAGAGTGTAATTTGTAACACGACATAATAAACTAGATCATGAAATGATCAGACGCATCACATGGTCGAGGTCGTCATGTCGCACAGCCCTAGTTTGTGAACGATCTCGGCGAATGCCGCTTAACTTCTAGCTGACGCGTATGTTGATCGTCCGTAACACGTGAAGTGTCCCAGACAAAGCTTATTTGCATATAGCGACGCCGATAATATCCATAAAAGCAGATGTGTGTGGAGCACGAAATGAACCACCTGGCAGAAAAGGACGTTATTTTGACTCACTTCTGTGCCAATAAAGTTATACTATTTATAATCTGAATAATAATAATAATAATTGAGTGCTAACGCTTCTTTAGTTTACAGCTTCTGGCTCTCAGCAGACTGACTGGAAAGTCCTCCATTTATAACCCGCCAGTTCTTTGATCGTAATCGAGCGATTTTTATTTATTGAGTGAATTTCGTGTTTATTTGTAAGTGTGCTGGCTTCTCTTTAATCTTTATATTCATTTATTTGTTTATTGCCAATGATGTACAAGGCTGGTTTTCCCAGAATGCCCTGGGTGTGTTTAGTCCCTGACCTGGTGAACTAGCGGCCGATCGAGACTCGGCACTTCTGGAAGTTGCTCTGCGTCTAGTTTAATTTTAGTCTTATTTAGTTTTCAAAAAAAAAAAAAAAAAAAGCTGTAACTGTAATAAATATGCGGTTTACACGGCGCGGTATATTCCATGTTCTGGAGGTGCAGTAATCACTGCACATGAGATGACTCGAAGGCGATCAGGACAAGGTTTACTTTAATCAGTTCGCATGTAGATTTAACCTCTTTGTAACTATTTGATGGACTTCATCAGCTGCTTTTCGACGTCTGTTTATTATAAGTGAGTTTGGAATGAACGTGTTTTCTGGTCTTTTCCTCCGTTAAGCGAGACGTGTGCGTTCTCAAGCAGGTGATTAGGATAGAAATGTAGCGTTTCTTCAGCTTGATGAGCTGGACTGCAGGACGGGCACGCGGCACACGCTGCTGACATCAGCGATCAGGGCAGCGATTGGTTCGAGTAAATGTCACGTGACGGTCGTGTTTAATAACAAATCTCATTCACGGCAGGTCCGGGATCTCTGCTGGACTTCCCCATCCCGCTTCCTGAAGCAATGTTCACGTTGCTGTTACTCAGTGTTGCTTTTTAGTTTTCAATTAGGGTTATTTTTTTTTTTGTAAACTGTACAATTTGACAAGAGATGTCATATATGAGATGTTTATTTGACAGGAATTCGCAGCATGTTGATACAATACTTTTTGTCAGGGGTGTGTGTGTGTGTGTGTGTGTGTGTGTGTAACAACTAAGCTAACAAAGAGAAAGTGGGCCTGACCCCGCCCCAATCGCTGACCAACCCGGACGACAACAGGAGCCGGAGTCAGCGGTCAGCTTTCTCGTCTCCGCCCCTCCTCGCTCTCTCAGCCCTCCATCTGTGATCTGTCTCTGAAATGCTGCTGCCGTTGTAGGGAATGTAGCCAAATGAGAAATAAAACTTCCTAAAGCTATTTTAATACACCTGCTTCGGATGCTTTTATTGGCCGACTGAAATCCGACACCACACCCATGGAAAGGAACCGGTTTTAGACCTGCGGCTTCTGAAGTGCGTTTCATCACAACACGGCCGAGAAGATCTCGCCGGAAATAAAACCCCGAGTTTAAAAAGGGATCAGGGAGGATTAGTCTTAAGTAGGTGCGTTAGACATTCGAGTTATTTTACCTTTGAACGCTTGAGCCCATGTTGATGAAACTCTGTACTGTGTAACCCCTACACGCTTTACTGTGGCCCGTCCGAAGTGCAGCGTCTACCAGGAGCCCATTTACACAAGCGTTCCTGACCAGAACAGAGGGACTTCTCACCCTTTCATACAGTCGCTCATGAACATTGACTATACAGTAAGGCTCTTGCATATGTTTTAGGAAAATATAAAACCTCTCCAAATCACTAGAGTAATTTGATGAAAGTCGAGAGCTGCCGAAGTTTATTCTTAGTATTTAACTTTGTACATAAATAAAATTTTAATATTTTAGACTTTGTTTTTAGATGACGGCTGTATTGTGTAACAGTTCTAAACTACAGATTTTGTATTTTCAAAACATTTATTTTAGTCTTGAACATATTTTAGAACTCATGGCCAATCCATTTACTTTTCAATACAAGTGATATTTGTAGAAAGTAAACCGGTCCAAAATGTATAGACATGCTTATAATGTATAGGTGAAAGGGTTAATATAGCTCTGCTGAGGTCTTTACTGAAAGACATGAATGTGTTAAACTCTGAGTAAATTTACTATTGAACCTTTAAACAAGCACAGGTAACCGTCCCACAGTGAAACTGGTGCATGGGATATCTAGTCAAAAAGTTTAGCCCCACACACACACACCTGGACACACTGTTACTGTAAAACCTCATGTACTTTATTGCTTGTGTGTTTTGTCACAAGTTTTTCAATTCTGCACAAGCTCACACAGTTCCCCTTTTCACTGCTCTACATAGTGTGTATGAGTTTCTGTAGGTGTTTATTTAATCAGCAGAAAGAGCTCACCGAGAGGGAGAGGACACTTTCTCTCTCTCTCTCTCTCACACACACACAATCCCGCTTATTCGTCATTCAAATAAAAAGTCTAATCACAACAAGGGAAACCTACAATCCATACGTGTAAAGGACAATAACAAGGGCTTTAGTGATATCTTTACTTTAGTAACCTTTACTGTTAGAGAATTA
The DNA here is from genome assembly GCA_030068235.1 of Notoglanidium macrostoma. Classification (NCBI taxonomy): domain Eukaryota; kingdom Metazoa; phylum Chordata; class Actinopteri; order Siluriformes; family Auchenoglanididae; genus Notoglanidium; species Notoglanidium macrostoma. The sequence goes on along the minus strand of JAQQZR010000036.1, from coordinate 2,484,232 downwards.
AAAATCAAAAGAAGAAAGAAAGTGAGACAAACTCCGAAAGCAGAAGAGATGGACTAGAAAGACAATCCAGAGAGGCTACGTGCTTCTAGATCGGTTTTCTTCTTTTGTTACAGCTGGAGAGTCCAGTGTCCATACTGCAACAAATTACTCACCAGACTCTGGAATTACTGCATTATTTACAAATTGAGACTAATCGTTTTAGGTAATACAGGAAATCTGATCTGCAATGTAAATTAATTTGATGTTAAATCGGATCATGATGCGTCCTCTCTCTACAGTCGCTGACAGGTTCTTAAAATCCCTGTTTTATTACTGGATCTTTTTCAAGCTGATTAGCGCGCACAGCTATGCTTTGTATCCGTAATTGTTCTTACAGAATTTTATACATTTAGGTTTGCCAACACTGACGGCGAAAACAATAGTGTGGCCTATAGAGTATCGTGAAACAATGCCTAAAGCCTAATCTTCTGCAGATTTATTCTGGTAGAATAAACAACTTCTGTATTAACTTACTAACGGCAGGCCTCTCTGGATTTAAAACCTCGTTCTTTTACCGCATGCACCGGTCATACTGTCCGTCCTCGTCCTTCTCGGTGTGTCCTTGTGAGCGATTTGTAAGCGTTTCTGCCCCCTGGATCTTTACAGACTGAATAAATACATTTTCTGAGAGGATCAGAGTGAAGGAGAGAGGGATATAGCTATATATATGGGGAGAGAGAGACAGGCCTGTTTTAGGATGCAGATAAAAAGCCTGGTTGTTATGACGACTCCGCAGTGACATGGACATGTGAGCTCGTCTCCGTGGTCTCGCGTCTGCTCGTTGCCGTGACGACGAGGGTCTCTGCGAGTGTCTCGGTCACGGCGGCGGGGTTCGGCGTAGCGTCCAGGATGAGCGCCGGCGTCTGCTTGGGCGTCAGGGAGGAGGTCACCGGGGCGACGGGTGGAACGAGGTCGGAGGGAAGGGACATGCTAGGCATTGTGGGTAGAGCAGAGGGAAGAGTGGAGGGCAAAACGCCGGGCATTCTGGGAATCGGTGCCATGCCAGGCAGGTTGAGAGGCGGGAGGGGGCCGAGAGGAGGCAGAGGTGGCAAACCTGCAGAGAAGAAATGGCAACACAAGTTCAGGTCCAGATCGAGGGACACTTCCCATGTAGTCCTTTTACAAACATCTGACATGTCACTGTAAGCCACTTATCTTTCTCAGCCAAAAAAAAAGCACCTCTTTCAACTAAAATGTGCTGTTTTTAATCAAAATAAAAATTTTCAAATTGTCCATAACAAATATAGCTAACTGTAACTGTCTAATAGTTTAATGTTAAACAAACTGATAGATTTTTTATTTTTTTTCCATATTGATGACCACAAAACATTCTCCAATTCCCTCCAGAACGCAAGAGCACGGAGATTTCAGTGCAATGTTTTTGGATGAACAATCGCTAATCGGTGATAGAAGGAAGGGGGCGGAGCTTCAGAGGGTGTCCGATATTATCAGCAAAATCAACACACCTAAGCAACTGTCCAGATTCAGGATTAATACGTCATCAGTATCATCTGCTTTTTGGTGCATTTTTGAGTGAGAACCCGTATCAGTGTACCTCGTATGAAAACTCTATAAAAGGTGTGCAGATCTAAAAGCGAGTGGCGTGCTGGCCGAGTACCTGTGGCGGAAGCAGGAAGGCCGGGGATCCCCGCTAACGATACTCCGCTGAGGTCCGGGAGATGGATGTTCAGGTTGGGGAGGTTAGGCAGGTTGGGCAGCGGGGGAAGGCCAGCAGGTAATGGCATTAACCCTGAAACAAAACCATGTTTGATGTTCATTTACCTGCAGCCAAACCCAGGGGTCACTGCAGGTCAAAACACATTCAGAGGTAGGAGAGCAAAGCTGGGGTTTAAACAAATTGTTGCAATGTCGGCTATATACAGTACAAGAATGTTTTCTACACATAAAACGGCTGTCAAGTGTTATATGCAGCTCTCAACAGAACGCTAATTAAGCCACGCCTTCTCTGCCAGTGCTTTATGGATGACAAGATGTACTATAATCACTTCTTCTGAAAATATTCTGAAGCTGAGTAACAGGAGATTTATGATTCACCACTCAGAATACAAGGAGCGTCGATACCAAGACACGAACACTGAGTACTGACTGAGCAGGCAGTTTATTATTATTTTTTAAATCATATTTTGAATACTTCGGTTTAACTTCCAAAATCAAATCTTATTTTTGCATTAAATTAAGGTCATAATGCTCACGTAAAAATGGATAATATTTTAAACCTTATGTTCATTGGTTGTTTTGTTTCCATTATCTTGTTCAACACCGAAGGAGACTGGATAAAGTAAGCTGATCTCAGTTCAGCCTTGTTAATTTGAACGAAATAAATGAATCACACGAATATGAAACAGGGACCAGGGGTACTCCAGAACCAGGACCGAGAAACACTTATGTATAGATGATGAGGTGTAGAACAGACATTGTGTTGAGCACATGTAATGTACGTGCATGTTACCTGGCAGCGTAGTGGCGGGGTTGACCGAGGGCAGAGTGCCCATGGCTGGGGTGACCTGAGTGGGCAGCAGGGGGACTGTGGGCACACCTGAAAACACCACCACCATGTTAGGGAAGTAACTCAATAAATACAGAAATGAATAAGAGGCGATGGTTTAGCAGAAAAGGAGCCGGCACCTGTCTGAAACTCGGTGGGCATAGTGGGAGGAGCCGAACTGATTGACAGCCCAGACAGGCTATCCTCAAGTCCAGTGGGGGCAGGCTGCGTAACAGGAGGCGGGGTTACTGCAGAGAGCTGAACCTGAGACCCGAAAGACAAGCAACAGATCAGGAAAAAAAACCCACGACGCACACACACGCACGCACGTGTTTTTAGCCCGCAGTAATGTGACCTTACTTTACAAGGCAATGTTTTTAAGATAAATTAAATGATGTGTGAGAAACGAAGGATGAACCTCAGTGAACCCGTCCTTCAGTGGGCTCGCCGGGGCACTCTGAGTGTGTGTAGGGAAGTTGATCTTCTTCCCCTCCTCGAACGGCCGAGTGGGAATCCTGTGCAGGTAACCGTAGCCAATACCACAGCCCAGGCTGAGGGGGGGGGGAAGAAAAAAAAAAAAAAGACATCACTTCTTTGCATGGTGTCTCAGACTACATAAATAGCTTTATATAAGAAAGGATGACATCATGCTATACGGATAAAAGTACGTGGACACCTGATGATCACACCCATATGTCCTTCCTCCCAATCGGTTACCACAAAGCACACAATTACATCGGATGTCTTTATATGCTGTAGTGTTACAATTTCCCTTCACTGGGACTAAGAAGCCCAAACCTGTTCCAGCATGACGATGCCCCTGTGCACAAAGCAGCTCCATGAAGACACGGTGTGTTAATGTTGGAGTGGAAGAACTGGAGTGTCCTGCACAGAGCCCTGACCTCAACCCCACTGAACACCTTTGGGATGAACTGGAACTGGAGCCTCCTCGACATCCCAACATCAGCGCCTGACCTCACTTATACTCTTGTAGCTGAATGAACACAATTGCCCACAGCCACGCTCCAGCGTCTAGTGGCACGCCTACCAGAAGATTACTAGAACAGTAAGGGGGACTAAATCTGGACAGAGATTTTCAACCAGCACATATGGGTGTGATGATCAGGTGTCCACATACTTTTGGTATTTAATCTACTCAAATATATGGTTTAGTGCAAAAGTTGACATCAGTTAAGGTTCCTGGGTGGAAAACAGGAGGAAAAAAAAAATAATAATAATAATTATAACAAAAGACTGAAGATGAAAACATCATAAAACTTTAATACGACAGTGAAGACTATTATAAACAGCACGCTCAGAACAGGTGATGAAGTCTAAAAGATTGTACTGAACACAATTAGATATTTAACCTGAATTAGAAAATTATTCAGCATTTGTTCTTTGATGAAAGAACACCTGTGAAATCTGATGCATCTTGGCAACTTCATTACACAATCTGAAATGGATTTAGGGAACCTGAAGTCCTTTTTGCTGCATTTTCTCAGATCCACTCAACCGTACACCTCCGATGTCCCCTGTAGCGCACTAACCTCAGCCCGCAGGACAGCGCCGTATGAAGGGAGCAGTTGTACACTGTATTGTGAGGATCAGGATGTGTGTGATGGACAGCTTTCCACTTCGGACACAAACATCCTGTTTCTAAACACACTGTGCACACACACTTAACTTCCGTGCCATATTTACAACCTCTCTACCTTTCTTGCTTACTACTGATGTATCGCACTTACTGTCTGGACTTATCTCTCACACACACACATATATACATAAATACACACACACACACACACACACACACACCTGCCCTCTCCACCCCAGGCGCTGTTGGGAGTTATGATAACTTCTCTGCAGCTGTCTGTGTCCGTGTTATAAACGTACAGCTTCAGTCCTTTACCCTCATGGGTCTCTATCAACGAGAACAAGTCCTCTGACTGAGGAGAGACAGACACACACACACACACACACACACACACACAATGAAACTGAAGAGTTCATAATACGCACCAAAAATCAGCTATGCAGGACATTAAGCAGCTTCAGAGTTACAAATAAACATTTATAACTACATATAAACATTGTTAAACATAAGAATGTCCTACATAAAGGACAAAACACACACACACACACACACACACCTCGTTCATGACTGTGTCGGCCCCGATGATGTAGTCTGTGTGCGGCCGCAGTCCTGCCAGAGCAGCCGGAGAGTTCGGCTCTATTTCCTGAGGAGGAGAGAGTGAGACAGCTGGTTACAGTGACAGACAAAGAGATTGCGGGTAATGAGAGAACAGGAAAAGGATGGAGAGAGAATGGGAGAGAAAAGCAGGGACTAATTAAAACTATAAAAGATACAGACAGGAAAAAAAGTAGTTAGAGAGGCAGATGGGATCTCGACAGAAAGACAGTGTGCGAGGCGGTTAGACAGGGTGGCGAGAAGCAGGCAGAAAGACGAGACGAACGGGGAGAAAGACGGGCAGGGTGAGAGAGAGATAGAGAGAGAAAGATAGAATGAGAGACAGACAGGCAGGATGAAAGGTAAACAGAAAGAAGACAGGCAACAGGAGCGGCAGGCGGGCCGGGCGAGGGACAGGCGGGCCGGGCCGGGCG
>JAQQZR010000036.1:2458184-2478276 GCA_030068235.1 Notoglanidium macrostoma | reverse complement strand
CCGGGCGAGCGGCAGGCGGGCCGGGCGAGCGGCAGAAGGACTATAAGCTTGGTAGACTCTTCCATAGCAGCCCAGGTAACGTGCGCTTTAGCCACTTCCGTACTGACTACATTACTGTAACGCGCTGGTGTTTCTGAGAGATTAGCGTCAGCACACTTTAACAGGAGAAAATGTAAAAATATATTCAATTGCTCCTGGTTCTCTGTTCACTCCAGAGTAATAAAGTTCTGGCACGTGCAGCGACTGTCCGATATAAAACCAGCTTTACTGCGGCGCTGAACAACTTCGAGCCGTCGATCAAAAACATGCAAAATGGAAACGAGAGCGGCGCGAGCTGTACAAGCTAGACAAGCCAGAGCTCTCACGATTGCCATGGCAACCATAAACGTCATGCCTGCTCACAGGCTGTATGATTCTGTTACCAGTTACCATGCGGTTATTGTACTCAATATTGAAACATCGTGTCTGATGAGACCGAATTTAAGACCGCATGCCATCTTAAAGTATTACTTTTACCATTTTACGACCTTAAATTTAACTAATCTAATTTTAGACTTTTTAAGGGGTCCTGGGAATCCTGAAGACAGAGACAGGGCAGTTAAAAGTGAATGAGTAAGCGAGTGGAGTAAGCCAGATGTTCACTGATGTCCTGTCTAACCAGTCTGATCACTGAGGTGTCTGAAGGCTGCGTCCCAAATCTCACTCCGCTTCACTCCTCCCTCGGGGCTGAATGACTAACGTCGGTGCTGAACTTACGGGCTGAGCGAGTTATTCTATAGTTACCTACACACACACACACACACACACAGAGTTTATCTGCTCACCAGTACATGCCACACGTTCTCGTTGGCTCCCTCGAAGCTGCAGAAGCGGATGCTGACCCCCAGCAGCCCCTGACCGCCCCACATGTTGCTGGGCGTGACCGTGGCCTCGCGCAGCTCCAGAGTCTTGCTGCTGTACACCAGCATCTTCACCGGCTTCTCCACGTTGGCCTTCAGCAGATCCTTCAGTGTGTCGTTGTCCTTGTTCTAGAACACACACACACACACACACACAGTAATGAGGTGACAGTCACTAGAACCCTGTCTTCTAAAGATAATGATTTTGAATAAAGGCTGCGTCTCAAATCATTTCGCATTATGATTATGTTCTGTGCACTTGTGCGGACGTGTGTAACATCTCAATCGCACTAAAGGGAAATGAGATCAGCGATCCTGTACAGAAACACCTGGGTAAACAGTCATCACTGAGACCGTGTTGATCGAGGACATGGGGCGACTCTGAGGTCAACGTTGCACGTGTGGTGGTCTGGGAAGGCCTGCAAGATGTCGCAGTTGAAATTGAGCTTTTCTGCCCGGAACGTTAACATTTCAACTTTAAGAAACCGTATAAACGTCAAAATGATGTGGAGCAACTTTTAGTTTTTAAATAATCATGCCTTAATCGTTGTCAAAACCCAGAGTCAATTTAACGCACAGTGATCAGTGCAGCCATTCTGACTAACGAGGTCAAAACCTTGCTAGCCAAGTGTGATTTCCTCACATGCTGACGGTCACACACTGATCTCAGGGACTTTGACCATGGCATGGTTGCTGGTGCCGAACAGGCTGCTTTGAATATTCAGTGTTTACACAGAAGGGTGCAGAAAACAAACCAACAAAAATAACATCCAGTGAGTGGCACTTCTGTGTGGCACCTTGTTGATGAGAGACACCCGAGCACAAGGTTCAGAGTGTTTATATATAAAAAATAAATAAATAAATAAATAAAAATCACTCTGTACAGCCGTGGTGAGCAGAAAAGCTTCTCGGAACGCACAAAGTGCCAAACCTTGATTAGGCCTGGCTACAAGAGCAGAGGATTTCCGCTCATCAAGCAAAGACAGGAATCTGATTTACTGAAACTGGACAGTCGGAGATTAGAGAAAGCGAGGCGACGTTTTAACGCATCGCGCTGCTGCTGCATGATCGATCGCGTGTACAGGTGATCCTATTCATACAGCCATCTTCCTTTTTAATACAACACCATGATGAAAGACTAAAATACAGCACAGCTTGCCATGTACACTAACCTAGCCCAAACTGCTCTGCTGCATTTCACAGCATGTCCGTCTTACACCAGACTCCACCAGCTTGAGGGACACTAAACTGGACGTCATTCGCTTTTCTTCCATTAGTTGCGACGCTGCACTGCAGATTTTATCTGACAGAAAACCTCTTCCAGCTAACTAATTTAAAGATTTTGTTTCTCCATTTGCAGAACATGTCAGTGTTCAGGTGGTAGGACCTGAGCTCCGTAAACGTACCAGTCTGGTGTTATTGATGGATACGATGAAATCGAAGAACGGTTCGAGCCCGGCTCGGTGTCCAGGCGAGTTCTCCTGCACCTGAGAGATAAAAAGTCAGAAGTCACGAACCTGCATGGATGAGACAACACTTTACATGCAAAGGTGGGGGGGGGGGGAATTTTTTTTAGGTAAAATGATTTCGGTCTCACATTCTAGCTCTCCACCTGCTCTAATCTCACCTATATCTCAGCTGGGATAAATGCTGACAGCCCTGCAGCTACACACCCTGAGTCAACAGTGTGTGTGTGTGTGTGTGTGTGTGTGTGTGTGTGTGTGTGTGTGTGTGTGTGTCCACGTTCACTGTGATTGCAACACCCTCCATCAATCACCTGCAAGAATAACCTGCTGAAACAAAGCTAGCTTAAGCTAATAAAGACTCCGCTGTTCAGGAGAGTTAGCTCTAAACAATACTAGTATTTAAACACCTGACGTTGTTTACATAGTGATTAAAACAATTAGCACGTACAGCTAGCTAAAGTGGGTGCGAGTGACGAATTGAAAAAATAAATAAATATAAAATGTAATACAACACCAACTAAACACCCCAAAGTAATGCTCCACATATTATTTGTGAAGTCCACGATGTTTTTTTTTTATTTTTATTTTATTTAATACATAAATGCTAATGACAATTATGTCAAACGTGTAGCTCCGTTTTGCGTTAGCAGAGCAGGCCGCTGTGAACATCCCCGGTGTCGATTTAGTCCTCCCGCCGCCACGTGTGCACTCATTAGCCGCATTAGCATCTTGACAGGACCCGCTGCCGCATCTTAGCCGCATACAATACCCGCATTACTACCACACACCTACCCTAAGGACATGGTAGCCTTCCGAGCCTCCTCCAGGAATCTCCACGCTCTGTGTTCCCCCCATGACTCCCCCGTGTCCGTGTAAGCGGTATGAATCTTATCCCTGTCCCCCGGGTTTGGATGAACCGAACCGGGTAGAAGTTCAGCGGGGATGCAGCCACTTACGTAGCTATAGCTGTTACGTGGCAGTTAGGGAAGAAGGGGCTTATGGGTAAGCGTAAAGTTTTCACACCTGCTTTAGACAAGCCCCGCCTACTGTGCTAGGATTCGCAAGAAGTAGGCTCTTTCCTGGGCTGTGATTGGCTAGAAACTCATAGCACGAACAGTCTGCCGTTTGGCCGGTTGTCTCGTCACCATAGAAACCAGAGACGAACACGGAACTATTATATTAAACGTATTATATTATATAAAAATTATATGTTGAGCCTGTATTTGAAAAATATTGCTATTTTAACACATTATAAATATAACGTGGGTATAGCAACAAAAAAAAGTGTATAAATATATGTACATCTTTGTAGAATCCTCGACTCTGATTTGTCAGGCATATCATCATTGTCCAATAAGAAGGAACCCTTAGCGGCTGAAAGATTAACCAATCACACAGAGGAGGCGGAAACATTACTGACCAATCGTAGCCCAGGAGGCATGGTTTGTTGACTACAGGTGGGATAAAAAATTATCCTGGTTGGGAACGTTTTTGTGGCGCATAGGGTCAAGAAAACAAAATCTCATAGTTAATACATTATAATAAATGTAATCGTACAGAAATTTAAATTTTTTAGATGATTAAAAATTCTGATTTGACTTTGAGATGTGATTTTTTTCCCCATAAAGCGACACTAGGTTTAGTTAATTTAAGTGCCGAAGTACTGCCATCTGACGGTTGGAGGGAGTTACTACACTCTTCAGGAAATGATCAAAAACTAGTACTAACAATTGTAAATTTACACGTTATACATTTAAGTAGTATATTAAATAATCAAAATACTTCGAATTTAAATAGCAGGAATCAATATAAAAAGACAATTAAAAACAGTATTAAATAACTCATAAAATGACAATATATACAATGCATATATATTTAATATTTGTGTAAATATGTAAATAGGTACATTAATAATACAGAAACAATAATGGCCCTTGAGCTGTACATAAATACAAATCTGGACCCTGTATTATAGACTCACTGCCACCAATACTCTAATAAAAATGTTTTAATTAATTAAGGAGAGGTAAATAAACACAAATTAAATAATAAGATATATGAACATAATATATTTTATTACATGGACTATGCATAAATATAATCTATAGAGAATTCTGTAGCACATTATGAGTGAGAGAGCCAGTGGGACGTAAACTTTCACATGAGGAAGAAGAACTCTCAGCTGGAACCAGGACGCAGCGGGGGATCCCATCTTCCTCTGCTCAGCCTCATGGGGAATTTCTGCCTCGACTCGCTCACTGGGGGGTTAAAAGCATCTGCAAATCTGCTTTGAGACAATCTGTGCTTCGACTCAGATCAGATTACGACTGAGAGAAACATTTTTCATTTAACATTGTCTTTTTTTGTTGTTTATTAGGAAAGAATAATGGATACACACTGGAATACAGCACATTAATCCACTCTATTACATGTTTAATGGTATATATTCATATATGCATTTATTTATTCATTAAAATAGCTAGATGTGCAGCAGCAGTCTAACATGTTTAGTTGTGCATCTGTGGTAGGAGGGAATTACTGCACTCACTATGAAATATTCAAAAAGGAAAGACATTTAGTAAAATAGCATAAAACTATTATATACACACCTCCAACCACTTTATTAGGAACACCATACTAGCTCTTTGCTTTTAGAATTCTTTGTCACATGGATTCCTTGGTGATTCTGGTTGTTGGAGCTGGTTCGAATGGTTCAGAAACTGGGATTTTCACACACAACAGTATCTAGAGTTCACGCAGAATGGTGCAGAAAACAAAAACCATCCAGTGAGCGGAAACCCTCATAGATAAGAAAGGAGGGCACGGTGACTCAAATAAGCACGTGGTGAGCAGAAAACACCCAGCATCCTGAACCCTGACATGGATGAGCACTCTGAAGAGGAATCTGAGGCTATCGTGGACACGGCGTCATCCAGAACTGAATGGCTGAGGATTGTGAAAAAAATGTAGCCTGTCCCTTTTTACAAAGATTTTAATTTGAACATTTTCTTCCGTCATGAAAGAATACACCACACCGTGCTCAGTAACAGTAGATCAATTTATTATTAACTCTGTTATAGTTGCAATAGTATGCTGTATATATCTATTTTCATTTATTCATGATAGAGTTCTTAAAAATAAACGAGAAGACTTCGTAACGTCTAATAGATTGCATTTGTGCATCTGTACAGGAGAGTGTAACAGTTTTCACATGGCGTGTTTGCAGGTCAAAGTGCCGTCCTTCAGAAGGAGCGTCTTAACTCCACTCTTCCACCCCTCTCACACACACACACACACACACACACACACACACACACACACACACACACACGCGCAGCAGCAGCAGCAAGTGGACGCTTCCTTATACACGGTTTCACACTTTACAAACTGAAGGAAAACGACATTGTGCAAAGTGTCACAACTGCTGGATGCAAGTTTTATATACAACAATAACATCATATTATCATATATTATAATACATTTAAAGGAACAATTCAGAAAGAAAAGAAAATACAGTATGCTCCCTTTAATCCAGATGTAGTGATCAGCCAAGACGTGTCTCTTTAAATTAGCAAACAAAGTCTGCAGTTTAGCCAATCCACGACATCCGGCTTTGTGTTTTATCGTTCTTTTTTAAACATATAGTACATATTATTGTATGCATTTAACACAATCGGTACTTTTCCTAAACATCAGATTCTTCTAAATTGTGCTTTTTTTAAAGTACATGGCAGAGATTAAGCTGCTCGTTTCACCGTCAACAGATGATAAATAATTAATTGCTTTAAACATTCAGTCGAAGTTACACGCGACGTTGTCACTGATACACGACACACTGATTGCACTGAGGTCAAGGGCCTAAACAAACAACACACACACACACACACACACACACACACACAGAATAAATATATATATCATATATATATTTATATATAGTCTTTTTTAAAATATACTGTATGTACCATAAGTACCAGCTTATCTGAAGGAATATGATTAGAAAGTGTGTAACATCTTTGGCTCACAAATTCACAACTGGACCATAAATGTATTTATATACAGAAACTTGATTCAGATACAACGATACCTTACGAACAAATAAAAATACTACACACAATTTAGGCATGTGCCGATAATGAAGAACGTTAGATAGCAAGCCAGCATTGTAGCGAAGCTAACAACTACATTAGCATAGGTACACGCTACTTAGCAAATTTAGCTAACATTTTAAATCCCATCTCGTGGTTTCATTACTATTTGCCGACTAGCTTACAGCTGAAATTGTTAGCTAGCTAGTGCTATGTGTGAGCTAGCGCTAATCATTCCCCCGTTAGCATGAACTAGCCGCTATCCTCGTCCAAAAATCAAAACACCACCACTACGGCATATATTATTTAGCTAGCAAACTATGACAAGCTTTTCTAGTTATAAGAAACAAACATGTTAAGCATTTACTACGGAATGACACTTTAGTATCAGCACACGCCTAGCCACAAAATAAACACGGGCTAAAATGCATATATATCTGCTGCGTTCAAATGGAGTCGTGTGTTCACCCGATGCGTCTAAATTCATCACATATTTTGTGTTTGTGAGAACCCGTGGAAGCTTGGTTAGCAACGTTACGCTAAGTGTAATTACAGTGTAATCTCAGTAAAACAGAGGCTTTTTTCCAAAAAACCTGAGGGAAATGTTGACACTTCCAACAATTCGGTTTTGTTTTCACCATCACTGTGACTTTATATTGTCCATATGAAGACTTTTATTAACTACAAACAAGCTAGCTAAGCCGTTAGCCTCAGAAATGAACTAATTTCGTTTGAGAAATTTCCCATTACTGAAACTTAAAGCATTTTTACATTTTTATCATTATTATACAAATCATTATTATTCATTTACCGGGTAAAAATTTGTTTATTTTCCATACAAAATTTACTAGCATTAATGAGTATATTGTTAGAATTTGTTTTTAACTTTTAGTTCATCAGTTGAACTAAAACTCAAATCAAGCCGCAAATTTCCAATTTTAATACGTTGTTTACTTGGACACATGTTCATGTATCAGCTGCCTCACGTCCGGGTTTAGTTAAAGAAATCTGTTACAAACTTCCTGAACTTCAGACTCTGCGATGCATCCAGGCCTTAAAACTGGGATGTGAGGCAACTGGCTACATGAACATGTGCTCTTTAAAATGTCTGATTGGACTTTTAGAAGACATCGCAGATTTTGCTAACGAAACCATGAACACGTTTCATGATTTGGAAGAATGGGAAAACTTTCTGTTATTCCAGTTTCTAAGTATTCATCCGTTGGCAAGTTGGAAATTTTGGAGCTTCTTTGATTTGAACCCGGAAATTTGCTAACTCTCTACTATTAAACTTCCAAATGGAAGATGCTAATTATGGCTATTCCCATACAGTATATTGGAAATGCAGCTTTATGCTTGATGTCTGTTGCCTAGCAACAGTGATCTCACGACTTGAAACACTTCAGGGCCAGAAGGCGTGTTTTCGAAAGCATGGATTGACGAGCTCCATCTGAACGCGTTCTTATTGTAATAGAGCATTTCTGCTGGAAACTGAAAACACGTTTTCACCTCACAAAGGTGCTCGTTAAACACAAGATCTACAGCAGTGATGATCAGCCCTGCTCCTGGAGATTAACAGTCTCACGGATCACTTCCTGTCCTGATGAATTAGCATGTGGGAGTTTTGATCTCCAGGAACAGGCCTCTCATCCTCACTGACCTACAACAAGGTAAGTTCTAGAAACGACCACAGACGGCACGTTGCACACGTACACAGGAAGAAGATCAGACTTTGTTAAAAGGGTGGTGCGCCTTGCTCAACTTTGTTATATATTTACAACCTGAAACTCTGTAAATGTCCATTACACATAATATATAGCTAGTATAAATATACATATACTGGGTAGAAATGTTATTCCAACAAAGCCCTGTGGTTTTAGAGGACTGTGTGAGGAGGAGTTTCTGTCATACACACTCATGCCACAAAGAGGGACATTATTAGTAGTATTATTATATAAGGATTTGTATATGTAGGTGTGAATTGTCTAGTAATATTAATAAGCTTGCTGTTTCACCGCTCATAATAAATCACTAATGTCTAGTCCACAGTAACATGCGCAAACTTGAAAACACATCTTTTCATATCTTTTTGCATTTCCATATTAAAACACCATTGTTGACCTACGAAAGTCCATATAACAGGAAGAACCTGAAAACATTCCTTTGTAGTTTTTAACAGGATTGAAACAGGTGCTTCAACTTATCAGTTGTGACTCAAATGTAGCCGAAAATGTTCTTATTTCTATTCTGTATTCTCAAACACACATGTTCATGTAGCCAGCCGGTGTGGTTGGTGAGATATGGGCTGCCAGAAAGCTCCTTAACAAGCCCTGAAGTGAGACAACTGGCTACATGAACATGTGTGCGTCCATGTAAGCGTCTAAATAGTACATCTGGAGGCTTTCTAACAGCCCAGGGTTCACTAACTAAACCCAGAATGCAGGAGAATTTGGGAGAATGGGAAAACATTCTTGTTCTTCCAAATTCAAAGGATTCATGCATTGCTAAGTTGGAAGTTTAGGAGCTTTCAGAAACCCAGATTTCACTAACGAAACAAATGTTGGGGAATTTGTGATAATGGGAAACCTTCCTGTTATCTCAGTGTCAAACTTCCTGTTATCTCACTGCTAACTCGGAAATGCGTGATTCACCAAAATGGATGAATCTGAAAATATATGATTGTTCATAATATCGATCTCCATAATTCCAAGATGGTGGAACTTCCTGTGTTTTCTGTATTCATTCACGTCCAGTAAGCACTGGGAATAACAGGCATTGCAGGGCACCATTAATTTATTCTCACCTAGAGACAGAACTCTGAGACAACATGCATCCTGAGAAACTCCACACAGAGCCATGGTTTGAACCAGAGAGGATTGAGGTGGAGCGAGAGCCACTTCTGCATTTGATTTTCGGAAAAGGGGAGGGGGAACTGATCCCCTTTCATGCAGATGAGAATGACCCAGTGCTCCATTCAAGTCAATGACGAAGTCCAAGGATGTCACCAAAACATTGGTCATTATTTCTCTCGGAGGGTTAATGGATATTTGGAGGAATTCACAGAATATTCCCAGGTACCTTCGATCTCTGTGAGACCACTGCGGTATTTCTGCAGTAAACTGTTTCAGAAATGAAAGACGACACGCCTACTTATGAAACCAAAACTGTTCCACTATTTCTTGTTGCTCTATCTTGGTATATTCAAAGATCTTTGATTGAACCCTGGAGCTGTGAGGTGGTTTTAGGTATTTCCATATTTGACTGCTTTGTATCGTGTTCGTGTGTCACTGTGGCTCGCAGAAAAAGCATATTTTATGCAAAAAAAAAGAAAAAATGAAATTGCAGAAATGTAAATACTAAAAGAAACCCAGTGTGTCTGCTCAGCATGCTGTTTCTATCATTTTCAGCTTTGGGAACAATTTTTAAACAAAAGTGTAGCCAAAACTAATAAACAGTGTCTTCAGATTGCCCTGTGTTAGTGCAGACTAGACCTAAATATCTCACTAAATATCTACTAGACACTTCTACCAGTTTAACAGGACATAGTGCACTTTAAAACTACATTTAAACCATTAAACAGGAATACAACACAGCTTTACACTCATTGGATGTTAAACAGGGCTGCAGTACCAGCGTTCCTCCAGAAGATGGCGCTCTGTACAGCTCTATCACAGGTCTTGTCCGAGTCTCTCGATCTCCTCGATGAGGAAGTCGATGTCTGACTTGGTGGCAGCGTAATTGGAGATGACCATGCGGAAGAAGTTGACTTTGTCTCCCTGCGGCTGGTAACCCACCATGGTGGTGCCGCACTCCATCATCATTGCTTTGATCTTCGGCGCCACCTTGAGGGGGTGGAAGACACACGGCTCAGATGTTAGCGTGGTTAATGTGTGGCTATACGGTACTGTGCTGCGTGTGTGAGAATAACCTTGTGCAGTCGTTCCCGTTTCTCTTCTCCGTCCGGCATGTTCCTCATACTCGGTGGAATGTACCAGAAACACACGTTAGTGTGCTGGGGCTGGGGACAGAAAGAGAATGAGAAAAGAGTCAAATAGAAGGGAAAGAAGGAGAGAAATCAGGGAAGGGAATGTGTAAAGATGTAGAAAATAGGCAGAAAGACAGAAGGAGACAATGAGTGAGAGAGTGAGAGAAATAAAATGGGGGGAAAGGCAGAAACACTAATAGACAGGGAGAGGAAGAAAGAGAATAGTTCATTCTGAGTGTGTGTGTGTGTGTGTGTGTGTGTGTGTGTGTGTGTGTGTGTGTGTGTGTGTGTGTGTGTGTGTACCTCTCCTTGGAAGACCATCTGGTAACCCTCTCGATTCTTGATTTTGTTGTAGAGATACTCTGAGATCTCCAGACACCGGTCCACATGTTGCTCAAACCCGACTGTGCCCTGTATAGAGAGTGATCAACATGTATTATCTCTCTCTATCACACACACACACACACACACACACACACACACACACACACACACACACACACACACACACACACACATGCGTATATTGCCCCTCAGTTCTGTGAGATGCAGAAGCACCAGAAGTACACTATTGGGATGTAATTACTCAACACAGAAGCTGAGAGTTATATACTGTACTGAAGATGGAGAGTGATGAATGAAAAGAGACAGACTGGAGCTTGGAAGTCACGAGAGTCAGGATCAGATGTGGCATCTATTATCTGAAGAAAATGGATAAATAAAGAAACAGAGCGGCTGCAACCCACCTTGGCCTTCCACATGAGCCAGAATTTGAAGATGTCCACGTGTCTGCCACACTGGATGGCTTTATCTCCCGTATCATACGTCACATCGTACTGTTTATCAGGCTGGAACAGGTAACCGGCGCACATGGAGTTACAGCCCTGCAGAATTCCCTGAAACACACGAGACACGCATCACTGCTGCAGGTGTGTGTACGTGTGTGTGTTTAGCTGATGTTCCACAACAATAAATGTAACTATAAATGGTTAAAAAGTGCAATATTGTTTTTTAATAAATAAAAAATAATTGTTATCATTGGCAAATCGCTGTTATATAAGAGGAATAAAACACTTCAGGCCATTTTGTGTTGCTGTATGGATGATTTCAATTCCCTAGATAGTTTATTACAATATTACCCACAATGCACTGTAACTCAAGTGTACAACCAATCCATAGGGATTTATGTCAGTTCAAAATAGATTACATTTATTGGAACGAGAAAGCGATTTTAACACTTTTAACAATTTTAACAGCCATTGTCTTTGTTTTTGTATGTGTGTGTGTGTGTGTGTGTGTGTGCGTGTAGCTATAACCACTTTTCATTATAAGATCCTGTATTGCAGAATAACACTCAGGACAGCATGTCTCCACAAGCACAGTAGGTTATAAACACCGAAAAACTGACTATAAAGGCAAAAAGTAGTCATGGTTGTCATGGTTACCTTCTCTCTGACCAGGATAGCTGAGCACTGCAGTGGCACTCCCATCATCTTGTGCGGGTTCCACGTGACCGAGTTCGCTCTGAAAGAGACACACAAATATATATGACATGAATAAATCTTTCTCATTTTGCGTCTGGGTCACTGAGATGCCTACTAATAGACATTTTTATACTACAAATCAAATGAGTGTGTGTATGTGTGTGTGATGTCACATCTATATGACATCATGAACCATGTAAAGGTCACATGACTGTCGCTGGAGTCTGAAAATGTTAAAGATGTAACGGGGTTGATGATGTCATAGGTGTGATGTCATACACAGAGCATTTACAATCCAGTCATGGTATCACAATAAAAAAAACGAAAACATATCAGTTGCCTCAATCTCGTGTTACTGAGTTAAATTTTCCAGTCGTTTTTATCGTCACTCAAGTTGTGAAGCAATTTTGACCAAACTGTACAAAAGTCTTAGGCACATGCTTAAAAAATAATGAAATTAAATCTTTCTGCTTAAAAGAAAAATACTACACCATGCAGTAAACAGTAATAAACTAAACAAAGTCAATATTTGCTCTGATGACTCTTTGTTTTTTTCTTAAACAGTAGTCCCAGGTACAGTTTTATAAGGAAATGAGCTGTAATTTTACTGAGCATTTTGGAGGATCTGCCGCAGCTCTTCTGGAGACTTTGACTGTCACACTCGCTTCTTTTGTTTACAGCAAAACCCAGAAGCCTTCATTATGATTTAGTCTGAAAAATGAATGCGCTTTTACCTAATATGTTGCTTTCTTTCTTTTGCACAGTAACGTATATATATATATCAAGTATTCAACAAAGTTTAATCTTCATAAATTCCCTTTCACGACTTGAATAATTACCTCTTCTGAATGACAAATGATTAATAAATGTGGCTGTTTGACAGCTATAAGCTGGTGCTCTGTTGGTTTGCTTGTGTTTCTGGGGTGTTCACGTCCCCGCTTAGCTTCCATGGAGTTATTACTGCACCTAGTGGTCAAAAAGAGAACTGCAACAAGCACTAATAGAGGCCCGCTGGGGAAGGAATTACGCTGCCCATGCTCACTCTACTTTAATAATAATTTATTTACTTTAATAATATTCAGTGACTGCCGTGATCTTGTTTGGTGGCAAATAATCAGAATTAAATCTAATACATTTATACAAAGAAAGTGTATCTATATGTGCATCCCTTTTGCCAGAATTTTTTGGACTACTTTCAAGTCTTTTGTGGGTTTTCCGGGATGGAAATTTTGCGGAAATCTGGCAACCTTGGAAACACACCCGTTCCAACATTTCTTATTTCCACAATCACTGTGCCGTCACACTGTTCTTATAATGACTTTGTGGTAGCTAGCTAGCTAAATTGTTTAACTTCATTTCCAGTACAAGGAATTTTTTTGACCCAGTTGCCTAGCAACAAAGGTGTCTTTAATCACTTGAAAGTAGGAACGTCGTGTTCGATTTGTCTAATATCTGTCCAAAGCCTCAGGTACTCAGGAAGACGATCAGAGCGTGGGTGACATTTTACCTCTCAACACCGTTCAGCTTGTGACGATGCTTCCTGGACATCAGCAGGCTGCCACCCCACGCCCCCTACAATCACACACAATTACAGGTTTTAATGCAATATAGAAATACAGCTGCTGAAGCCCATTTACACTTTCCATTTCCATTTTCGCATTCCTGACAGCGAAAGCCAAAGCGAGTTACACAAACAACATACGTAATGTCAAAAAAAGAGTGATTAGCTTATTAACACAATGAACGTTTCTCTGTACACAAGTTTGTTTCATTTGTTCTTGTCTCACTTCATCATCATCCACTTTACTCAAGTGCTGAGAAAGGTCAAAATATTCATAACAGTTCTTCATCCTTTGTGAATATCAGAGACGCAACGCTCAGTGATTTTCCAGCGAGTCGATCTAAAACATTCTTAATTTGTTGCAACATCAAGGGGGTGACAGATGAAGAAATTGGATTTGAACCAAAAATGTAAAATCCAGTCAATTCTGAAATAAATAATCACATGAAAATGTTAAAGAACTGTAAATATATCAATAAATTGTGTAATACTTTATTAATATTATTACTATTATTATTATTATTATTATTGTTTTTTTACTATTTATTTATTACATATTATATAGTAAATATTAATTTGAGTCAGAAAAATCTGGAAGCTCGTTTTGCTTTTTTATCAAAGGAAGGTCCAAGTTAGTAAAGTTAGCAATAAACTGGCCAGCAATTTAAAACTAACGAGCATTAGCTCACCAGCACTGTACACACCATTCACTTTAATAGGAACACCTGTACACCTGCTCATTTACGCAGTTATCTAATCAGCGCAATGAAACTGGACAGCTGAAACTAGAAAAAGGACAGTTTTCTTTCCCAGTTTACAATAGTCATGTGCCCATGATAGCCTCAGATTCTTCCTTTTGGAGTGGAACCTGATGTGGTCTTCTGCTGTTGTAGCTCATCCACCTCTAGGTTTGATGTTTAGCGCATGCTTGAGATGCTTTTCTGCTCAGCACAGTTGTAAAGAGTGATTATATGAGTCACTATAGACTTCCTCTCAGCTCAACAAAGCGTTCCCACCCGCAGAACCATCACTCACTGGATGTTTTTTTGTTTTTCGCACCACTCTGTGTAAACTCTAGAGACTATTGTGGGTGAAACTCTCAGCAGATCAGCAGGTCTAGAAATACTCTAAGCGGTCTATCTGGTACTATGGCATGGTTAAAGATCATCATTCTGATGTTTGTTGTGAACATTAACTGATAGGTGCTCCTAATAAAGTGGATTGTGAGTGTAAAGTACCATAATAATCATAAGGATTGTTAGGTATCATAGAGAGAATGTTCTTCACAGGACCGCAAGTTTTTTTTTGGTGTTGGGAAAGTGTAAACGACACTTACATCCACGTGAAGCCACACGTTGTATTTCTCGCAGATGTCTGCGATGTCGTTGATGGGGTCAAACGCTCCGTACACTGTAGTACCGGCTGTCGCGTTCACAAAGAGTGGAACATAACCCTATATCACACACACAAGAAACATAAAATCAACATAAAAGACAGGTACTGTCCAGTTAAGGCTCCATTTATTGAGTTAGCACGCCATCTGGGTAATGAAGCAAACAAAGCAGGGATAATGAACTGCAGTCCATCTGTCAGATGAAGACAGGCTCGTCACACCGCATTATTGATCCACCGAGCTCCATTAGAGCAGAGGTTACGCTCACACACTCACACCGACCCGATCTGAGAAGCGAGTTCTCTATAACAGACGGACGCTTGCGCTCACCTTCTGTTTGACGCTGATGATTTTAGCCTCCAGGTCTGCAGGTATGACTCGACCCCTGGAACACAACACGTCACGTCAGCAAAAGTGATGATAAACATAGAGAAAAGTGTCTGCGACTGCTGAATTCAATTACAGCTAGGATCTACTAAAGAAGAAGAAGTACTGTCCAAAGGTTTGGACACGTCAGGCTGAATTGTCTGTTCATCATGGTTAATGACTGAATTGATTTCTGAATCAAAATTAAATACATTATCCAAATAAATATTTTTTTATTTAGAAGAAACAATCAGTTTGGTTTATTTGTGAATTAAAAAAAAAGTTCTGAGTGTACAAAACAATTCTTCAGGAATATTGTTACTAATCCATCCATCCATCCATCCATCCATCCATTATCTATACCGCTTTTAGGCAATTTTGGGCAATTTAGAGTAGCCAGTTGACCTAATCTGTATGTCTTTGGACTGTGGGAGGAAACCGGAGCACACAGAGGAAACCCACGCATGCACGGGGAGAACATGCAAACTCCACACAGAAAGGCACCCTGGGTGAGCCGGGGATCGAACCCAGGACCTTCTTGCTGTGAGGCGACAGCGCTATATATACTAATGTAAAATATTTACTAATGTAAAATATAAAATAATTTTGATTTATTTAACACCTTTGTTGGTCACTCTGTGTGTTATTGTATAGTGTTAATGTCTTCATTATCATTCTAAAATAAGAACGATTACTAAACGATGACAACCATCTATAAACAAACTGGGGTGTACAAATTCTCTAATAATTCTTCTGAGATTATTGTAACTCGAACAGGATTATTCAGCCTGTTTGTTTATGCTTTTACACATTTTAAGCTTTAGATTTTCTTATTTTAAACATGATGGCTGATGATTGCTTCTTACTTGCACAAATCATTTAGAGACATGGGTGAATAATGTTATATTTGGTCTATTATGATTGTATATTAGGAAATAGATCAATGTGAGTATATTCAAGATACTAAGATGGCATTGTTTTGGCAGTACGATTGTGTTTTCTGTTCTAGAAACAGTGATGTGTACTGACTTGTTACCTTTCGTCCGTGCTGAGCAGGATGACGTTTTCTTTACCGAAACCCAGAGCTGCTCCAGCTTTGGCGATCGAATAGTGACTCTACACACACACACACACACACACTGTAAGTCTACAGTCTACAGGAAATCATGCAGCACATCTGGATGAAATGTAAAAGATTGCGACGGTCGAGTTCCTCACGTGTTCCGATGTGAAGAGAATGAGGCGCGGCGCTGCTGACATGCCTTTGGTTTTGACCTCGGGGAAATACTTATAGCGGGCGATCATCACACTGTACATGTTTGAGATGGCACCACCTGTGTGCAGAAATAAAAATCATTTGAACAATCGGAAGTCAGTGGCGAAGTCATTTGGATTATGATCTACAAAGTCGATTCATTTTTATACCCCAGCGCTGTTAAATTCTCGTTGCTATAGTAACAGCTCACTCACAGGGACGTTCTACACAAACTAACACTAATAATAAATAGATAAGAATGTTTTGTTATTAGGTCCTGGGTTCGATCCCCGGGTCACCCTTTCTGTGTGGAGTTTTCATGTTCTCCCCGTGCATGTGTGGGTTTCTTCCGGGCGCTCCGGTTTCCTCCCACATTCCAAAGACATGCAGATTAGGTCAACTGGCTACTCTAAATTGCCCATAAGAGAATTATCCACGTCAGGGTGTCTCTGCTTTGCTCCACACCTTAGTGTGGGTTAATTTCCTGTAACAGCATGCCCCCATGTGTATTAACCTTACATAATCTGCAATTTCATGAAACTGTTTATATACAAATGGTGTAACGGAGCTGAATGCGAGTGTGTTGAGACGTCGAAACGTTCACTGGAGCTTCATTTATTTGCGCTCAGGATTAGACACTTAGTTTTAGTGCAAAACAAAAGGACTCAAACAACGTCTTGGCTGACTGATACTTAGGCTTGGGTTTAACTATACCTTTAATCTACATCAACAGAGTCTCTTAGGAGGAAGAAGAAGGAAAAACGATTATATTGCTGCAACATTTTCTTTCCAGAAATCTGGGAAAGTGAGTTTACCCGGTGAGAAAAGTGCGTCTCCTTCTCCGTTAGGCCAGCCGATAATCTCCCTCATCTTCTTCAGCGTCAGCTGCTCCATCAGCACAAACACAGGCGCAATCTCGTAGGTGAACCTGGAAAAGGCATCAAAAGAAGCATGGAGCGAATTAGGACTGGATAAAGCGGGGCAATTTTGATTGACAGCAGAAAAATCTCTCTTGTCACACGTCTGTGCTTCTTTGACTGACTTGTACAAATTGACTGAGCTGCAGTGGAAATCTCTCCTCCTCCTCCTCCTCCTTCCTTTTCCTTCACAATGATTCTGCTTCATTTCCCAAAAAAGCCATGCACAGACCCTTCTAATGTGTTTCATCGACAAACCTAATAACAGACCTCCAGAGATAGCCTCGATACCTACGTTCGATTGGGTTGCGGCTAATTTCGAACCCTCATAAAAGCCTGGCGTAATGTGGAATCCCATCCCAGATAAAATATTCAGCTGTGAATGCTGCTAATTAAACGAGGACCGCGATGGGCTCGATAAGCGCTCATTTCGCTCGGGGGGGTTTGATGAAGGGGTCTGATGGCGTGATGAGTATCTGTCAGTCTCAGTGGAGAAGATCAGCGCGACAGGAAACAGGCAGGGCACGGCTGTTCGGCTGAGATAAGGGCCTCGATCCGTCTCATTCAAAGAGAGGAATGGCACATTTCCATGTCAGTGAGAGAGAGGGAGCGTTGCAAGCAGAAAAAGGACAAAAGAGGACGTCTGAGAGCGTGGCAGCCTCAGTGGACGGCCGAGATTAAAGAACGTGCACGTGTGACAAAATGAGAATCAGGAAGAAAATGGATGAAATTCCCATGTAGCCCATTTATAATGTCTATCTATATATCTAGATCCAAAGCATTTCCGTGTGAGTCAGTAGATGCTTTTCATGCTGGTTCTGGAGACATTCTGGCTCTGCACTATGACAAAACGATCTCACGCATCTGCATTTTTGCTCCTCAAGGTACAATCTGAAAGTTCCCTTAGTACACCAGAACTCCTTAAGGTCCAGTTATGTGTCCAATTACCTTAAATAATGGCTCTCTACAATTACGTCCTCGAAATGCTTTCTACACAATTAGTAAAAGAAGGTTAAACCTAAATTCAGCTTGTCCGGCTGACATCATTTTTTCCACCACGGCCGGGATGGAACCGGTGCTCAATCTCAAACAAGTACTTCACTTTTTGAAAAGGAAGAAAAAGAGGCGATGTTGTAGTCCGCCATTGTTGTTGTTGTGCTCGGCGCTAGTGGGTCTGGCTAGCAGGCTAATGGTGCTGTCAGGGCTGGCTAGTGGCTGGTGGCTGGGAGACATATACAGTCACATAATGATGTGGCTCTAGCCCGTAGAAAAGCAAACCGGCTCTTAGAAGGATCGCAAGTAGAACCAGCACTAGCACCAGCTCAGAACTAACACCTGGCTCGCACTGGTGGAAAGAGGGTATGTGGGAACTCTTACAACATAATATCAGATACGACTGATAGTTACAACCGCTTTAGAAAACTAAGATCCCTTTTTCGAAGATTGAGCCCAAATTCCAGATTACCATCTTTAATGTCAGGGTGAATAAATAATCTTCATGACATTCCAGAGTTAAAGATGTCACTGTTTAGCAGATAAATGTATTACCAGCTCTTATTTCCCTATAACACCACGTCCTGAAGTGTTTATTCCACTTCTACCACAGCAATTTGCCAACACTAACAAGATCATATTCATCAAAAAGCAATCAAACACGTTATCCGTTTATAGTTCAGTTTATTATTGTGTAATGTGATACGTAAGTTATAGCAGCTATAAACAGCCACTCCATCACCAGCCTCTCTTTATTTCCTTCTCTTCCATAAGACTTTTATAAGTTCATAAGACAAAAAAACTAGTTTTCTAATGATGTCATCCATCTGTCAACATTTTAAAAATTCTATTATACGTTTCTGTTACTAATATTTTTCAAGATTTATTTTAAACATTATTACATTTTGTAAGTATTTGATTACCTTATCTTTTATAATCATTTACCAATTATGTTTAATTATGATGTTCATTTAAACATCTTTTAGATAATTTTGATCATATTAAATAAAACTGATGTATTTTTTATTACAACACATGTAACAATATTATTCTGCACACTGCTTAAACATTATGCTATAAAAATGCATAAATTTGTATATGAATTATACCATACATGTGTATTATTATTATTATTATTATTATTATTATTAATTTGTGTGTGAGTGCATGTGCATTATCTCTAAATGTGTGTGTGTGTGTGTGTGTGTGTGTGTGTGTGTGTGTGTGTGTGTGTGTGTGTGTGTGTGTGTGTGTTTTGGTACATTAGCTGCCAGTCAATACGTGTCAGCTTTGATTATTTCTAATTAATCACGGTCAATGATGATGATGATGATGATGATGGCAGAGCCTGTGCTTTCACCACATTCACACACTGACAGAGCTGTGAGACAAAGGAACACCCTGCTTTCACCACAAAAAGCCGGTGTGTGTGTGTGTGTGTGTGTGTGTGTGTGTGTGTGTAAGCAGGCTTAAAGAATGAGTGACTGAGGTATCAAATAATACTTTAACACTGCAGAGAAAAATCAGACATAATGGGGACGTGTAGCATCATTCCAAAAGATCCAGTTCTGCCCAACAGGGTGCAACATCCCTGGAGTAAAACAACACCATCTCTCTCTCTCTCTCTCTCTCTCTCTCTCTCTCTCTCTCTCTCTCTCTCTCTCTCTCTCTCACACACACACACA
>JAQQZR010000036.1:2408618-2426406 GCA_030068235.1 Notoglanidium macrostoma | reverse complement strand
CAACTATAGTAATCCATATTAACAAGGCACACGTGTTCACTGAAAAGCATTCCAGGTGACGACTTCATGAAGCTGGGGAAGATAATGACGATTGTATCATCACGGTAAATGGTGGCTACTTTGAAGAATCTGAAATATGAAACATATTTTGTTTTTGGTTTTTTTACACTTTTTTGTTTACCACACAATACAGTATATGCCATACGTGTCGCTTTATAGCTTTGATGTATTCAGTAATGTTTTACAATGTAGAAAGTAAAAAAAAGAAAGAAAAACCTATGAAAAAGAGTAGGGGTGTACAAACTTTTCACCGGTAGTGTATATTATTTATTAAAGCTGCCTTGTGACAATGTCCATTACTAAAAGTGCTACACAGAACTCAGTCGAATTGTGCCTGTTCTAATATGTATCGTTTCTATGGTAACAGCTCATTCACATGGACTTCTCTAGATGAAATGTGTGTAAATGTCGATTGTTGTGACATGTTGATTTAGCATTGCTGGAAGGAGTCTTTAATGTTAGTGGATTGTAACAAAGGTTTCCTGACATGGGAAAGTCGGGTGATGTATAGCTGATGTATAGCTGCTGTAAAGTGGAACCAACTCATTTCATGGACGTTCCATAACATTAAACATAATCGTAAAAGGATAAAAAGTGCATAATTTGTTAATAGATTAAAAAAAAATCGTAATCGCTGCTAAACTGCTGTGGTGTAAGAGGAATGGAACGCTTCAGGATGTGCGGTTACGTTAAGAAATGTAACTGCAGTGCGGTAACGGTAACAGTACCTCCAAGTGTTTTACTCCTTACTTATAAGTACGGTTTTATTATGAAAGGTGGACATTCTGTATAACTACCTCTGACGCTGAGGACTCCTGGTTGTACAGCTTCTGAATCCTGTAAGGATGAAAACATTAATGAGCGAACGTGAAGACTGCAAAGCTTGAAAGAGAGCGAAGTGTTAATGCAATGTTTATATACTTTACATACAACTTTTTTATTCCCTCCAAAACAACCCCAGAAAAGTGTGTATTCAATAGAGTAGTACATTATAAGCATTAAAACAACTCATAGATATTTACTTTATTTTAATTAGCATTCCCTTCTCCTCTTATTACTGGTACAGGTGCACACAAAGCTACCAACGTATTTCCAAATCCTCTGACAGTGTAATTACATTCCTGGCTTTACAGATCGGTCATGATACACGGTGGGCTTGGCTACGAATAAGGAAGTGATGTCAAGTAGTCCAATGTAATATCATATGAAATTAGTAGGTGGAGTTAAGGCTGAAACATGCTTTATGTGCTCAGGACTTACGTTATTCTCTTCATCATCATTTGCAGGGTTAGATCAAAGAAAGGATCGCCAAAACTCAGTTCATCTCAGTGCACACACACACACACACACACACACACACTTGGGCATTTCATCTTAGCCAGAATGCCTACTGGAACGCTGGCATGTTTTTTACGAAATGGGAGGAAACTGGAGAACTCAGAGGAAACTCACATGGATGGACTTGAGGAGACGTGCATAGGAATTGCGCACAGATTCAAACCGAGCTCAGGATTGACACAGAAACGTTACAAACTCTTCTAAATCATCTGTCTTACCTTTGATGGGACCTTGGAGGACGTCCCGATGCACTGTAGCCTACAGATACAAAACAGTGTTTAATAAACAATATCTGGTTTGTGCTGCGTGCTAGCAAACTAGATAGATAGACAGGCAGACCAACAGATAGATAGAGCAGCAGACAGACAAACACAGGTGAAACTGCAGCCGCTAATTCAGTTACACTAGTTCTTAAACCTGTAAATAAGCTGACTAGCTTTAGCTAAACAAACCCACCTGCTCATCTGACAAGCGGTCCGAGGGCAGAGTTAAAGGCTTATTCAAAAGTACTTCACGCGCTTTTCGGTGTTTTCTCGATAGTTCAATAATTGTTTTGCTCTAATGAAGCGAATTTGAGTTAATAGTTATTATTAGCGAGCTCGGTTTTGATCTTAAAACGACGTGAAGGAATTAGCATACACGATGAAGCGTGCCGTTTCCAAGGCAACGGGTAATGTTTCCGCTTCTGAAATATTCCGAGTGAAACATGAACCGACCCGGAACTCATATACATGGTACATATATAAAGAATAATGATTTCACTGTACTGTAATCATATTTAACCGCAGTTTTCACTGTATTATAGTGCATATTTGACAAATAAAGGCTTCTTCGTCTTCTAATACAAAACAGAATTTAGAAAAGACTGTATAAATCAGTAGCATTATTAGTATTAGTATTAGTAGGCTTATGGAAAAAAAAATAGGGAAACGAATTGTAAAATTTCTTTAAACAAATGGCCTGAAATCACATGTAATTAAGTAAATACTGCATTAAATAAATAAATAAATAAATAAATAAATGGAATATATAATATCTTCTATTTAGAGCTTACATTTAGCATTTTCTCTAACAACAAAAAGTAGCAGAAGTGTTTCTGAACTGAGAAAAGGCAAGTTTTAAGTTGATTTTCTTTTTGTTTTTATTAAACTGTATTATAATATTGTTCTTTAGCTTATTAAAGATGCTATAATTATATCACATAGCAGTTATAAATAAAAGAAGATGGAGTGAAGTTAAAAGGAAAAAACCCAAAACAAAACACTGAGTTTAAAAACATTGCATGTAGAAGGCATGGAAGAAAATAGAATGGAATTAAAAACAAACTGAATGCAATGTTAGCTGAACACGCGTTTGTCATTTTGCAAGTTGTCAGTGACTTACTGACCAGAATGCAGTTTGTTCCAGCAAAATATTAATAACTGTAATAGGTGGATTACTATTAAGATATGACTAATAACTGATTATTTGATAAATGCACAATTTAAGCAGGGATCAGAGAGAAAGAGAGAGAGAGAAAGAGAGATCTGTTTATTTATCTTATTTGAGTTCACACAGAAATCCTCTTTCTGGTTAAAATGTGAAATTATCTTATAATCAGTCATCGGCTGTATCGCGGCCGTTTCTGTCCTTTCCCCCAAGTTGCTGCTGTCGCAGCTGATTATATCAGGTGTGTATCGAGCTGCATGAGGATGTGAACAGAATAATAGGCTTGTCATGTTTATGTAACAGAGGATGTGTGTGTGTGTTTGTGTGTGTGTGTGTGTGTTTCTGTGTGTGTTTTGTCAGCAGAACAAAAAGCACCACTTGTCCTGAGTGTGTGACTGGAATGAAGAGCCTGTGACACCACTGACTGGTGCCGGAGAGTGAGAGAAAGAGAGAGAGAGAGAGAGAGAGAGAGATGATGTTTTGAATGCAGAGGATGAGTGAGAATGACCTTCATCATGAGTGAACAGCAGGTGGGACTGTCCAGAAACCAATGAGCTGCAGCCGAACAACATCTGCTGTTGTCTATATTTGTTTCATGTATTTTATGACTGCTGTCTATATTACTCTGTTTCCCACATCACCACAGACACAAGAACATACAGTGTGTTGCATAGGTTTTAGCAACTGCTGAACTTTTCAACTTTTTGTAGTGCTACAATCTGGACTGAAATGTATTTAATCGGGATTACATGTTATGGATTTACACAGAAATTAGCCTGTTCCATTGAGTGAAGCATGGTGGTGGTAGCATCGTGTTGAGAGTTACACCTCTTGGTTGTTTCGCTGGCTGAATTCCCTCTTTACCAGGACACTGGCTTTTTGATAATTACCTCCTTTAAGTAGGGATGCCATATAATCTTCATTTTTTAATAATGGATTTATTAAAGTTTTTGTAACTAAACCCTGACTGATACTTTTCCAGATCTTTGTCATAGACATATTCTATTGGGTACTTGGTCTTCATGTCTTCATGATGCTGTTTGCTTGGACGTGTTCTCTAACAAACTCTTGGTTCTTTGAGATAGATTTATAAAGACCAGAGATATATAAACCAGAAATAATTTATGGGTTTCACAACATCGGGGTGAATACTTATACAATTACAGCTTTTAAGCAGCATTTAATTTTTTTATTAGTTAAAAAAATGCAAACTATATTGATTTTTTCCCCACTTTAATATTAAGGGTTATAATTATTTTGTTTTTATGTTCATGGCATATTTAATCCCAATTCAGTCCATTTAAGTTCCAGATTGTAACACTACAAAATGCAGAAAGTTTCAGTGGGGGGTGTGAATACTTATGAAAGGTACAATATGTAAAATATGCAGCAGTGGTTAAATTTAGGGACGTACTGATTTACACTTTATTCTCAGTGGTTTCCATAGGGGGACACTGATGAAACTCCACATCTGGAATTATGCAATAACAAATCCAACCCACTCATATTGTTCCATTCTTCATCGTAACCACAGTGACATTTAGCACATTCTCATTGTCTCTCTGCAGCTTCACAAAGAGCTCGAGCTCATTTTCCTTCAGTCGTGAAAATGTTCCCACGTGCCCAGCGCCTTTGTTTGGTTTTTCTTCACTCTGCAGTCATCAAACCATCTGGACTAAGTTTAGGTTGAGTGACTTTGGGTGCCAGGAGATGAAGGATGCAACATGGAGCCTTGAATTCAGGAAAGATGAAGATCTTAATTAGCAAACAAGGACAATAGATTAATAGTATTAATAGAGTGCTGTGACCAAATATGGAAATTATAGGACTTGGGAATCATGGAATAGATGCAACCAATCAACATAGGGCATGAGGAATAAAGAGAACAGGAAGCTGTGACCATATAAGGAAAATGAGGATTACAACAAGACAGACTGTCTTATTATATATGTATATAGATGTACAGAATTTTGTCTTTGGCTCTATTTGAATGCCATATGTTTTCCATGCAGTGCTTTGATTATTTACAGGTGCTAATCTGTGATTTTATTTCCTTCCAGATCATTAATGTTGGTGTTTTTCTCTTTCCTATGATTTTTTTCCCCCTATGAGCCCTGTTCAGGAAATTAATCCCTTTAATCCCTGCTACTTGCCATATTTGGTCATTTTAGCTCATGACTTATGAGAAAATATTTCAGGCCTTAATAAATGTAGTTGTTAGTAAACATAGTTGAAGAGTTATATGACTTTATATATGTAGCATCATCACTTTGAGCTCATTAGGAGGAAAAATAAAAAAACGTTAAGCAAAATCAAGCATCCAGCAAGCTGGGCTAATTGATCATTATAAAATAATGTTATAGCCGGGAAAATTTCCCGCTTTATATTCGCCTCTGCCACAATCTCAAAACTGTAGCATTCTATAAAAGAATTCATGATTGAATATTGTGAATATATCACTGTTTGTGTTGTAAACATCTGGCTTCATAAGAAAATAACCTGATTTATAGCCATTCACATGTTGTTTTATTGCAAAAGAGATGCACAAATATTTTATTACACTCATCATTCTGATAAAAAAAATCTCATCCTGATATGACTTTTCTTTTTTCAGAAATCCTATTCATGTCAAGCCAAGAATCAGAGAATGTGAATAAAGATCAAAATAAAATGAACAACGAGGGACAGAAGAGCTCCAGGATTGTGTTTCCTGGCCCGGGAAGAAAAGGGTTGTTGTTTATCAGTGCTGCTAACAGGATGAGAATTATTCTCTGTTGGTAGAAATGATTGATCATAGGAGACTTGAGAAAAGAAAAACCAATGTAGTAGAATAGCATAATCTGTTCTTTCTGTCTGGGTCGAGTTTTACATGATGCTGCTTCCTGATCCTGATGCTCTACTACTCCTGTGGCTCCTGATATTACTTCATCCTCATATTACTTCTGCCTCTGTTTTGAGACTCTCAAGGTTTCCTCCTCATGTCATCTCAGGGAGTTTTTCCTTGCAACTGTCACCTCTGGATTGTTCATTAGGGATCTAAATTTACAGAGTTCTGTAAATCTGCTTTGTGACCATATCTATTGTTGAAAGTGCTATAGAAATTGAAATTAATTTCCCTTTTTTGTTGCTACGAGACCTTTATTTAACGTTTATGGAAGGAGTCACGGGTGTCCGGGAGTCACAGTGCTTTCTCAGCATGGGAAAGTCTTAAACACGACAGTGCTAACCACTGCAACACCGTGCCGCCCATGATAACTCAATGGGGAAAAAATATACACACACAATACACACGTTATTTTCCAGGCTTGTCTTGTGTTGATATATGAGCTCCTAATGCAAATAAATGAGTCCATTACTGATTCCTTTCTGCTCTCTAATGTCTTCATCAGACGTAATGAAATGACAATTGCATGCCTCTCTGTATATCCTATTCGTAACAAGGCAGAAAACAAACGATCACTAGCCTAGTGAAAACCATTGTCAAGAAATACCACAACAGCGACAGTGAGAAGGCACTATTTGAGTCTGATTTATCAGCTTTTCTGCCGTCGTGAAATACAACAAGCATTTCATTTGCAGTCAGTTAGCTCCAATGCTAAATGTATGTCTCACACACACTCGGGGGCAGCTGGTTGAGAGAGATTTAAAAAGACAGTCGGCATAATGAACAGCTGAAAGTGATGGTAGTGTCTTTAAAAAAAACTGTTTTTGTTTTGCGCCCCGTAAACAGCTGGACACGTGGCGTTCATCTCTGACAGAAGTGGAGAACATGGTAAGATTGAGAGGATGATGTAGAGAGCAGAGTGATGAAGACAATTTGCTTCTGTCCAGCTGGTGGACAACTCATTCATTGTGTGCAGTACTGTGTAAATCCCAAACATCACATACACACGAGGAAATAGAAAGGATTGGAAAATAAAAGGTTGTGGTTTATCGGTGATAGGACAAAGCTGTCATCAGGATAACGATAATTCTCTACTGGTAGAAAAAAGAATGATTCTTCAGGAGGAGACCTGAGAAGAGGAAACCAGTGGAGGATAAGAGCAAACTGCTCTCATTCTCTGTCAAGCTGTACATGACGCCTGGACCTGAACCTGACCAATGTCTACTGCTATGGCGCCTCTGAAACTGCACGACTCATGCCGATACTTCTTCTGCACTTGGGACTCACCTCCTTCTGTTGCGTTTGTTTGGGATCCTGTATGATTCTCTCAAGATGTCTTTCTCAGAACACACCAGGTTGTGCTGTTATGTGAAAATCATCAGTGGAATTTTGTATGTTTCTGCTGGTAATTCTGATGTGAAGCAGCTGTGCATGAACCCAAACCCACATTTACATCTAAAGTGGTCACATTTCTAGTGCTACAACCTCTCCTTTCTATTCCTTCCTGGCAGATTGTGTGGTTATGTAATGCTGTGTTATGTCAGAGACTGAAGAGTATGACATGGAGGGTGCATTCTCCTATAATCATGTCGCCCACACACACATTATAGCGTTCCCAGCATTGGGTAATTACACACCCCCGTCGGTTCAGTAGTCAGTCTACTAGCTGACTGTTTTGAGGTATGGACCTGGATCTCTGTGAGGATACAATCTGACATTGCCTACTGTTTTGCTGGTGTTGTGATTTTTGTGGATGTTGTTGGTGTTGGTCGGTTGTGAGTTTTGTGATTTTGGTGGTGTTGGTGGAGTAGTTGGTGTTGTGGATTTTGTGGTCTTGGTGGAGTCATTGGTGTTAGTGGGGTTGTTGATGTTGTGACTTTGTTGGTGTTGGAGGAGTTGTGATTTTTGTAGTATTTGTTTGCTGTGTTTTTTTAGTAGTGTTGGTGGCGTTATTGGTGTTGCTGGGGTTGTTGGTGTAGTTTTGGTGGTGTTGATCAAGTTATTGGTGTTAGTGGCATTGGTGGTATTGGTGCTAGTGTGGTGTGGTGTTTTTTTGGGGGTGTTAGTGGAGTTGTTGGTCTAGTGGTTTTGGTGATGTTATTGGGGTTTGTTTTTATTGTTGTGTAAGTGGTTGCTGTTAGTAGAGTTCTTGGTGTTAATGGACTCGGTGTGGTTTTGGAGGTATTAGTGAACTTGGTGTTATTGGATTTTGAATATTGCCTTGGTGGTCTTAGTTAAGTTGTTGATTTTGTGGTTTTGGTGGTGTTATTTGAGTTGGTGGTGTGATTTTGGTGGTGTTGGTTACGTTGTTGGTGTTAATGAAGTTGTTGTTGTGGTTTTGGTGGTATTAGTGGAGTTGTTGGTCTTGTGGTGTTGGTAGAGTTGTTCACAGATACAGTCCCTCCAAAAGTATTGGAACGGTGACACAATTTCCATAATTTTGTCTCTGTACACCACTAGAGTGGATTTGAAAAGAAACCATCAAGATGTGATTGAAGTGCAGGCTTTCAGCATTCATTTAGGAGATTTGACAAAATATTGCATTAACTGTTTAAAAATTACAGCCATTTTTAACACAGTCCCTCCACTTTTTAACGGCTTAAAAGTAAAGGAACACTTGACTGATAAGCAGTTTCATGCCCTGTTATGATCTGTTTCATCATTATTGTTTGACAAATGAAGGTGATAAAAGGTCTGGAGTTGATTCCAAGTGTTGAAATTGTATTTGGCAGCTGTTCTATGGGAACTCTCAATATGCCGTCCAAAGAGTGATCCAAATGAAGAAGGCCAACATTAGGCTGAAAAAAACAAACAAACAAACAAAGCAGACCTACCATAAAAATAGCAGAAACTTTAGGAGTAGCCAAATCAACAATTTGATACATTCTTAAAAAGAAGAAATGCCCTGATGAGCTTAACAACACCAAAAGGCCTGGAAGACCATGGAAAGACAACTAAATCGGATGATTGTAGGATTGTTTCCTTGGTGAAGAAAAACCCCTTCAGAACATCTAGCCAAGTCAAGAACACTCTCGAGGAGGTAGACATGTCACTGTCAAATTTCTACATTCAAGAGACGCCTTCATAAATGTAAATATATAGGGTTTATCTCAAGTTACAAAACATTGGTAAGCCTACCCAGTTTTGGAACAAGATTCTTTAGACAGATGAAACCATGTTTAACTCATATCAGAATGATGGGAATAGAAGTGTATGGAGAAGGAAAGCAAGGGCTCATGATTCAAAGCATACCACGTCATCTGTCAAATATGGTGGACATGGGCATGTGTGGCTGCTAATGGAGTATATTGATGATGTGACTGTTGATGGAAGTAACAGGATGAATTCTGAAATGTATAGAGCTATACTTTCTGCTCAGATTCAGTCAAATACTTCAAAACCAATAGGACAGTGCTTCACAGTACAGATGGATAATGAACCAAAGCATACTGTTTAAGCAACCCAAGAGCTTCTTAAGGCAAAAAAATGAAATGATCTTCAATCACATCTAGATGACTTCTTTTCAAATTCATTGTGGTGGTGTACAAAGGCAAAATTATGAAAATTGTGTCACTGTTCCAGTACTTTTGGAGGGACTATCGATAGATAGATAGAAAATCATCAATTTACTATTGATACCTCAGGGAAAGTAAATCATCATGGCAGCCAGATACATTAACATACAACTGATAATGTAAGTCCCAGATATTCAAGTGTTTTGGTAGTCCAGATGTGTGAAGAGCAGAGGGTTAACAGTAAATCAAGAGCAGAGCATTAACAATAAGTAAACAATAAGCTGGTGTTTGGTTATTTTTTATTGGTGTTTTGTTAAAACTCCTCCACTTTGCCTTGTAGAAAAATTTACTTTGAATTTTGCTGAATAACACATGACAGTGTGAAAAAAAGCACAACAATCAAGACTTTCATGCCAACATTGTTCCCTCACCAATAATACAATATTCAGTATCGCACTGATATGTTCTTTATTCTAACCAAATCACACACAATTATTTCTCCAGCATTTCAGGCTTTTTTTTTTAATAGAAGGAGATCTCTCAGTGATGGGCCGTGTTGGGTTGGAGATGGTGGTACAACATGAGGGAAACAGATCACACTAACAGAATCATTTCACACTTGAATGCACTTGCTTCCAGACACACACACACACATACACACACACACAGTCCTTTCAGATACATGCACCCCTGAGATTGAAATACCCCCCACCCTTTCAGATCAAATGTTCACTGGGAAAATCTTTCTCTCTTTCTTTGTCTCTCCTTTCTCTCTGTCGATCAAAACAAACACCACCATCAAGCTCCATGACTCACGAAGGGCATGGCGTAGAGAGAGTGTCAATGATGACACAATTCAATCATGCACACACGCAAATACACACACTCTCTCAGACAGATGTTTAGTAGGGCTTTGGGCAGCTGGTGTCATTCTGAATGGAGTTAATCACACATGCAAATTACAATCGAGAGACCATCTGCCTTTTATGGAAACGCTGATTGCTCCATTGAATACCTGCCAAATATTTACGTCGCTAAAGGCAAGAAGCCATGCAAAGAGATTTGAAACATTCTGCACATAAAGTTTAAAATACAAAACACAACAGACCATCAAAGCTCAGCGTTTGCCATCCAGTACTTACATTCATGATCTTACAACACAGGACAGCATTCTGCTTAAAACATCCACTTTCACCAAACACACAAACACATTCATCATCCAGCATTCACCAGCACACACCTGCTATCACCATCTAGTACCTACACTCAGCAACACACACATATTCTCCATAAACCATCAAAATTTGCCAACACACACCTACAGTCACCATCCAACACCTACATTCACAACACTGAAAAATGTTCTCCATAAAACATCAACAATCACCCAAACACACAAAACATTCTTCATCCAGCCCCAGCATTGACAAAAATCCTCCATAAAACATCAACTTTCACCAATTTCTTCAAATACCATCCGACATAACACCCACATTCACTAATAAATATCAACATTCACTAAGAAACACCTCTATTCACCAACACACACACAAACATCCTCCACAAAACACTGATATTCTCCACAAACCACCGCCATTCACTAATAAACACCAACATTCAAAAGACACACATTCCCCGACATACAAACATTCTTAATAAACACCAACACTGCAATACCACCAACAACAATACGAACTGCAACAGCACAAACACCACCATCCACCAATCTAAAAATGCAATACCAGGAACAATACCAACCTCAACAATGCAATTAATACCACCATTGACTACTCCAATACTGCAATACCACCTCCCACAACTGCAACAGCACAACCAACACCAACCACACCATCACCTGAATACTTACAGAACCAACTGCAACAGCACAATCCCCAATGCCAGCACCCACAGCAACACCACCCAACATACTGTATCTATCTATGTGTGCAACAGTTAGCGCTGTTGCCTCACAGCAAGGAGGTCCTGGGTTCGATCCCTGGGACGACCAGGGTGCCTTTCTGTGTGGAGATTGCATGTTCTCCCTGTGCCAGCATGGGTTTCCTCTGGGTACTCTGGCTTCCTCCCGCAGTCCAAAGACATGTGGTTTGGGTTCAAGGTGGTGGTGTGTACAGACGCAGCAACTTAGTACTCCCAATGATGTTGTGCAAGAAATGTGCAAGAGCAATAAAGGCATTCTATCTATCTCATGTGTTGGCCAAATAGAACTCAGAGGAAGGATCCTATATATAGTTAAAAACTGACCAAATTTATTATCTGCCGTCTTAAATATTTATTTCTGTTGTTCTCAGTTGTTCCTTCTCATTGCTTTTTTGATCTACACAACACAATCATTCATATTTTGACAGCAGACGTATTTGACCAGAACAGTATAAAAACATGGTTTTATAGAATATATTTCCTTTAGCTGTTTTTATGTAAATATCTCATTTTAAGGAGTTTAACCTTTTACTGTTTAATAATATAAAATGGTATCTTCTCAAAATGAAAAAAAAAAAAACACAACACTATTGTGATTTTGAGCTGTTTCCTAAAATGTCTGCACGCAACTGAGAAAAAGAACTATAAAAGCATAATTATGTCATATTTCAGCAGTGAAATATGAGGCCTCGGCATATCTCATGATGAAAAAACACTCTAAATCACCTCTTCAGGAATTACTGGGCCACAGTATGATCCTCCTGCTGTTTGTGTGTGTGTGTGTGTGTGTGTGTGTGTGTGTGTGTGTGTGTGTTATCTCTACCCACAGAGCTGTAAACCATGCACATTCACTACTATCCATTTTTCTTTGCAAGACAAAGCAAGCTTGAAACAACCAGGTTACTGTCACTTTAATTGCACTTCCTGAGGCCTCCATTATCATTTTAATGAAGATGGGGTGACGTTTCTTCCCAACATGATGATAGTTTATTACAGACTCCCATGTGACCTGTCTGGCTAGGGGAATCATGTCGGAAAGAACTGGATAAGCTATTAATAACATGTATATACTGTATGTATGTATGGGTGTGTGTTTGTCTAAATAAAGAGGAAATAAATTTAGCTAACATCATTCTGTGTGCATGTGCGAGAAAAGGAAAGAAACAGTAATTTATTAAATTAAAAAGCTTAATTTATTTAGTGCCTTTCCAAAACCCAAGAACCTTTCACAAAGATAAGCAAATATGCAAGCAACCCAAGACAGATGTATGGCAGGAAAGTGCCCCATGGCAGTTATGACCCCTTTGATGCTCTATGAAATTGCATTTTAGGAATTTTATTCATCATATGATGTGTATGATCATCTCTCCCTGGGGTCTGATATTGAAAATGCACAATCATGAGGAGGGGGGAAATTTTAAGAAAAAGAAAATGTTAAGCAGACACAAATAATCCTGTGTATAAGCTTGAGATCTGAGATGGAGAGAAAGCACTGATTCACTCAGTAGGGGGTTAATTTTCTCTTTGTGGGCCGAACACAGCGCAGGCCAGAGGCTACACACAGCCCTTTCCTCAGCCATACGCTGCTCATTACTATGCAAACAGGAGGATCACACACTTCTCATTCCTAATGCAGGCAGTGGAGTGGAAATTCAAAGCATGTTTTTCTATGACATGGCGGCAAAATGGAGGAGTGTCAATCAAACACCAACCAACCACCAATCAAACAGCAATAATTCCAACACGACCAAAAACAGACCAAAAACATCCCCACTAACACCAACAAAACCACAACACCAACTTCTCTGTCAAAATCACTAACAGCCCCACTGATCCCACCATTAAACAACAACACTTCCACAACCACTCCAATAATGCCAGCAACACCACCAAGTCCAGTAACGCCACCAACCAACTGTCACACTAACACCAACACCACAAAAACCACAAGATCAACAACCCCAAGAGTTGTAACACTAACAAATCCACAACACCAAAACCTTATGAATACCCACAACTCAACCAACACCGTCAAAACCACAGAACCAACAGCTAGACCACTATAGCAGCACTGTCAAAACCATAACACCAAGAGCCCAACTAACACCAGGAACTCCAGTAACACCAGTAAAACTACAATGACACCAACGGCAGAGAAACCACAAGACCAACAACTACACCTCCACCACCAACAACTCCATTAATACCACTAACACCATCTCCACATGACACCACTCAAATCACAGCACAAACAATCCTATTAATACCACCAAACCACACCTCCAACATCCCCACTAATGTAGGGTGATCCTATTTTGGTTTTCAAAAAGGAGGATACTGGGGACAGGATGGCAGCATGGGGCAGCCGGACACCCTCAAAATGAAAGTGATTTAGAAATCCTGCTTTTTACAAATTTTTACCCAAAAAGAGGCCGTATCTCACCCAAACTAATGCCAACTCCACCAACACAGCCACACGTCAACAACACCAGCAATACTACCATAGACCCCATGTAACGTGAGTCCTACACACATGGATACAAATATGTATGCGTCTCTTTCTCATGTGCATTGACAAAACACCGCCCTCAAGACAGAAAAACAAAGATTAGAGGGACAAGCAGGCAAATGGCTCTCATCAGTTTATAAATATCACAGCAGTCACTGTCATTAGGAGGATACCAGCATGGAATTCGCCCCACTGATTCATCTTGTTGCCATGGCAACAAAACTATCAGCCCATGGCTTGTGTGCCTCTCTGAGGACATGTTCTAAAATGGGCCTTTCAAAGTGCACTCTGTCACTAATTTTGCTCCCTTACACAAGCAAGAGGATTAGGGAACTGCCTCAGGTTGAACACGCACTCAATGATGATGATGT
Source organism: Notoglanidium macrostoma (assembly GCA_030068235.1). Classification (NCBI taxonomy): domain Eukaryota; kingdom Metazoa; phylum Chordata; class Actinopteri; order Siluriformes; family Auchenoglanididae; genus Notoglanidium; species Notoglanidium macrostoma. Next base: position 2,412,363 of record JAQQZR010000036.1, on the reverse strand, counting down.
TCCTCATTAAAGTACTTATTACACACACACACACACACACACACAGTGTAATCACTGCCTGCATATATTCAGTTCCTGAATTGCCACTTAGCTTGTTTACTACTGTGCTAGTTTGTGGGTTAGCCAGTTTACTAGTTAGCTAGTTTTTAGCTTGTATACCCCAGTGATAGCTCATATTTAACTTGCCTACTGAAAGAAGAGTTCATGAATGATCATGTTCACTGTAATGATAATTAAAATTATTCTATGTGCTATAACAAGAGCTCATGGTTAGCACATTCTAGAGGTGCAAGTTTGTGGTTTAGCCTCTTTTTCATAATTCTACTTTGAGGCTGTGTACTATATCAAAGTTTAACCTGTTTTCAATAAAGTTAGTTTGTGGTTTAGCTTAATTTCTATAATGCCAATTTATGGTTTAGCCTGATTTCTATAAATTTGAGGGTTAAGTATAAACTGTTACTATTCTACCAAAAAATCTAGTTCATGCCTTAGTTTATTTCTTATAAGCTGTAAATCTGTTACCTATAATGCTAGTTTAAATGATCTTGTTTACTTTAGCATTAGTCCGTGTAATAACTGTTTATTCGATGTTATTTTGTGGTTTATTCTGTGATCTATATTGCTAGTTTGTGAGGTAGATTGTTTGCTATAACGCTATTTAGTGGACTAGCAAGTATTTGGGTTTGGCATGTTTACTAAAGTGTTCTATTAGCTTGTTAGCCTGTTTATTCTAATACTAGAATTACCAGACATCTTGCGTTTCCTTTCTGCCTAAATTATGGGGTAACGGTGTTATAAAACTCTTTAAAAAGTTTAGCGCATTGTTAGAAAAGACAAAGGAGTTTGTTAAAGAAAAGCTCGTCTGGCATGTACTCACACGTTATAAAACAAAGCGTCATATTTTTAGTCAAGTAGCTACTTAGTTTTATTTTACCAATGCAACCAAATTATTAGTAACAAAATAGATCTTATAATAAATTACAGTGAAATCGCAGATATCGCAGATAAACCTAGCAAGATTAGGCTATTGCTCTATTCTAAGATAGATTATTCCACCATGTATGTTTTGGCTGCATTCAGATTTCCATTAGGGAATTAGGATGAAATGCTCTTGACAATCTGGGGAGGTATTATCAATACAATAACTGGGACATCAAAATAGGGACACCAGCAGTCTCTATTATCTCTTTATGAGTCATGGTTTTACATAAAGGCGACATTTTGAGTGAATCGTGTGTGGTATTATGGTGTGAGTGTTCCTGTAGCTCATGCCTTGCAGCACTGCGTGGCTTTTTCAAAGTGGCATGAACACGCTTTTATTCCTTATGTCTCTCCACAGTGACCGGAACGAGGAGACGCCACTTTAGTTGCATTAGCCTGAAGGCACTAAAGGAATAAGAGAATGAACTGTATGTGTTTCTGGAAGAGTATTGTTTCTGGAGAGAGAGAGAGAGAGAGAGAGAGAGAGAGAGAGAGAGAGAGAGAGGATTGAAACCAAGACTTTTGTTTTAATGACATAGCCTCTTTTCTTGGAGTGTTGATGCCACATAATTCTAGTCTTTTAAACCAGTGGTTTGGTTATGATTTTTATTCCTGTGTCTAATAAAAGATTTGGTTTATGTTTAAACAGCTCACAAAGAAATAGTCCATTACCTCAATAATCTTCATTTATTCACCTCTTTATCCTGGTCAGGGTTGCGATGGATCCAAAGCATATCCTAGGAACACTAGACATGTTATGACAGTTGGTACCTTTTTGAGCAAAGGGAGGAATTCTGAGAACCTGGAGGAAACCCACATGGACATGGAGAAAATGTGAAACCCACACAAACTGGGGACCCTTGAGGTGGTTGTGAGGTGGCAATTCTACCTGCTTGTCGCGGTCTGCTGTGGGACTGCAAGCGCAGCGAGGCAAACGTGACAAGGGAGGCAAGGGAGCGTGGGTGGAGCGTTCGCAATAGGAAGAGGGGCCGGCGGTGAAGGCAACGGCGACTAGGAGAGAAACTGCGGAACCAAAATGGGGCAAAGAACTGTTTAAAGGGGAGAAACAAAACCGCCGTTCAGAGAGAACGAAAAAGGCGTGCGTTAAATGAACTGGGAGTCGAAAGAGGAGAAGCTCGTACTCGAGGAAGTGCCGGGAAATAATAGAAACGGCGGGAGAAAACAAACGCAAGAAATTCCGGAACAAAACGAAACCACACACTGGTGCGCAACCACGAAATAATACCGTCTTCGGAAAGAACGAAAAACACATTACCTGCGAGCAAACTGGGCTGATGGCCGGGAAGTCCACTGAGGGAGCGTAGTCCGAAAATGCATCCTGAAAGGGAACATGAACGAACAAAGAATGTCTCTAAAACTTCCGTGTTTATACTAGCGAGCCGGAAGGGATGTAGCAGTCGTACACGTCCGCGGTCGTGGCTCAGGTAGCGTGAGGTGCGTTAGCGCGGCTGGTCCTAGCCCGAGGGGCGAGAGACGTGACAGAGTCCCCCCTCGAACCACCCGACCCGACGAACCACCTTGAATGGCCCCACATAACGGGGCCCTAGTTTAGGGTGAGCCGAGGTTCCGGGGAGCCCCTTAGTGGATACGTATACCCGGTCCCCGGGGTGGTAGACCAGAGCGGGACGTCGCCGGCGGTCGGCCCGACGTTTGACGTCGGCCTTGGAGGCCAGCAGGATCCGGCGGATCCGCGCCCAGAGGTGATGGAGGCGACGGACCGTAACGGTCGTCGAAGACCCGGGGGCGCCCGGCCTGTCGTCGGGGAACCAAGAGGGGGCGACGCCGGTAGTGGCCTCGAATGGGGACATGCCCGTGGCAGAGGTCGTGAGCTGGTTATGGGCCAGTTCTGCCATGAGGAGATATTTGGCCCAAGTGGAGGGGTGCTACGAACAGTAACAACGGAGGTATTTGAGGAGTTCTTGATTTATCCGTTCCGTCTGTCCAATGGACTGGGGGTGGTAGCCGGAAGTGAGGCTCACTTCCACCCCCAGCTGGCCCCAGAAAAGGTGCCAGAACCGGGCGACAAACTGAGGTCCCTGATCGGTGAGTAGGTCCGCCGGGGGGCCGTAATATCTTACCACCTCCTGGATGACAGCGTCGACGGTCTGCTGAGCAGTGGGGTACGCCGGGAGGGCCACGAACCGGGCAGCCTTGGAGAAACGGTCGACAATGACCAGGATGACCATGTGGCCTTGCGACTTAGGTAGACCAGAGATAAAATCCAGAGAGATATGGGACCAGGGACGTCGAGGGATGGTTAGAGGCTGGAGCAACCCTTGGGAGCAACCTCCTTGAGATGGGGCCACCAAAAGCATTGTCGGGCTAGTTCCAGAGTGCGGCGGCGCCCCCTGGTGGCCGGCCAGCCCATCCTTGTGGCTCCACCGAAGGACCCTGGCCTGAAGTGCTGAGGGGACAAAGGTGAGACCGGGGGGGGGTCTCGTCCGGAGGGGGTTCCAGTTCGTGAGCTTGCCGGACGTCCCTCAGAAGTGCCCAGCACGCCTGACCTATGATGCATTGAGTATCCAGAACGGTAGCAGGAGGTTCCGGGGTGTCCTCTTGCGAATAGAGTCGGGAGAGGGCATCCGGTTTGACGTTCTTGGACCCCGGTCAGTATGAGAGGTGAAATCGAAACCGGGTGAAAAACAGGGCCCACCGCGCTTGTCGGAGGTTAAGCCGGCGCGCCTCCCGGAGATATTCTAAGTTCTTATGATCCGTCCAAATGAGAAACGGGTGATCAGCTCCC
>JAQQZR010000036.1:2352306-2365268 GCA_030068235.1 Notoglanidium macrostoma | reverse complement strand
ACACACACACACACACACACACACACACACACACACACACACACACACACACACACACACACACACACACGTTCTCACCCTGGGTCCTCTTCCTTTAATTCTCCGGCCGGATCGGGTCATCACCAGGCGTGTGCGATTTGGTCGTGAGTTCATCATGGGTCTGAAACACAGCGTCTTTTATTAACACACCAGCATTTAGAGCTAGATCGCAGACTACAGCAAAACACCCCGATACTGAGAAAGACAGACACAGAGACCAATCTCATACTGAGCACATTCTAGGCCTAAAGACCCCCCCCCCTTCTTCAAACTCCATATATTTTGGTAACACACCTCTCCCGGTCTCTCTCGCGGTCACGTTCTCTGTCCCGCTCCCTTTCTCTTTGCCGCTCTTTCCCAGAATTCTCCTTGCTTTTCTCCTTCCCCTGCTCCTCTTTAGGCTGGGGCTGAGGCTGAGGCTGCGGACTGCGTCTCATCAGGAAGCGGTTCTCCGGGATGGGCGGGACTTCCTCCGGACGGATAGATGGAACGGGCTGCTGAGGCTCCGCCTCCTTGGCTTCTTCTTCATCAGCAGAGCTAAAGCGTAATTAAAATACACCTTGTGTGATCGAGACTCCTGTGGCTGAACAACACCGAGGATCTCTGTAAATATTTAAGACTAACTAAGATATTATTAAGGTCTATTTATTTACTAAGCACGTCCCCAGAGGTGAATAAATACAAGTGTATGAAAGTGTCCAGATTGCATACAGACCCCTTCTCCTTTTTCTTCTTGTGTTTCTGCTCCTTCTTCTTCTTCTTCTTCTGCTCCTTCTTATGTTTCTTCTTGTGCTTCTGGTCCTCCTTGTCGGACTCCTCGGATTCGTCGGAAGACTCCGAGGAAGACGAGGAGTCATCGCTGCTCTCGCTGGAGGACTGCTGTTTCTTCTTCTTCTCCTTCTTGGCTAGAGCAACCAAAGACAAACAAATTTTTTACACTTTTTAGTGTTAGAATAAAGAAGCGCTACAGGAATCAAAATGAATGCATTTGCCACACAAAGGAGAGATAACGGGTATTGCTGATGTTATGCCTGATTTTTCAACACATGCTGTCAAAGCAGCACATCAGAAATTCTCAAAAAAAAAAAAAAAAAAAAAAAAAAAAAAAAAGTCTCGTAAATTGCCTGCGACTTCACCTATTAGCTGTGGCTACTGACGATTCTGGTTTCAGCAGCTTTGTAAGTGTAAATCACCCTTTTTCAATTCTCTATTGTGATTGGTCAGAAGTCGTCTCGCTAAGGGGGAGGGCAAAAACTCGGTACACTTTTGATATAATCAAAAATATATCATTTAAGGTAGAAACTGCAATGCACACATGTACAAGGTTTTTTCCAGTAACCACCAGACACCTGAGGGGAAAAGGTTTAGGCTACGTTCACGCCACCATGCTGAAGTGGCTCAAATCTGATTATTTTCTGTCTTGATGTGACACAGAGCTGATCTTTTCAGAGCTGTGAGTCACTAACATGCGGTCCTAAACCTGATATATATACACAATGTGACCTGAATGAGAAGCTCAAATGGGAATTCATGTGGCTTTTTGTCCACACATACACTGAGGTTTAAAGTTAAGATTTCAGGGTTAACTTTAAGCGTTAAGTCTTAGGGTTAAGGTTTTGAAGAGATGTTAAGGGCTACGGCCAAGATCGAGCTTATTCTCGGCCATCGGTAGCACAAACCAGCAGCACAGCAAAATGACAATGGAGTAGAGCTACAGCTGACCAACTGCTTGCCATCCAAAGCGTGATGCATACATTAGCTACTAACTAGCATTTCTGTCAGATTTAACACCATGCATCAGCTCACAGATACGTTTTTGTTGTTGGTGACGCAGACGACTCCTGCAAAACACGTCACTGTGCGCATGCATGGTGTTTGAGGACAGATGCGTTCTCATTAGTTAGATACAGATCACTTCAATTGTGAACCGTCAAGATCAACGCATTTGACATGAGCAAAAAAACTCCAAACTGAAACAATGAATCCTGTAATGTAAAGGTAACCACAGATACAGAAACCAGAAAAGTCTGCATGCACACTTTCTTCCCCATTAACACTGACAAAGCAGGGCGCCACAATTCTCAACCAGGAAACTCAAGTCTGGACAAAAGCACTCGTGAAAAAAAAAAAAAATTCCTCTCCGCCAAGGACGTAATATTTCCTGTGCGGTTAGCTTGTCTGCCTGACTGTGAGCAGGATTTTACAAAAACGATCAGCTTAATTTTCATGAAAGCTGGCGAGAGGTTGTAGCACGGGCCAAGGAAGCACCCATTGCATTTCGGAGCCGAGTCACGGGGTTTAGTTTCGCTTTTACTAACTTTACGCGGGCTTAGAAGTAAGTAGATGGAAGTAAAGTTCAACAGTGACGAAACCCAGCCAATGTAGAAATACGATGACGTGACTGAAATTATATCTAGACATATAAAGTGCAGAACTCATTATAGACCTCGGTGGAGGTCTGTGCTCTCCGAGTGCCCTTCTACAGTACTAATGTGCGATGACGGTAAATGGGGCGGAGCTTCCAGGTGCTATCGGTAACTCTACATTTGACTAAACGTGTTAACTCGTACAAAACTGAAGAAAGCTTTCCCTTAACTCTTAATTCCCACTCAGGAACCCGAGACTGTTTCCTCCAATCGGACATCAAATCAACATGGCTGCTCACAGCATGAACAAAGTGGCAATTCTGACAGCATTATACTGTATACACAGGTGCTGGATATAAATCAATCAACACACAGACATAGCATGGTAATAAGCAAAAGTTGAACATGGAGGCATCAACATTTTTTCCCTTATTTTGTAGCGCGGCGGTGGAAAACAACGCAATTGTGGTCGGTCATTCCAGCCTCATATATTTATTGGCTTGTTTACTCTTTTGAGTGATGATTTATAATTGTACTCCGATGTTATAATGCAAAGCTCCTATACAAAGTGTGCGAGAGCCGGAATATTCCGGTATTACCCATATAAGTGTAGTTACACGCAAGCTTTTGGACACTATTATTGACTGACGATATCTCTGAAAATGCTTCGTGTTTTAAATCCCAAATTTGAGATTAGATTTAGATGCACGGACAAACTGAAGCACCTTTGGATTTGGGGATGAGCTCTCCGCAGTTGAGCACCTTGACCTCCGCATACGGTCGGCTGTTCGTGTCTGTCTTCTGACTTTCGATGGTCCGGATCACGTCCTGGCCCGAGATCACCTGACCAAACACCACATGAATTCTGCACCGAAGGAGAGGAGATTACCGTTAGCACATTCTGGTCAGGTGCAGTGTTACAGTATTTACAGACATCTCCATGTCGTGAACTTACCCATCCAGATGAGGAGTAGGTTTTGTAGTTCTATGGTCAGGGACACAAAACAGTGAGGCAGAATGTAAATACAAATCTAATAAACACAAAAACAATGATTAATGCACATCTCCTCTCCGATCATCACACGATCATTGGCAATTCACAATTAAACCTCGGACAGAATCGTAGCTGGAAAACCATCCTTCTATTAACAACAAAAGATGCATTTCCACCTGAGGAAGCAGGGCTCATTTTATTTCCTACTCCAGAAAAGCTGACCTACAGTTTAGCAAGCATCTAAGAAACATTCAATCTAAATCTGTGCCAATAGTAGCAGTATTAATAATAACTTTGCCACATATTCCGGCATAATAAAAGCTCACGTAAGATTAAAAGAGAAATTGGAAGTGCAGTGTTAACATAATATTTTTATCACTTCAGTCTGCGCCTCCTACGTGTTCGCCGTGCCATCACCGTCTCCAACACAGCATTGGTGTGCTTTCACACCTATTAGCAAATGAACCAGAAACATTAATTTCACGGAGTCTGACTATTTGTGTGTTTTCGCACTGCACAATAACTAAAACTGAAAAGGAAAAAAAAAAAAACCATTGGCTGAGTGCATGAGGTGAAAATGGACGTGTAAAACACCTTCATTCCCGAGTCAGACACTAGGCGACGGAAAAAATGGTAAACAAACCTTTGACAAGTGTGAATAGATACTACTAAATAATAATAGAAATGATTAGCTTTAAACAATCTGTGCATCACATCCAGTGTTTGTTTACCCATTAGTCAGTCCAAATCTCCCCAATACATCGCTTAGCACCCGGGCTCGGTTCATCAACCGCAACACAACACGCAGCATGTTCGGTTCACTCTGTAATTGCGTCGATGTACAAGCAGTTACTGCTTGGCATTTCCATGTCGACAACCGGTTTTAAAAACACACCCCACGTCATCTCGGGCAGTCTTCTCAACCAACACTTCCTTCCTAGTTTACAGTGAGGTCAGACAAACATGGAACAGCATAAAAAGTCCCACTTCACTACATTTTAATTAGTCTGTCGCACTATTGGCTTTACATCAGTTAATACAGCACTTAAATCTCGAACACTGACCAAACTAACCACTGAAAGGAGAAGAATCATCAACACCAGTGTTATCCCTAATGTTAGCCAGCTAGACTGTTGCTTAGCTACTTGTTATAGCTGCTGTGCTGCAAATTCAGTCCAAAATGCTGCACGGATAAATGAATGTCACTACAGGAGAACAGAACAAAACGGTTGCAATCAAACTGCACTGGATTTCAGAGATGCTCTCGGATCGCACCCATGTTCCCTTACCTGCATTTACATCACACCAAGAAGGAAAACGCACAGGGGGTTCGATACAAATAAACTACACACCGCATATGTGAAAGCATCCTAATAGCGCTTTTCCACTGCATGGTACCGACTCGCCTCCACTCGACGACTGTGGTTTCCCATTGGGAAAAAGTTGTGGATAGTAGCTTGTACTTTTTGTTTTTGCATCAGGTTCCGAGTGAGCTGAGGCGATACCAAAAGGTGATGTGAAAACGCTACAGCCTACTGACTGGTCAGAGAGAGTAGTCTCGGTCACTGGGGCGAGACAGGACGTCCGGAAAAATCTTTAAATAGTAGGAATGTAACGATTCTCCCAATTCATGATTTGATTCAAATCAGGACACTGAGCTCATGATTCGATTTTGCCATAATATTTTTTGTGGGGGGGGAAGAACAATTTGCCTATTCTTTGTCAATCTTTTGTTAAATAATAACCAGCAATAATTATTTACAAACATTTGTAAAAGTTGGACACATAAAAGCTATAAAAGATAGACTTGTTAATAAGCTTTTCTAAGAAATAAAAATAGCTTAAATATAAAACTCCCCTACGTTTGCTTTGATTTCTTTAAAGTCAATCACATAAACGCGCCTTTTAGACCCGTTTGGGTGTGCGCGTGTTTTTTTTAAACAAACACATTAGAGCCGTGGTACTTCTGCCGACGCAACTGTACGCTGTACTCCGCAATCGTACGTTATTGCGTCCTCTGCTGTCTAAACAGCGCAGTTACAGCTAGGAAACACTAAAAGATGACTCATGATTCATTTTTATTTCCATTGATTCAATTCATCATAAATTTATATCGCGGTTTATCGATGCGCGACATTGTTACATGCCAATTAAATAGCCTCATGTTTATTGTTCTTCATTGATTGTGCTTTCACTGCTTGCACACGTGTCTGTGTAGGGGGGGGGACGCGGCGCATGGCGGCTCAGAGCACGAAGAGTTCTCCTCCGAGCCACTGTGCTCTGTTCATTATTATAAAAGTAATGATCAAAAACATGCTCCTGTGTGACTTCATGGCGGTTTCATGTGGTGTCGGTATGACGATCAGCTAGGGTGGAAACGAAGTGCCTGATACCAAAATCGAGTAGAGAGGAGTCGAGCCGAGCCGGTACCATGAAGCAGAAAAGGGCCATGAAACAGAAACATGTCCAGGATGCGTCAGTCATCGGGGCCTTCTAGTGTCAGAAACTCGGTGGAAATGCACCTGTACCATCAATGCAATCTGGGGCATTTTTAAACACCACGCGACGACGCATTGACTCTCGGATCGACGGCCCGCTGACGGTTTCCTGACTCACATGAAGAACTGCGAGCCGTTGGTGTCTTTGCCTCGGTTCGCCATAGACAGCAGGAACTCCTTATTGTGCTTCATGGAGAAGCTCTCATCTGAAAACAACAAGAGAGACACGGAATTAGACAAACGCTTCACTTGGAGGTAATTTAGACTGTAAAACAATTACAAACAGTAGTTGCAGATATGGATGGTACCTTCTCATACACGTCATGATTACAGCCAGTGTAAAAAACAAAAAAAAAAGTTCAGCTTTAACGCTTTAGTGAAGCAGAACAGCGGACCTTTTTACGTTTCTGCTGTATAAGAACTAAAGAAACCTGAGGACATGATGTTCCAGGAAAATACATCAACAACAGGGTGATGAAGCTGTGACCAGCCTAAAGCTGACTCAGCACATCCTCAAGCGTAGAGCTGATATGTTATAGAGAACGAAAAATATTCTGACCAATCAGAATCGAGAATGCTGCTGTGGTATAAAGGCAACTGATTAACCAGTCCAGTTTTAATGTTAAGATTTGTTGCCGATGAAATAAGACAACCAGCTTAATGGAGATGTATAACCGGACTTCACTTGGCTGCAGAAGACGCTTTAAAGAATTTTTGTTAAATAATTAACACCTGGGATGAACAATAAGAAAATACCAGAGAGAAATAAATACCTTCAAAGAAGCCTCCGTATATGGATTCACCGCCTCGGCCGTTCCCTGTAGGACACAACAAACCAGTGGACACTGAGCTTTCAGCGATGAGATCAGGATTTAAACACAATTATAAACTACACAGCAAAGACAACAGTGAGTTGCAGTATTATAATACTGAGCACTGCACCTTCACTGAAGTCTCCTCCTTGGATCATGAAGTCCTTCACTATCCTGTGGATCAGACAGCCCTTATAGTACAAAGGTTTCTGTGTTGTCTTCCCAATCCCCTTCTCACCTTAAAACAAGAAGAAAAAGTGTCAAATTTAGTTCATTATGCTTTCTACAGGATGGCAAAAATATATTCAATACATGACTGGCATCGAGATATACACATGTGCTAAGAAAATTCCTTCAAAACGTTAAAAATAACTGATCTTTAGTGATACTTTCATTCGCTAACATTCTGTGCATTTTTCTTAATCTAAAAACTGTATTTTAATTTTAATGATATCTGAGAAAACTATACAGTCGTCATATGGATCGTATCATTAGCAGTCATTACGCAGACCTGTGCAGAGACAGCGGAAGTTCTCGCACGTCTTGGGACACACGTCGGCGAAAAGCTCAAACACCACACGGCCGACTGAAAACACAACACGGGTTAATCAGCTGTAGAATAAATAAGAGATCGCTCAAACAGACAAACTCGCCCGGGCATCGGTCTCGTGAGGGCCGGGTTCTCACCGAGCGTGTTTCCGATGCCGATGTCGAAGAAGCAGCGAGGACGTGGCACCTTCACCCCCATTGTTCTAGCGGAGGAAAAATAATAATGAATCTTAAACAAGGCTCGTCTTCATAATCCCATGACTGCTTACCTTCTAAACGAGCAGTGGATGTAAACACAGGACGTAATGACACATTAATAGAGTTAATAATGTGAAATAAAAAAACAGCCGCTCCCTCTCCAGCCTCTCTTTCTCCTTCGCTTACTGAATATTTGCTCTCAAATCACCCGCAGATATTTTGTATAACATTTTACTAAACCTACAGAAACTCATTTCTGTCAGATAGACAAGAAAAATAAAAATTCATTTTCCTTTTAATTTTGGCAGCAGCAGAATATCCAAATAATGGCTTATTATCTCAAATTACTGACATCTTAAAATCCGCTTCAGTTGGCTTTGTTGTGTTTGGAAGGTCCATGATCAAAGGTCAAACGATCAATGTCTGATGAGATTAAAGATCAGGGGCTCGCTCTGATCGCAAACATTTTTTTTTTTTTTTTTTTTTAATGTTTAGTAATTATTTTTTTAAAAATACAAAAAAGAAAAAACAAATCTACACAACAAATCATTCCGGTATACAGCAAATATTTCACAAAGCTCAAAATTTTGACGGAGACAAAAACAGAAGTAAAAAAACTGAGATAATAAATTAGAATTCTGAGATAATAAATTAGACTTTTGAGATAAATAAGAACTGAGATTAAATCATAAGTTTGAGAACAAATCAGACTTTTGAGATCATAAATCAGACTTAAGATAATGAAGCAGAAATTTAAGATAATAAATCATAATTTGAGTATAAAATACACTGACGACGCGTATGAATTTTAAGACAAAAAAAAAAGTCTAAATTCTGAGGTAATCGGAATTTCGAGATAAAAGTGTACACTGACATAATAATAAGTCAAAATGTCGACATACTCATCCTAACAATAAATTATGCATTTTCTTTCTTCTTTTCTGCCTGGTGGAAATTCGCTTCTATATAACGCATTTTTTCAATACTCAATACAAGCGATTTAGCAACAAAACTCTTTTATAAGAAGCCATTGCACTGAACTAGCCAGCTAAACACCTAGCTTATTCAATCGCACTAGCTAGCATAACTAGCTAACATCGTCTATGCAATTCCTCACATATTACGAGGTTCTGGTGATAGTTCATATAAAATATTTAATACAATATCGTTTCGACTCGCTTACCAAATTTAATTATTTAGAAAAGATAACAGGACTGTCCTTAAAGCTTACTGGCTTATCGAGCTAACTACCTGGCTAGCATGCGTTATTTTCCTCTACCCGTATTCAGCCAAACTGTTACTTCCACCATTAGGGAAAGAGAAATTTCCCCGAATACAGGCGTGAAGCAAAATACACGCGCCTAAAACGCCATACATCAGCTACAAGTTCCTGAATTGGGGCTGTGCGCGCGCGCACGCCTGGGGTTCAAATTAAAAGAGAAACACGGCGCTAAATATTCACTATCTGACTACAGAATAAAAAGAAAACTCACACTTACATGCTAAAACGCTGCCAAACATAAAAATACAAAACGAATAGCAGGCTAATAACACGAGTTATCAGCTTCTGATTTTCTACACGGCGTTACAAAGATGGCGCTCTCTAGGACAGCGGTGCATTGTGGGTAGGAACCTGCGCGCGCTGAATGACATATTGTAGGCGTGAACAGAGATGATTCAGACGAAAGCGATTTTGGGTTGGAATACAAAGATAAACAAATATTTATTAATAAAAAATACATTTATAAATAAATGAAAAGGCATATAAACGGCTTAACGCTTGTACTGGATTCTTCCGGAGGTTTTAAAAATCTCAGAACACAGTGTACTTCCGGGTTACAATTCCCTCCGTTTTTATCCTGTTCTAGGAAAATCTTCAAATTATTTATTAATTTATTCATTCATTGTGACTGTGCGCAACATGTTGACCGAAGCTAGTCTATTAACAGTGACACGATGAAAATAAATTAACCACTTTACTATAAATGTCAAAGCCAAGGTCACTGTTGCCTAGACAACCGACTACGCCCCTATAAATGCAGCCGTTTGTGGCCACGCCCCTCGCCATACCACCATCTGAGGGCTCTTATAACCTGTATTAAGGTTTTTGTTTTTTGTTTTTTCTGAGAGTAATACAAAATGTGTGTTCAACTCCAATTTAATTTAATTAATACCATACATACGTAATATAAGTTATCACGGTCATACTTGATAACGTAAATAAAAACAAATACACGATTATGTTGTATGATTCCTTATGTACCAGGAAATTGTTTGAATGTCTGTTATAAAGGGGATAAAACACTCTTCATCATGCTGTTAGTGGAAAATAATCAACGATTATAATCACCGTGGTATGACGAAGCCGAGTGTTACCACCCAACAGCTGATTATTCTCCTACAACATTATCCTATGGCCTATGACTTGTTGAATGAAATGAGTTAGTACTACTGAGGAAGCTGCGACCTTCAAATGGTTTTTCATATGGTTTTTGCAAACTTTCCTTATTTGAATGAGCCTGAAAAGGAATCATCTGGCCATAAATGAAATGTTTTATTCATCTTACTGTACCATGTAAAGAGAGAGTTTACCACCCAGCTACAATGATCTGTTGAGGACACCAGACATATGTGTTTTAAAAACGTTTAATTGTTCAATTTACAAAAAAAAAGAAGAAAAAATCGGTAGAACCTGGCCACGACTGTTGTTCAACATTATTTAGTATTATTTAAAAAAAAAAAAAAAGATCTGAATGAAGTAATGAAGTATTATAAAGCTGAATAGCCTACATTTATCCTAAATTCAGGCATGGGCTCTGTCTCAAATTGCATACTATGGACTCCATTCTTACACTATAAACTGCTTATTTGATTACCTAGTGCCTGGATGTCTGTAAATCAGTAATGTCTCAAGTACACTAATGTCACATCATGTCAGAGAAGCCTTAATGGCAACAACAATCTAAAATTGCCACTATAAACCTTTCTTTTTTAATTTGAACCTGCAGTGTTGAACATTTCAAACTGGAGCAGCCTCTGAAGGCTCCACTCCCTCTGCTATGTAATGCAGGAGGTGACGTTTCCAGCAGGCCATGCTTAATGTCTCTGTAGTTGTAGCACATCATCCAGGTATTAATAGTGCGCTACATCTCACTGCAGATGTGTGCAGTATGTGATTCGAGACAAAACCGTGGTCAAACATACATAAACACACACATTTGTTGCCAGACTGTTGTGTTTTTTCTTGAGTAACTGAATAATCATGAAGATGCTCTTTGACCCATTGCAAAGAGCTGGGCAGTGGGGTCAAAGGGCATCTGAACAGGAAGTGGCACTTGAAAAGAAGCTGTGTTTAGAGTTTGGGCATCCTGGCAGCGTTGAGGCGCATGGCTACGCACGAGGCTCCGGACGCGTAGCGCATCTCTCTTAACATGCCACTCCACTGCTTCTTGTCCTCCTCGTATCTGAGCACACAAACACACAAAAGAACGATTAAATGCACAAACACTAGATTTCAGTGTGATTTGGAATGCTGTTTGTGCCAATTCCTTTTTTTAGGTCAAAGTGAGATTTGTTAAATAAGTGCAGTAGGTTTGAAGGTTTCAATTGAATATCGCTATAGACCTCAGCTGATCCGTGAGAGAGAGAGAGAGAGAGAGACACACACACACACACAAACACACACACACACACACACACACACACACATACAGAGTGACATATCTATTCCATTCCCAGACTTTGACAGCTCCCCTCACCTTAATCTTAGTAACATTTTAGAATAACTCCAAGGTGTATTTTCAGAATAACTCACTGCCAAATATCTGTGATCTCAGACGGTCCGACTTCTTTGTTCTCCAGCTCAACGATGGCGAAGCCTCCAACAGCATAGAGATTCCCACCGCTGCTCATCAGGTTCACAGAGCTGCGTTCCTGCGGGAACTCAGTGAACGTGTCCCACCTAACAAACAAACAAACAAAAAAAAAAAACCAAGATATAGTAACACTTATTACTTACTAATGTACAGTACAGTGTATGTGCTGTCATCTATAGCAGAGACCTTCTGCCACATTAATCAATATATCTAGTTGAAGCTAGACAGCAGTAATAATCATGTCTTTTGTACTTGTTAGTGGTGAAGTCGTAGCTCTCAGAGTTGGCGGTCAGTCCATCCTCGTTCACTCCTCCGGTGACGATAATTTTGCCGTTATGTACTACAGCTCCGAACATGGCTCTGGGGGTCTTCATGCCGGAAAGCTCTCTCCATTCAGACTGCTTGTGGTTATACACAAACAGCTTGTTTATAGCTTTACTGGAGGACAGAGAGACAGAAAGTAATAACATTTGTACACCGCCATCATAAAGCACCCTCCACTGTTGTTGTTTTCCACCAAAGAGCAGTTAATTCAATTCATCTGCTATAGCAAAGTAGTTCTGAAACAAGACAAATTAATGGTGCGTATTAATGCTCTCGGTGTAATACGTTATCGTTTCTATAGCAACAGCTTCCACAGGGACTTGTATGGTGGACACGTCATCTAAGCCTGTATATGAAAAAATATCATGAAGATCTTGTAAGGAGATATTTACTTAACGTTGATGAACGAAGACCTCAGCCAGTGTGACCTCGATCACAGAGACTGTGATTGCTTTTTTTCTTTTTCTTTTTTCTTTTTCTTTTTTTAGTTATGTGACCAGATGAACACACACACACACACACACACACACACACACACACACACACACACACACACTCACTTGTCGTCTGTCTTGCCCCCGATACAGTAGACCAGGTTGTTGTGTGAGACCACTGTGTGGCCGTGGATGCGCAGAGGAAGTTTCTTCGTCTCGCTCCATTTCATCTTCCTGTAAAGAGAGACCGCAGTGCAGTTAACTTTCATGCCTTGTCACATCTACCTGTCTGCCAATTTATTTTTCTGTCTGCCAGTCTAAATATTTTATTGCCTGTCTATAATTCTCTATCTATATTTTTCTGCCAGGATTTCCATCTAAATTTATTTTTTCCTTCCATCTTTCTGTCTGTCTGTCTGTCTGTCTGTCTGTGTGTCTGTGTCTGTGTGTTTATAGTTTGTATGCTAGCTAGTTTTATATTTCAACACACTGTACATATATCATGGTATACATATGAAGAAAAAATCTCATAAACTCACTCAGTGTCGTAACACACGACCGATTCGAGTGACTCGTTGGTCTGCAGATCTTTTCCAGCAATAGCAAAAATCAGATTCCCACTTTCTCCTAAGCCGAAGAGACAGCGGGGACTCGGCATGGGGGGCAGCGCCATCCAATCAGCTGCAAGTGCATTCAGCTACAAAATAAAGACAAGCCGTGATAATCATAGGCTCAATATATAACATCTTATTATAGATATTCGCTTCAATATAGTTAAAGAGGCTGGTGGTGCGGCGGTTAGCACTGTCGCCTTACAGCAAGAAGGTCCTGGGTTCGATCCCCGGGTCACCCAGGGTGCCTTTCTGTGTGGAG